>JAHTLZ010000195.1:2364198-2383156 GCA_023846285.1 Phrynocephalus versicolor
TGTATGTATGTATGTATGTATGTATGTATGTATGTATGTATGTATGTATGTATGTATGTATGTATGTATTCAACTTATATGCCGCCCACTACCCAAAGGTCTCTGGGCGGCTTACAATTAAAATGAAGAGTTAAAACAGTTAAAACATTAAAAAGGCAATGGACAATAAAACAATAAAAACATTTAAACACAAAACACTAAAATTTGGTGACGTTCCAGGCACTAGCCAGAAACTGCCTATGATAGGTAGCTGAGAGCTTATTTTGGGCTTTTAAAAATAGACTATGTTTTCAAAGGAAGAACAATACTTAAACCTTTTTAGCAGCACTCAAACTATGATGGATAATTTCCTGATCCACAGTTCTGTGCGGGCAACACACTATTGTGTGCCCAATGCATTTTTCCGAGAGCTGGCTTGTACAAGGACAAGGTTCATTGACAAAAAAAATGGGCAGAATCACTAGCTTGCCGAATGGGAATCTGGGGAATCATAGGAGTTTAAAGCCGCCTCTTTCACTAGAGGCCAGGACTGCCCCATCTCTGATGTCTTTCCCGAAACAGGCAAAGACTTTTCTCTTCTGGCAAGCTTTCCCTGAATGGAGGTCTACCTATGATGTGTCTTTCATAGGAATCTATAGGATCACATAGACTTGGTGTTTATAACCACTTAAACCACTTATAACTTTGTGTGATTAGATTGACACTATGTTTTCAATGTTAGTTTCCATCACTCATAACTTTACATGGAATTTTACTCTCCGTGTTCTCTTGTAGCTTTAATGTAATGTTGCTTTTTAGTGCTGTGTAAGATGTTCCTCAATTCCCTGTTCTCAATACTTGAAAATGTCTTAATTGTACTGGACTGTGTAGTATATTAGCCCTCATTCTGTCAGCCGCCTTGGGTCCTTTTTCCAAGGAGAAAGATGGGGTAAAAATACTCTAAAATAAATGAAATAAAATGTATTTCTTCCACAAACACATTCCTGTGCAGTTAAAAAGCTGCAATTCTATATATGCATCAGAAAGATGAACCACCTGTGAGTATTCTCTGCCTTGAAAGGGTAGTCATTAGATCACAACTAAGTTATCAGCCCTTAATTAAGTTAATTATAGGTGTACTCTATATGCCTACATACAGCCTCACCGGAAGCACTTATTGGTGCGTGTCTACTCATACAGAAGGGCCACTGAACTCAGTGGAGCTCACTTAACAGGCAAATTTGTATTAGAATTGCACCTTGATCTCAATAACATTTGCTTCTTGGTAAATGCATATAGTGTTGGATTGTGAGTAAGCATGGATGCACAGTTACTGTAACCCCATCCTGTGCACCCTTACATGAGAGTAGGTCTGGGATCAGGGATTTGCTTCTAAAAGCATGTTTGTCAGATCAGGTTCGGAAATGGCATCACATTTATGTCTTTCTTCCCAAACGGTTTCCAGTCTGGCATTTGTTTTGTTTTATAACCTGGAACTGAATTGACCGTTGCTTTGTGGTAGATCAAGACCACACATTCTTCAACCTGGCAGATGGCTCTGCCACCACTTCCTTGGTCAGCAGTCCATGGCCATCCATTTTCATTTCAGTTGCATTTTGTGTGGTTTCATTGCAAGCTTTACTTACATGATGGGGGAAGCAAGCCTTAAATTTTGCTGTGGTGCAAAAGGTTACAGCGGGAAATGCAGAAGGCAAAATCCCAAGCCACCATATTCACTTTACCTGGCAGATACTAAAGGTACAGTGAGCAACTAAAGTGATTATATTTGGGATTACTCT
The DNA here is from genome assembly GCA_023846285.1 of Phrynocephalus versicolor. Lineage (NCBI taxonomy): Eukaryota > Metazoa > Chordata > Lepidosauria > Squamata > Agamidae > Phrynocephalus > Phrynocephalus versicolor. Next base: position 2,365,977 of record JAHTLZ010000195.1, read on the forward strand.
CACTTTGTAATGATGTTCCTTTTTAATATGTTAATGCATCAGGTCCTCTCTCTCTCTCTCTCTCTCTCTCTCTCTCTCTCTCTCTCTCTCTCTCTCTCTCTCTCTCCCTCCCTCCCTCCCTCCCTCCCTACCTACCTACGTACCTACCTACCTACCTAAGGAGCCTTGTGGTGCAGTGGTTAAATGCCTGTACTGCAGCTAAAACTGTGCTCACGACCTGGGGGCCAGTGCCAGGTAGCTGGCTTAACGTTCATTCAACCTTCCATCCTTCCAAGTTTGGTTAAATGAGTGAGTACCCAACTTGCCGGGGGGGAGGAGGAATGTGTAACCTGCATAAATGTGTAAATAGGGATGGGCATGAAATGGAAAAACTGTGTTTCGTTTCATTCCATTTCAATCCCCCGCGTTTACTTTTGTATTGTAAGTAATGATTTTTTTCAAAAAAACCAAATTCATTACAAAACAAAATGAAAAAAATGAATCCCCCGTGGCACCATCACTCTAATTGGTGTGGTGGAGGATTCAAAAGTCTTCTCCCCACCGCCTCCCAGCTGATTTTGACAGCTCAATACCAGCTGGGAGAGGTGTAGGAGGAAAGGAGCAGCCAGGTAGAAGTACATTCCTTGCCTGACTGCTCCTTTCTTCCCTGCCACCCCCTCCTTCCAGGGAGGTGGTTTGGACAGGGAGTGCTGTGGGCAGTGGGGCCAGTCCCCATCCTCTCAACACACACACACATTAAAAAATCCCCAGACTCTCCCCCACCCACCAACCCCCGCTAAAACACATGCATCTACACAACAGGCTGGGGATTACGGTCCAAGTGCTCACTGCTGTTGGTCCTTAAGTTCATTATTAAGTGCATTTATAGCTCTGGGATAAAAACTGTTCAGAAGACGTGTGGCCCGAGTTTTAATTGTGTATCTTCTGCCAGAAGGCAACAGTTCGAAGCAATTCAGAACTGCAGAGCTGAGAGGGAACCTAAGGAGGCATACTGAATGACTCTCATAATCAGGAGGATAGTCTTCCTAATCTTTAGTTGGAATCCCCATTCTTATAAGTCCAATCAATTCTTTCAGCGCCTACTTTCTGGAAGAGCAGAAGAAAAGCTGGCTGCATTGATATGAGACCTTAGGATTCCTGAAGATAGCTGTTTCTTCTCACCAGGGTAAACATGCTAACTCCATCAATCATCTTTCATAGGGCTTGATTTTTAGACCCACTGCCATCTTGGTTCTTCTCTTTTTTTAAAAAAAAATTCTGGGTAAGGGACATTATAAGGAACAAATTAGGAAAGAAATATGGTTGAAGTAAGGTTAGAAAGGGAGGGTATGGGGTAAGGGAAATTAGGAAGATGCAGGATTGGCAAGGCACATTACAATTCTTCACTTTCATATTTCATATATATACCTATCAGTTAGGACTTATATAGATGGTATATGTTACACAATAGTTTCTGGCTGTTGACATATTTCAAACGCAAACTCTTATTTGTTTTTTGTATAACCACAAATAAAACTTTTCCCAACTTTCCTGATGCTTCTGTTTCCCTGGTGTCTCTAACCATTCTGACAGTTGTCCATTTCTGTTGCTTCAAGGATTTTTGCTATCAACTCCTGTTCTTCTGGAATTACTGGTTCTTTCCAGTGTTTTGCAAAGACGACTCGCTGCTGTTACAATATGTGTGGCTAAATACAATTTCTGTTGATCCATTTTACCTGGCATTATATTTAACAAGAAAAACTCATTGGTTCTTCTTCTCTTGATGAATTCCAGGCATCCTTCTCTAACTGTGGTGTTCAGCACTGCACACACTACTCTGGAAGAAGTCTGACCAAAGCATCCATGCATATACTGGGGAGTCTCTGTGGACCATCGCTTCTGAAGAAAGACTAGCATAGCAAATATTCTTTCCTCAGATAAACCCCAAATGATTTAAAAGGTTTAAAAGCTGGATAAATATCTTATGAGGAACGGCTTAGGGAACTGGGAATGTTTAGCCTTTCAAAAAGAAGACTGAGGGGGGATATGATAGCTATGTTTAAATATTTGAAAGGATGACATATTGAAGAGGGAATAGGTTTGTTTTCCATGGCTTCAGAGACTATGACCCGGGGCAATGGTTTCAAACTACAGGAAAAGAGATTCCATTTGAACATTAGGAAGAACTTCGTGACAGTTAGAGCTGTTTGGCAGTGGAATATGCTGCCACGGAGGGTGGTGGAGTCTCCTTCTTTGGAAGTTTTTAAACAGAGGCTGGATGGCCATCTGTCGGAAATATTGTGATGGGGTTCCTGCATGGCAGGGGGTTGGACTAGATGGCCCTCGAGGTCTCTTCCAACTCTATGATTCTATGATTCTATGAAATTAGTTTTGGGGTCCTCCTGAGAAAAGGCACACTCACTCTTGAGCCCAGTTGAAAATGCTCCTTTTAAACGTTCAGGGGAGGGTTCAGGGCCAAATTAAAGATGGGTGTCATCCCTATCATTCTGTCACTACTGTATACCGTGAGGGTTGTTGCTCGGACGATACTCAAAACAACCTGCTAGTAAGGGGCCTCTCTCTCGTTGTGGCCCCATGGATGTGAAACTCATCGCCACAGGACTTGAGGAAGGACCTCTCATTATATCTTTCAGAATAGAGGTTTGGGATTTTTTTTTAATAAAAAAAATTACGAATTTCACAACTCTGCCAGCCAGAGAAGCTATTGGCAATTCTTTTATAGCCAACTTCTCAAACTTAGCTGTAAAGGAGCCTTTAAAATGCATCTTGTCTTTCCTTAACACTAGTTTTCATCCTTTTCAGAAGAGGTTAATATTTCCAGCTACCGTTGCCTAAATATTCACTTCACAGGACGATGTGTTTTGCTTCCTAGCTAGTTTTTATTCATGGACGATTTCCCCCTGAATCCAACCAGTGGTGTTCGGCTTAATAGGCCTACCTTTGTATCCGTCCTAATGTCGGCCTACTGAATCACTGAGATGTACACAGGTGTTGACTCCCCATTCGGCCAGTGTACTTAGCGGGGACTAGCCAGTAGCTGCAGGTCTCTGTGTGTAACTTTGTCCGTTTATTCCAGTGACATGTTTTGATGCAGAACTTTGGAAGCTGCCTTGATAGAAATTTTTCTTTAAAAGAAGTGTCTCAAATAAAGTCAACACATGGAACCAATTAAAATTAGCCGCCTAGAGTTCAAATTTGAAGATAGGCAGGATACAAATGCAACAATAAATAAAATAAATTTAAAAAAATCACTTGGAGCCAGAGCATGGGAGTTCATATCCCCTCTGAGCATCCTAGAAAAAGCCAGCCTGTATGTCCTTCGAGAAGCTGCATGAACCCAGGCTGCCCCCAGATGAAGGAAATGGGAAACTACTGCACTTCCATGTACTCTCTACCTGGTAAACCCTGAAAGGAGTCATCACAAGTCAAAACTGACTTGGCAGCACACAATTATTAGTAATATGTCTGTGAAGATTCTCAGTCACCCAGTTGAGTTTATCTGGAAGCTGAGTCATGGCAACTGGACTTCTTTTTCTTGAGAGAGAGAAGAAAAAGAAAAAGAAGTCCAAGAACTCTCATGGAAAAGAAGTCCAGTTGCCATGACTCAACTTCCAGACAATTATTAGTAGTACGTGGCAGTTTGCTCAAGAAGGGTAACATATTATTTCTGAGACCTTTTTGTGTTGTAACGTTGTTAAGTAGGAGTAGAACTTTCATGGCACCAGAACCTCCGTGTTAATACAGGACTTGAAAAAGAAAAGCAAAATAAAAAGCAATGTAGCTAGATGAAGCGGTATAGAAATTTAATAAATAAATAATATACTGCCCCTTAGTACCTAAAGCAGGCATGTCCAAACTTCGGCCCTCCTGATGTTTTGGACCGCAAACTCCCAGAATTCTAAGCTTAGATTGCCAATGGCAAAGGACTGTGGGAGTTGCAGTCCGAAACATCTGGAGGGCCGAAGTTTGGACATGCCTGACCTAAAGCATTCTTCGGGTGATTTATAAGTGAATTATGCACGCTACACCTTGACTCTTACACCAGTGAGGTGGGTACTCATTTTACTGACCTTGGAAGGATGGAAGGAGGAGGGAACCTTGAGCTGGCTCCCTGGGATTGACCCCTGGGTTGTGAGCAGAATTTTGGCTGCAGTACTATAGTTTAACCCCCGCCCCCACAAAGCGGATTGTAGTCCATGAAATCCTCCTCTTTGTTGGTTAGTCTTCTAGATGCCACACAGCTGTTATGTGGTACCAACAAACCGTACGGAATATACAGCACACCACGAGAACAGACTGGCTACCTCTTTGTAATCCATCGATAAGTGCATAGTAGAGAATTAACAGAAACAAGGTTACAGTAATAATTAGAGATGGGCACGAATAAAAAAAAATGGCATTTCGTTTGTCGTTTGGAGGGTCTGTTTCGGTTCGTTTCCATTTTTCGTGAATTTTTGCAAAAAAATTCATTTTCATTTTCGTTCATTTCGTTACCATTTCGTTACCATGTATTTCATTTTTTTGTGATTTTTTAAAAGGATTTTAAGCAATTCACTCATATTGCAGTAACGGAAACGAAACGCACGACAAAATTTCCAGTGTTTCTGTTCGTTTCATTTCATTTTAGAGACAAAATTCGTTTGTCGTTTCGTTGCGTAACGAAACGAAAAAACGGAAACGGAAACAAAAAATTGTTCGTTTCGTGCCCATCTCTAGTAATAATAACATTGGCCTTACTGAATACGGGGAAAGAAGCCGTCCCTTTGAGCACCTGGAACTCCTGCTCTAACCTCCTTCGAAGGTCAATCTGTTCGAACAAGACTTTCTGAAGTTCTTCTGGAACAAGAGGGGGAGGAAACAGTGGAGATGCCAGGTTATTGACTGAGGGAGATCTTGAACACACCGCTTATTATCCATGCAACCCGGTGCTACCCAGGCAAAGATGTGTCTGGCAGTTGAAGGGTGGCCGTGGCATGATTTGCGGAGGCGAAGGATAGATTTTTGTGCAGAAATCCATGAATATAAATCAATGCAATATATTATTTTAAAGTATTATAGTACAGTGTCATGTATTGATTGATACATATGCATTAATCTCAATTATAGCCACACAGAAGGTCCATATATTATTCATACGTTCCCTGTCAAGCTTAAAATATGGAGGGGAATTAAAGAAATGTATTGCCCTCAATTGTCTTTGAATTGTAACAAAAAAAAGAGCCCTGTGCCTATTTATCTCTCGACGTAGAATGTCCAGTCTTTTACCTTTCCCCATGTTTTCGACATCCTTTTTCAGAGAATGAGGCAGATTTCTCTCCTGTATGGGTTCGCCTGAATGAAGGAAGAAATGCAACGATATTGATTTACGCATAGGCTCCTTGTTATTAGAGATCATGTTTCATTTTACAGCTTCATCAAAAGGGGGAAGACAAAAGGCGGCCAACATGCTTTTAATGCGTCGGAGGGAGGCCCGCCCGCCCGCCTGTCTTTGTTCATTCAGAATCACCCATGGCTTTTACTTGTGAAAGAAACAAGAAGTGAGCTCACACAGCTAAGTCCCCACACTCCTCTGTTACACTATGGTTAGACTCCTCGCACCAGAAGCTACAGAAAGCTACTCTAGCCTCGCGCCCCAGTCCTAATAGAGGCAACTCATTATACAGCCCAGTTCAACAGTTTTCACTAAAAGAGTCACCTGTCCTTCAGCTGCTACACATACTTTGCTTTCATTTATGTGGTTTGTTTCTTTTCATGCACAGTACTTTACTCAAACAGCATCTTCAGCTTAATATCCAACTCCAGAAGACTAGTTCTGTTGATCACAGAATCATGAAATTGCAAGGGACCCTACAAGGGTATGTTTGAGACGTACAAAAGAATGCAGGGCATTCTCACAAAATACCCAAACTAGGGGACATCCACTAAAATTGAGGGTTCGGAGAGTAAGAACAGACAAAGGAAAATATTTTTTTACCCAGCGTGTTGTTAGTCTGTGGAACTCCTTGCCACAGGATGTGGTGATGGCATCTGGCCTGGATGCCTTCAAAAGGGGATTGGACAGATTCCTGGAGGAAACGTCCATCACAGTTTACAAGCCATGATGGAGATGTGTCATCTCCAGGCTTAAAGCCAGGCTACTTCATGGGCCAGATGCAGAGGAGTGGAGACAGATATCTAGTCTCGTGTGCTCCCAGAGGCATCTGGTGGGGCCACTGTGAGATACAGGAAGCTGGACTAGATGGGCCTTCAGCCTGATCCAGCATGGCTCTTCTTATGTTCTTATGTTCCTCTGTCAAGCTTTCCTTGAGTGAACGGCTGTTTCTGGTGTTGTGTAATCTTGGGTTACTCTCGGTTCTAGATAAAATTACTCCCCTCCCAGCCCATCCTGATGGCAACTCTCCGAATCCTGTTGCCAGCCTGACTAGCCCAAGTGATACTCCCAGAAAGGAACTTTTCCAAACTTTTTCTCACACAAACCAACCTCATAGGGTTGCTTTGATGAGAAAAGGCGAGGGGGGGGGGAAATAGAGTGAAAAAACACGATTAAAAATGGAAAACTGAGTATACAGTGGACCCCCATATCTGAAGGGACAGTATCTGCTGATTTACATATCAACAGTCTAAAAATATTAAAAATTCTAGAAATATATATTTCTAAAGATGAAGTCATCAGAACTGGCCATTAGAGCGAGTCAGAGACCATGCTATGTATAGGATTGATTAGACAAGGACATTTCTATGATGCCATCACAAGAACTGACTAGCGGGACCCAGAGATCATACAATATATACTGTATTGTGTTCATTCTAATAGAATCATAGAATCATAGAGTTGGAAGAGACCTCAAGGGCCATCTAGACCAACTCCGTGCCATGCAGGAACCCCCATCACATGACTCTCGACAGATGGCCATCCAGCCTCTGCTTAAAAACCTCCAAAGAAGGAGACTCCACCACCCTTTGTGGCAGCATATTCCACTGCCGAACAGCTCTAACCGTCATGAAGTTCTTCCTAATGTTTAAGTGGAATCTCTTTCCCTGTCGTTTGAAACCATTTCCTTGTGTCCTAGTCTCTGAAGTCATGAAAAACCAGTCCCTTCTTCAATGTGACATCCCTTTATATATTTAAACATAGCTATCATATCCCCTCTCAGTCTTCTTTTTGTAAGGCTAAACATTCCCATTTCCCTAAGCCGCTCCTCATAAGACATTTCTTCCAGACCCTCAGTCATCTTGGTCGCCCTCCTCTGGACCCGTTCAAGAATGTCAACATCCTTTTTAAACTGAGGCGCACAGAACTGGACACAGTACTCCAGGTGGGGTCTGACCACAGCAGAATAGAGTCGTACTATCACTTCCCTTGATCTAGACATGATGCTTCTGTTGATGCAACCAAGAATCGCATTGGCTTTTTTGGCTGCCGCATCACACTGCTGACTCATGTTCAATTTGTGGACCACCAAGACTCCCAGATCCCTTTCACAGGTACTATTTTCCAGCCAGGTGTCTCCCATCCTATATCTGTGCAATTCATTCTTTTTACCTAGATACACTGCCCAGCACTCTAAAGCTAACGAAATGAGGTTCAACAGAGTTAAATATAGGGTAGTGCAGTATGTGTTTTTCAGTATCTGCATAAGCCAGGTAGAGTATGTCCAAACTTTGGCCCTCCTGATGTTTTGGACCACAACTCCCAGAATTCTAAGTTTAGATTGTGAATGACAAAGGACTGTGGGAGTTGTGGTCCAAAACTTCTGGAGGGTCAAAGTTTGGACATGCCTGTAATCCCCCCCACAGATGCAGTGATTTTACTGTATATTATATTGTGACATGTTATCATGAAATATATTTAGCTTTGCAGAGTTGTGTGAACATTTACAAGGAAGGTTTTGATCCCTGTTCCCAGTGATAGAGGCATGCTATATTTGGTGTCTGCAGCAATCATATTATTGCAAATGAAAATATTCCAAAATAACAGGTACATTTCCCACTCATTATCTGTGATCCTACTGCCGTTTTGCTTGCATAATCGAGGGCAGTTGTATTAGTGCCAGCACATCCATTATGTTCAGATCATAGTTGCAAGAAATTGCCCCAGGTTGCTGTGTAAAGAGCAGGAGGCCAACTTCCAGAGCAATTATTTCATATTATATAGACAAAGAGAGAGTGAGTGAAAGAGAGAGAAAGGAATGATATATGTGTCTGTGTTACCAATAGTTCTTCTCTTCCATATATTTACTGGATGCTCTCGGCATCATTCATAAAAGAAACTTGGACAGCACCCAGAAGGAAATGGCACCTGCTGCTTTACAACTGTGATGTGGTCCTTAAACCTCTATAATATTTAACTGCAAAATGTTGTGATTTTATTTTTTATGCCCTCTCCTTCTTTGAAAGCTCTCTAACCCAGTTCAGTAGGAACAAGTCATGACGTCAGCAGCCAGAACTAGTGCTAGAAGGCTTTATTATTAGCATGCCTACAACAAAAATCTGTCAAAACCTGCTAAATCAATGTAAGCCGCGAAAGAAAATGGACAACCACTTCTAAAAGCCCTCAGCTGGCATGGCCCATAGAGAATGAGTGGAGTGGCGCCAGTAGCATGTTTTTGACTGGCGCAGTACAGTTGATATGCAAGTCTCTAATTCTGGAAAGCTCAACAGGGCTAACACATGTTTTTCCAATGACAAGAGAATGTAAAGTTACTTTGGGGGGGGGATTAGAACTCCCAGAATGCCCATGTTGATGGAACCCTAACCCTAACCCACTCCCCACCTCAGCCCTAGGCAATAAACATTGAGCTACCCTGATTTCAGCCTCCAAACCAATGGTTCCCAAGCTGGTGTCCCCAGAGGGCCAGGATTTCTGGGAATTGTAGTCCAAGCACATCTGCGGACCCAAGGTGTACTGGATGAAACGATACATCCAAAGTGTAATGATAGGTATATTTTGAGTGCTACTCAAAATACACCTATCATTCACTCCATTTGCTCGCACCTAATCTGACGCCATATATGACTATAAAAGAGGCTGATCGCCACAGAATCGATGCTTTTGAGCTGTGGTGCTGGAGGAGAGTCTTGAGAGTCCCCTGCACTGCAAGGAGATCAAACCTATCCATCCTGAAAGAAACCAACCCCGAATGTTCACTGGAAGGACAGGTTTTGAAGCTGAGGCTCCAGTACTCCAGTCGCCATCACTAGCCTAGGGGGATGTTTATCTCTAGGGATGTTCAGGTTGCTGATTCCTGCAGATCGAACTGCAATTAATAGTGCCAGAGTCTTTCTAGTTATTTGGCAAGCAAGTCATGGAAGGGGTTAGACTTGATGGCCTTGTAGACCCTTTCCAACTTCATTATTCTATGATTCTATGAGCTCTAAGAGGGTGTTAGAAATAAACCTCCAAACGCAGTGGGGCTTATTTTTGAGGTGGCAAGTACAGTACAATCATTCAATGCTTTTTCTATTCTCCCTATGGTTAAACTGTTGTACTGCAGCCAAAACTGGGCTCACAACCCAGAGTTCAATCCCGGGTAGCAGCTCAAGGTTCACTCAGCCTTCCATCCTTTCAATGTCAGTAAAATGAGTACCCAGATGTCCAGAGAGTGCTTTAAGTGCTATCAGGTAGCACATAAGCAGCATGATTTATATATATTGAGGTACCACTGTGTGTGTGTGTGTGTGTGCGCGTGTGCGCGCGTGCGCGCCTCAACTTACGAATTTAATCCATTCCAAATGCATGCTCTTAAGTTAAACTACTCTTAAGTCGGGGCACCTATCTAAAAATTGAAAAAATAAAGTTAAAAAAATTTAAAAAATTAAAAATATTTGTAATTCGAGCAGACCCTATCTAAAATTTTTAAGGTGACAGTTAAAACGCCAACAGTTTTCCACTCTTAAGTCGAATTGCTCTTAGGTTGAGCTGCTCTTAAGTTGGGGTACCACTGTGTGTGTGTGTGTGTGTGTGTGTGTATATATATATATATATATATATATATATCCTTGAATACATCTGGGGCATAATCCATGGTCATTAAAACCAGGATGATGCAAGCTGAAAATGCCAACCACTTGGTAACAGACATGCCTCTTACAGAGGCCGGTACTGTACAGCAGAGGTTCCGTATAGACAATGTCTTTAAATAATACATTCTTATGTATGGCTTGGCGTAAACCATGTAAGCCAAGAGAACCACAATCAATGGAAGATTTCCCATTGGCTATAACAAATGTAGCTGACACCCCCTGCATACTGAGATTTATACCAATGACGGAGCTAGAAATTTTTATTCAGTTTAAGCCATAGATTAATCAACTAAAGTTTAGGTTCATTGGAGATCAATGCTGGCTCCTAAGGCTGCGCGCTAAGATTTTAGTGATTTATTTATTTAGAGAGTGACGGTGGTTTTAGTGCATCGTCGTACTAAAGAATGAATGAGAACAGCACTAAAAATTGCCATTGCTTCTTACAATGGGTTGGGATGGTTTGTTTATTAAATCCTAAAATTATGATCTTATGTTTCCTCACTCCACTGCACAAAACGGTACTTATACCGAAGTTTTGGTAATATGTGTTTAAATGTAATTGATCAATTAATTCAGAAGAAGGTGCTTACTCAACTAAAATGATTAAGTTGGTTGACAGTTAATATTTCAGTGGGAGATGTGAAACAATCTTCCAATGAATCATGAGAAGTAGCTTAATATGTTACACTCACCAAATGGAAATTATTGGAAGGGAAAAAAAAAAGCTCTAAGCTAACCTTTCTGTAATGTGCAGCTCATTAGGCAGAGTAGCCAAATGGAAAGAGCCCACTCAGGCCCAAAACACAGTCCCCCAAATGCCAAGATTAATTGGACTATGATCTGCACCATCGTTTCCATTTGGGCCTCTGGGATTCCTCAGATCACCACACACCCCTCCCTGCGACGTTGCTGTTGGGTGACGCTTCTACAATCTTTTGGTCGCTTAAAAACGATCAGTTCGATAGCAGCCTTGTGGCAGAGGGGTTAAACTGCAGTACTGCAATCAAGGATAGCAGAAAGTGAGGAGGAATTAAAGAACCTCTTAATGAGGGTGAAAGAGGAGAGTGAAAAAAATGGGCTGAAGCTCAACATAAAAAAAAAACACCTAAGATCATGGCCACCAGTCCCATCATCTCCTGGCAAATAGAAAGGGAAGAAATGGAGGCAATTGCAGAGTTTATTTTCTTAGGCTCCTTGATCACTGCAGATGGAGACTGCAGCAACGAAATTAAAAGATGCCTGCTTCTTGGGAGGAAAGCAATGGCAAACCTAGGTAGCATCCTAAAGAGCAGAGACATCACTTTGCCAACGAAGGTCAGGATACTCAAAGCTATGGTTTTTCCAGTAGTGATGTATGGAAGTGAGAGCTGGGCTATAAAGAAGGCTGATCGCTGCAGAATCGATGCTTTTGAGCTGTGGTGCTGGAGGAGAGTCTTGAGAGTCCCCTGGACTGCAAGGAGATCAAACCTATCCATCCTGAAAGAAATCAACCCCGAATGTTCACTGGAAGGACAGGCTTTGAAGCTGAGGCTCCAGTACTTTGGCCACCTCATGAGGAGAGAGGAGTCCTTGGAAAAGTCCCTGATGTAGGGAAAGATCGAAGTCAAAAGGAAAAGGGAACGGCAGAAAATGAGATGGTTGGACGGTGTCATCAATGCAACCAATATGGATTTGACCAAACTCCGGGAGGCAGTGGAAGATAGGAAGGCCTGGTGTGCTCTGGTCCATGGGGTCATGAAGAGTCGGACATGACTGAACGACTGAACAACAACTGCAATCAAGACTCTGCTCATGTTCGGTCCTGAAGCTGAGGTAGCCAGCTCGATGTTCAATTAGCCTTCCATCCTTCTGAAGTCGGTAAATTGGTTGGGGGGGGGACAACGTGTAGCCTGCAGAATTAAATTGTAAACTGCCAGACACTGCTTTAAGTGCTATGGGGTGGCATATACAGTAAGCAGAGTGCTTTCCCCCCCCCCTTTTTCTTCTGCTTGCTTTAAAGGTATAACTCCCTTATCACCGACCTCACAGAATAGGGAGGCGAACAGTTGTGTCCGGCATAATGAACTCATTGGAAGAATGGTGGAATAGAAACGTGACGAACAGTACAGCAAATCTAAGGCTTGTACAGTGGAGCCTTGTATAACAAACGGTTTGTATAACATTAAATCTGTGCAACATAAAAAATTCCGGAGATAGGGGAAATTTGCTTAACAGAATCGCCTATGGGGCGAATCCGTACAACATAAAAATGGTCGCAATTAGGGATTACAGTACTCCATTTTCAATGCATTCCTATGGGAAATTTGTATAAAGGAACATTTGCTTAACAGAATTTCATTTGGAACGAATTAATTCCTTTATACAAGGTACTACTGTATTTCTTTCAGAATCTTCTCTTTTCTGTTCTACTTGCCTCAAGTAGCTCCCTCGGGGGTCTGAAGATCAGCCAGCTACTGTGTTCAGCATATCTCCTCTGCTGGTGGATTTTCATTTCCAGATGTGCACACATGTGCCCTGTTTATTCTTATTTCAGAACACTGTCACTAATGCTCACATTTCTGATCCTATGCCTGTCACGCAACTTGGCATGGGACTGGGAATGAGAGCGGCAGCATGCTACTTAGGAACAAATTTGGCGGCGCAACTTAGGTAGTTGCACTAATCATGCACATCAAAGTCAAGAGAGAAACAAAAATCCTGCCTTCCTATATACATGGAATATATTTATAGGCATGTTATTGCAAGGGTGGGGGCAGATTTGATGAGCCAGGGCCAAAGGCTTGCACTTAGTGCTGCCAATTAATAAATGACATGAATACGTGCATGCGTGCATTCAAAACTGGAAATGATTGAATGTGCAGATCTAAGATCAATTTTGGGGTTGGTGGGCTGGAGTTTAGCGGTGTGTGCTATTATGAAGGCCTCTAAATTTGGCAGGTTTTCTGTGGCTGGGATCTGTCTAATGGGGCATATATAAATCAAATAAATAAATAAATAAATAAATAAATAAATAAATAAATAAATAAATAAATCAGGAGAATTCTGAGTGCCTGGCCATTCCCCAACATACACTACCAGCAGGAGAGGCAATGGAATCGTGCTGTCCAATCCTGTGGCATTAAATGTGTCATTAAAAGTAAGTTGAGGAGCAGAGGGAATAATGAATGAGGAGACCAAGTGTTCAAAGCTACTACTAAAGGTAAAGGTAAAGGTAAAGGTTCCCCCTGCACATGCATGCTAATCGTGTCCCACTCTAGGGGCGGTACTCATCTCTGTATTCAAGTCAAAGAGCCAGTGTTGTGCAAGTCCATGATCATGTGGCCGGCATGGCTGCAAGGAAACACTGTTTTACCTTCCCGCTTTTTACGGCGGTACCTATCTATCTCCTTGCATTCACATGCTTTTGAACTGCTAGGTTGGCAGGAGCTGGGGTTAACAGCGGGAGCTCACTCTGTTGCGTGGCACCTGGGATTCGAACCGCTGAGCTGCTGACTTTGTAGCCGACAGTTTTCAGTACTCTAGCACGCTGACTATAACTTGTACAGTATTATAAAGGGGCAGACGTTGGTAGGATCCATATGATATCTCACATTACATTTGCAAGCAGTGGGATAGCGGCAGAAATGGCAGGGAAGCTGCTCATCGTGACAGTCACTGTGGCCAATTGGCCCCACACGGAGGGCCCTGACATGCAGGCCACTTGGGTGGTAGAGATCAATCATTGAGGAGCAGGTATTTTGTAGTCAATGGCTCTAAACTCCCTCTTCAGAACCTACCCACCCTCAAAACACTTTGCAGTCCAGGGGAAATAGCTGTGGGAACATATATTGTTCCTGGGGAAAACCCTTTTCATTCCTAACTACCCAGAGGAGTGTAGCTAAGCTTAGGGGCAACAGAATAGTTCGAGAAGTTTTCTAGAAGAGGTCAATGTCCATGATGCTCAGAGGGTCCCAGAACACCAGTCCTGTAGGAGCCAGTTCCACTATATTACTACATAGAAAAGAGGACATGGTGATGTGTGTGTGTGTGTGTGTGTGTGTGATTTCTTTGTAATTATTAGAAGAAAAATTATATCCCTCACCTAGAATTTAGCTAGGCACCACTGCAACATTCAAAGATGTATTATGATTTATTGTCTGAATGGCAGTAAATTGAAACTAAAACACACCCATTTCGTCAGGAGGGATTTGGACAGCTAAGCTACATTGGTTGAAATGGCCCTCTCTAGATGAGCCTTACTTCTGGATCTTACCCATTTCTGTATGCACATAACATCACAAATATGTGCACCATAATTCCCAACTTATAAAACGATAATTCCCTCCCCTGAGGTTTCAGCAGTCTAAAATGTCTGAAAAGGGGAAGCAGCAGAGAATGGGAAGTCACACAAAAGGAGAAACGAAAGAGTGATTTGTGAAAATTCTCTTCCTTAGGCAAACTTAGGTTTAATCTAGATTCTAGGAGGGGAATTAAAAGTGACTAAAGTAGTGAGTGGATGGTTTGGTAGGTGGCTGGATAACTCAGTGGTTGAGGTAGAGCGGGTAGGTTAGGTCGGTCATGTAAGTACATCCAATCCTCAGTGCTCAGGGTCAACTGTACTGTCCAGGTCTCCCCCCCCCCCCCCAGAAGAAAGGATTGGCAAACCACTTTTGAATAGTTTCTGCCTGGAAAACCATGGAGAGGGTCACGACAAGCCAGAATTGGTGGCATGGGGTGGTGGGTAGTTATTATTATTATTAACTAAAGGAACGTGCTGGAAACAGATAAGGGCCCCTTCCTCTTGCTGTAACACAGTGGTTCTCAACCTGGGGGTCAAATGACCATTTCACAGGGGTCGCCATGAGCCAGTGAAGATAAAGGCCCAAACGGCTTGGGTCTGGAGGAGGAGGGGGAGGAAGGGGGGGAAGTGAGTTGCAGCTTGATAGGTTGGAGGGGATGCCAGTCAATGGCACCGGAGGCTGCGATTGGCAGAGGGTGCCTGAGAGGGAAGTTCTCTATGGCACCTGTGGCCGTGGCCTGCCAAAGGGGGCTTGTGGCCTCTTCCAAGCAGGGCAAGGGGGGGTCACCACAACATGAGGAACTGTATTAAAGGGTTGCGGCATTAGGAAGGTTGGGAACCACTGCTGTAACAGGTAAAGAATGCTAGCAGGTGAGATCAAAACGGACTGCACAGCAACCATGCTGGCTGGGGGTATGGAGAATTGTTAGTCCAAAGAGTAACCTTTCCAAACAACTAGAGGCCTGGAGCAACAGCAACAACGACAACAACAAAAGCCATACCAAGGAATGATAATGACCAGAATGTCAGGTTTGTCAATCCACTGCAGCTAAAGCAACAAAGAAGTGTGCTCTACATCTGCTGTGACTTAAGGCTTCACAGGCAGAATAACCTCTCTCTCTCACACACACACACACTCTGTGTGTATATGTGTGCATGCGTGTTTGCGAAAGAGTGAATGAAGACACAAGTGAATTGTGTAGGAAGGCATGTAAGGTTGCAAAACAGCCTTTTCCATATTCCATATAAAATGTTGTTTGGTCCAACTATGCCACAGGAGAAGGAGACAAGAACCATATTTGTCTTCATAATTTACTCTGGACCATTTTCCTGCTGATATTTGGCTTTTGTAATATCCCAGAAATAATCACAGATGATTATCTTTTTTAATATCAATTTTCATTTTCTATTCGCTCTGTTTAAATAGCCCCCTTTTTTTTCCTTCCTCCCTTCCACCTCCAGACTCTGTGCCTATATGGAAAATTCATGCGAAATCCTTCAAAGGAAGGGAGGTTTTGCAGTGCATTAAAATTACAAACCCATTGGATCGATTACACACTTTGAGTCTCTCTCTCTCTCTCTCTCTCGCACACACAAACTGAACGAGCATGCTTTGAGTTGTCCTCATCACTGTTATATATAGGATTTCTTTAGGACTAAATTTTCTGCTCTTTTCATTCCTCCCTCATCTCTCTCTCTCTCTCTTTCTCCCCGATCTCTCTGTCTCATTTGACAGGCAAATTTGCAGACATAGCCTCCGGATAACAACCTCGTTTGACAGTCAATTAACCGTGAATAGTCAAAGCCAAGACAGTTTGCATTACATAAATGGAAAATTAGATTCCCTCCCCCCATCTCTTCCCAAGAAACAAAACCCGCTTTCCTTATAACCCTCCCTGGCAATAGACAACATTGTCTCAACACTTTTAATCGCGTTCTCCCCCCCCCCCCCCCGCTCCCCCCCTCTACAAACCCCTTAGAGACATTTAGCAATCAGTAAAAGGTGGTTCCATTTAATTTGTATAATGTAATTTTTGTCAATGTATTATACATTTTGTGTAGAGATCATTATCACGGAGATAATATAAATGTTGCCACAGATCTCATAAAACACCTTTAATGTCTCTCTGACAGATATTAAAAGCAATAAGCTGTGATCCTTTTTAATGGAAGGTTTCAAAGAGAACATTTCAATTATTGTCATTTTATGTTTTCTTCCCCTACCAGCCTGCTCTATTGTGTAACCTAAAATATTTCAGAAATTTCCTACTGAAATAGGCCCAGCAATTAATAATCTTATTGCTATTAAGGCCTCTCCCCTCCCCCTCCCACTTTTCATTGTCCTTTAGTTATTAGACCTATCTAGGAATTTTATTTAGTTATTTATTCATTCATTCATTTTTTTCCTTCAACAAAACATACAGTCATTTGATTAGGAATTTTAGGACTGCGATCCTGTGCACGTCACATTTGGAAGTATACTCTGCTGAGCTTGGTGGAATTCACTTGGGGTGTAAACATAGATAGGATGGGGCTGTATAATATCTATGGGTCACCCCACTTTCACCCCCATTTTTCATCTTACCGGCTATATTCCTCCAGAATTCTCCTCCAGGGGGTTCAGGTTCCGTGATGAAGAAATTGAGCTCCTTGTTCTTATCTAAATGCAAAGAAAGAAGACAAAACGGACTCTCTTGAAATATAAGGAACTCCCTCCCTCTCTCTCTCTCTTTCTCACAAACACACACACACACACACACACGGGGCAGGAATGGGGATATGATCCCCCCATAAAGATTTAAACACCTAAAGAGAGAAATTAATAATAATATTAATAATAATAATAATAATAATAATAATAATAATAATAATAATAATA
>JAHTLZ010000195.1:2383512-2412928 GCA_023846285.1 Phrynocephalus versicolor
TCAGGCCAAGCTTAATAATAATAATAATAATAATAATAATAATAATAATAATAATAATAATAATAATAATAATAATAATAATAATAATAATAATCTAAGAGCTGCAGAGCTGAAAGAGACTCTGTGGATCATCAAGATCATCAGGAGGTCCAGGAGGCACTGTGGGGAACAGAACTCTCAACGTCCGGCTCTGCCCAGTTCAGCTCAATAATAGTCTTCAAGTTGCAGAGCTGGAAAGGACCCTGAGAACCATCAAGCCCAGGCCAGGGTCTAGGCAGCACAGCGGGGGAATCAAACTCCCAAACGGCGCCTAAACCATGGAGCTCCCCTGCAGCTCTTCTTAGCTTCCACATCCCTTGCATTGCTTAAAAAGGGAGCCTTCCCAGGATCTGATGTCGAACTGAATTACAATACCATTACAGTGGACCCTCGTATAACAAACGGTTTGTATAACATAAAGTCTATACATGAAAAATTCCGGAGATAGGGGAAATATGCTCAACAGGATGGCCTATGGGTTGAATCCGTACAACATAAAATTGTCCTGATTAGGGATTACGGTTTTCAATGCATTCCTATGGGAAATTTGTACCCAGGAAAATTTGCTGAACAGAATTTCATTTGAAAGGAATTAATTCCTTTCTACAAGTTACCACTGTATATTGCAGCGCCTTAAAAGTTGCCACAATCATAACGGTGTAACTCTTTTGTGGACCACTTCGGGAAGGTTACGTCCTAATGAATGGGGTAGGTCCAAATCCTATTAAACTTGCCCTGAGTGGGAATCATCGGAGTGGGGTGCGTAGGGAAGGCCTTGCGCTAGCCGCCAGCGCACGATCCTCCCCTTGGGCGCTGACTCTGCGCGGAGCAGAAGCTCGCCAAAATTTTGTCAGTATCTATAGCGATCGATCTTGGTCTCTTCCTTACACACACACACACACACGCACGCACGCACATACACGCACGCACATGCCTGGTGGTCCACAGTCAAGGCCTTGATGTTTTCCAAGATTACCCAACCACCCACATCTCAATGGCCAACCATCAGGTGGATCTAGGTGCGCCAACTGGGCATTAAATCTAGTTCTCTCCTAAGATCAGTGATTGGCAGGAAACAAGAACAACAAATTTGTTTGCGCCTTGCCTGGGAAATGGCTTTCCTTCGGGGAGACGACGCCGTGGTTGCTCTCCTTGCTCTGCTGCATCTGCCAAGATGAAAACAAACACACGGATTAAAACCGGGCCGGCTTGCAACTGACCATCAATGAAGGCTCGCCAGGATGAACCGGTGCGGGGAGGCAGGGAGGGGAAGCCGTGAAAACAGGATTATAACGTGATTCTGATGGGATCCTTGGGAAATCCGGTGGGGCGCCTGCACGTTAAGGGAGGGATCGACCAACCGCCCCGATGGGTCTCTTGTCTAAGGGGGGAGGGTTGTATTTAGGGAAGGCTGGAGTTGACCAACCCCAAGTGAGCGAGACCCTTTAGATGCGGATTTCTTTCAAATAACCCCCACCCCCACCCCATGTGCAAACAAGTTCTACTGCAGTCGCTCTCAATTTGTGGGTCCCCAGATGTTCCTGGACTGCAACTCCCAGAAATCCTGGCCAGCTCAGCTAGTAATGAGGAATTCTGGGAGCTGCAGTCCAGGAACATCTGGGGACCCACAGGTTGAGAACCCACTGGTCTATTGAAATGTCCTGCCCAGTATGGACGCCTCCCCTGCCCTGGGGATCCTGCACCTTCTTGGGTGCAGGGCGGATCCTGATTATGGGCAGTGGGCACCACCCGGTGCCTGAAAATCCCAGTTGGAATCAGAGACAGACCCATTCCCTATCCGTGGGATTCAGAAGGAAAAACGGAGCTGCGTCGGGATCGTGTCCCTTGTTTCCTTGGGTGTCATCCTCACTTTGTGTCAAGCGACAGCCTCCTTGAAGGTGTTGGCAGACGTGAAACTAATAAATCGCAGGCAAGGCTGGCTTAAAGTGTTTAGGGGCTCTGGAGCTGTCCCGAAACACCGGACCCCGTGTGCGCATGTGCCAACCTTTTCAGGCAGGATGGCTTAGAAGCTTAAGAAATAAATGGATGCATTATAAATATCTTAAGAAAAATAGCAAGTATGACGATAGTCAAACGAATTAGACCTCCGTGCACTTCCACCTCTGCTTTCTCCGAGACTTGATTCCACAAGGAACTGATGGCACAAATGCATGCAGTTTTAACTATTGAAACCAAGACAACGGGAGTGGATCTGTTCCTGTAGTCCTTTTCAGTCAGATCCCCAGGTGCTGACTAACACCATTTCCCATCAGCCCCCCCTGCCACCAGGGCCAGTGGTCAGAGAGGAGGAGTGTTGGGAATTTGGTCTCCCAAATTTGGGTCAGAGGAACTCCTGGCTAACTCAAGGACAGGAACTCAATCTGCCAAGGGGAAAGACAGCTGGCACCCCAACCCTGCCAGGCAGAGGAAGAGCCAGCCTGGGTGGCCTTGGGCAATCTGCAGAGTCCCAGGGCTCCCCCAGGAGAAAGGAGTGGGAAACCACTTCAGAGTACACTGTAATTGGGAAACCTCCATTAGGGTCACCATAAATGACAATTGACTTGGCAACACATTATTTTTATGGTGGAAGATGCAGAGGTGGAGTGGCAGGGGAAAAGGCCACGGTAGACCACCTGCAAGAAGTATCCACTTGGCCTTCCCTTCCCAGCGCGTAGATCCCTTGGACTACAGTGTCTAGCATGCTCAGCCATCATGGTCTATGCAGTTGCAGCCCAGGACACTGATCTGCAGGGTACCAGGTTTGGGCTCACTACGGCTATAGAGAGAAGAAAAAAAGTTGGACTTTGCCATAGAGTGGGCCCTTTTGAAATTAAGAGTTCTTAAGTGAAATCACAATGACGCCGGTCTCCTGCTCTACAGTTACTACAACCCTGTCAGGCTAGGTGAAGGAATCCTGGTTCAAACCACAAACAACTCTGTTGTGTGTTGGCCGCATGTACCATTCAGGAATAATACTTCACAAAGTTTTTTCTTGGTGGTCATCCGGTGGCAGAGAGTCTCAACGGCGCGGTGTTCTATTTGGCGTCATCTCATGTCCCAGTCACATTCTGATGCTGAAAGTGCTTCCCAGCAGAGAGACCTTAGAACTCCCTCCCCACCCCGCAACCCCAAGGCTAAAGGGCTACCTCTCCCTCCTTATTTATTTCATGGATGCTTTGCAGGGGAGGAAAGAAGACCTAAGCCAGGCCTGCCCAAAGTCTGGCCCGGGGGCCAAATCTGGCCCATCAGGCCATTCTGAGTGGCCCACGGCTGGCTGGCCCGCCCCTCCCTCCCCCTCCTTCACCCCATGTTTTTTTAAACAGGCTTCCTGTGCTTCCTTTGGTCCCCACCTTCCTTTTTTCCTTCCTCCCTCTCTTGGTTTCCACCTTCCTCCCTCCCTCCCTCCCTTGGTCCCCGCCTTCCTTCCTGCGGGTGGGGTTGCAAGGGGTCAGTGGGTGGGGCTTGCAGTGGGGTGGCAGGGTCAGGGAGCAACCGCCCCCTGACACATTCTCAACCACCAAATCTGGCCCTCCTTACAAAAAGTTTGGGCACCCCTGACCTAAGCTGTCTGTATCTTCAGATTCTCTCTTTAAACCAGGAGGGTGGGAGTTTGTAATTTAAAACATTGCCTGGAAAAGGTGAGCTGGGAAGAAAAGAAAAAAACTATCTCATGACTTCACATTTTCTTAAGGAAGGAAGGAAGGAAGGAAGGAAGGAAGAAAGGAAGAAAGAAAGAAAGAAAGGAAGGAAGGAAGGAAGGAAGGAAGGAAGGAAGGAAGGAAGGAAGGAAGGAAGGAAGGAAGAAAGAACACCTCTAAACTTTGTGACCTTTCTTTCTGGACTGTTGGCTCAGCTCTAACCCCCTGAACATTTTGATATCCTTTTTTCTTTAGCCCTTTTCATTTAGATAATATCCTCCCCCCAACAAACATAATATATTCTAATGCTGCTCTTTTGCCAGCTTGTTTTGTGTGTGGGGGGGGGGTTCTAAGGAAGGGGCACAGAATGGATGGGCAGCTGTTTTAGCTTTTAGCATCGAATCCTGCCCCCCTCCCCACAATGTTCTTCTAAAACTGGACTCGTCAGCTCCACTACTTGGGATGATACATAATATAATAGTAGTGACTCAGGAAGAGGGAACAGTAAACAGAGGGGGGAAATTTATCTGAGCACACAGACAATGCCTGTACAGAAGCATTCTTGTTTGCCCTCTAGATTTCTTTATTTGGCTCAGGTAGGAAAGTAAGTTAGGTGTGTGTGTGTGTGTGTGTGTGTGTGTGTGTGTGTGTGTGTGTGTCTGTGTGTGTGTCTGTGTGTCTGTGTGTGTCTGTGTGTGTGTGTGTGTGTGTGTGTGTGTCTGTGTCTGTGTCTGTGTCTGTGTGTGTCTCTGTGTGTGTGTGTCTGTGTCTGTGTGTCTGTGTGTGTCTGTGTGTATCTGTGTGTGTCTGTGTCTGTGAGTGAGTGAGTGAGTGAGTGAGTGAGTGAGTGAGTGAGTGAGTGTGTGTGTGTGTGTGTGTGTGTGTGAGAGAGAGAGAGAGAGAGATGAAATTACTAGGGGCCCTAATTGTTTGCAGATCTATTCCCAATCATCAGCAGATCTACCAGGAGATTGTGTCCCCGTCTGAAATAAGACTGCAGTTAGCAGGAGCCACACAGGGGAAGGGATAGTAAACTAGCTTCTCTACTCCCTTGGCTTCCTTAGGGGTCTTCTTTTACCACTAATGTGGTCCCTCTGATGAGAAGCTGAGATGGTTCTTACTCTCCACATCATGAGAAGCTAAGATTCAACGGGAAAGGAAAATAATGCTAGGGGAAAGGGAAGAATAGTAGGGGAAAAAGGGAAGAGGGAATACGAGATGGATTCACTCAGGAAAGATGCCACAGCCTTTAATTTGCATGACCTCCACAGGGCTATCAATAATATAAGCTTTCAATGGTTATAAATCTCTGGAGTAACCAGAACTTGGAAGTGACCTGGTGGCACATAATAACAATAATTATTTTATTACCAATAGCTCCTCCTTCCTGTCCCACCAGATTCACCATGTAAGGGGGAAAGGAGAAAAAAATGAGTGGTTCACATTGAACAGTAGGAAGTTGACGGGCACAAAAGTTACTAACTAGCCTAATACTAGTGCAGAAGATGTGGAAACAATGAGGGCAGGTTAACTGATCCTGGTCTTCTGGTCTTTTTACTCCTAATGGTAACAACAATTACAACAACACCATCAACTACAAGCATGTCGGGCACCAAGATTTTTCATCCCGCTTCCTCCCTGACATGCTAGTTTTCTGCAAGAAAAGAGGATCGTTTTAGATCAGTTCTGGGTATGATGGCTCATTCAGTCACACGACCCACTGCTTTGAAGTGCTACAACCTGGAAACCCGTTTGCCATTTCAGTGGTAGCAGGTAAGGCATACTTAATTCACATCATAGTCCCGGAAATTTAAGAAGTGACAAGATCCAGCAGGGAGACTCCCGTCTCTCAAAACGGCATCTCACTGGTTTGAGGCTAAAAAAGCAAAGGAGCTCACATAGATTATGGGGCAGTCCTACTGAAGGTAGAAAAGCTGTTTCCAAACAGACTCGCTCCTTTGAGAGCTGCCCTTATTCGGAAAAGAAACCAGCAACCACGGGAGCAAAGGGGCTTTCAGAGTGTTTGGACTGCAATTCCCATAATCCATTGCTAATGACCATGCTTGTTTGGGCTTCTGGGAGTAGAAGTTCCCCCAAAACCCGGAGGCTCGGACATTCCACTGGTTCTGCAGTGCTGAATAACAGTGCAAGACGTGGTAAGGGAGATTCAGTGTGTCAGCTGTGGTTAGTGCGCATAACTAAGGGTATTTGTACACGACCCCTAAACTCCGCCGCAAATGGCTCCCAGCTCCGGAGCTTAAATTTTTTCCCCACCAGCTCCGGAGTTTACAGATACTTAAGTGCGACCACACCCACCTAAGCGCGTCCCAGCACACTTTTCAGGTACCTGCTCTCTGGAGGTGAAAATTCCTGATGCGGATATAACGTAGTGACTGCTGGGCTCTCCTTGCTTCTGTTTGTTCTTTTTTTGCCCCCCGCCCCTTTAAGAGATCTGAATGCAGTGCCGGGACGGCAGAACAGAGGTGAGCAGCATTCTTTTCTTCCTTTTTTTTCTCCCTCCCCTCACGCAGCCAGCAGTGCGGAGGGGGTGGGAACGCTGGAACAGCGACAAACCCCTAAGATCTCTGGTCCGAATTTAAGTGGCCAGCGGATCTTAGGGGTCATGTGAAAAGGCTCTAATTTGCCTGTGGCTAAACCTGTGGCACTGGTTCTCTGTCTTGGGTCCCCAGGAGTTCTTGTACTACAACTCCCACAAATCCTGGCCAAGACAGTGAGTGGTGAAAGCTTCTGGGAGCTATAATCTAAGAACACCCGAGGAACCAAGGCTGGAACCACCGGTTTATAAGGTGGATGCCTATGAATGCCTCTTCAAAATAAAGTCTTATTGAGACCAATGGAACTCTCTGTCAGATGTGGGTGCAGGGCTGTGGAGTCGGTAAATAAATGTTCCGACTCCGACTCCGACTCCTAAGTTTTTTTGTACTTCTGACTCCGACTCCCCGAATCTGACTCCAACTCCTCTGTATTAATATGCGAATGTATTTTATACAGCAGAACACAACACTATGGAAAGTATAAGTATTGCCGCTCCTAACTGTGCATTGTGTGCCATATAGTGAAGCACATGAAAAGTATGCTTCTTCTCGGTCACTTAACATGTCCGTTTTGCAGTAACTTTTTGTGAATTGGGACATTTAAACTTGCTTTTTTTAAAAAAAATCCAATCTAAATTTAGTAGGAGTCAGAGTCGGAGTTGGAGTCGGTGTATTGTTTGCCAACTCCGACTCCAGGTACCCAAAATTTCCTCCGACTCCGACTCCACAGCCCTGTAGGTGGGTAAATGATCACTATTGAACAAACAGAAGTACAGCAATGGGAGAAGAAAAAAATGGAAGGAACTTCAGTACTTACTGAGCCCCATGGCGCAGTGGTTAAATGCCTGCACTGCAACTAAAACTGTGCTTACAACCTGGGCTTCAAACCCAGGTAGCTAGCTCATGGTTGACTCAGACTTCCATCCTTCCGAGGTCGGTAAATTGAGTACCCAGCTTGCTGGAGGGTGGGGCAATATGTAGCCTGCATAATTAAATTGTAAACCACCCAGAGGGTGCTTGAAATGCTATGGGGCGGTATATAAGCAGACCACTTTGCTTTTACTTCGAATTATGCTAGGGAATGGTTTCAAACCAGGCTACCCGGTTTGTGAGCCTTGTGAATTCTGCTTACTCTTCCTCTCTACTTGGGGGCAACTAGTAAGCTGATGGGGCCATTTTCTGTAGACACCACGGGCAGTGTGATGGTCAAGGACTGGATTCCAGTCCAATGCCACAACTGTCCCAGATGTGACAGCCTCCTACTGAGAGGTTCCACCCCTTCGGTAGAGAGTTTGGTGCAATAAATGGGACTTGAGGCATGTGAAACTTAGGAAGATGGGCCCAATTTATTTCAGATTAATTAGATCGTGGAAAAGACGTGGGGCCCACTCAGCTCTGTTCCAATCCAATCCAGCTCTTTAAAGACCCCACTGGTGTCAATCAGAGCTGGCATGTCAATCCCTGGTTAAGATGTGGTGAGCCTTAAAATATGTCACTCTGAGCCTTTTCACATGACCCCTAAGATCCGCTGGCCACTTAAATTCGGACCAGAGATCTTGGGGGTTCATTGCTCTTCCTGCGTCCCCACCCCTCCGCACTTCCTTGCTCCTGTCTGCGTTAGAGGAGGGAGAAAAAAAGGGACAAAACAATGCCGGCTCACCTCCGTCTGCTGGTCCAAGCCGCCCCGAGCCCCATTGTCATCCTGATTCCTTCTCTTAAAGGGGCGGGAGGCAAAAAAACAACAACAAACAGAAGCAAGGAGAGCCCGGCACTCTAGGTTACATCTGGATCTGGGATTTTTCACCCTCCGAGAGCAGGTACCTGAAAAGTGTGCTGGGACGCGCGTAGGTGGGCGTGGTCGCACTTAATTTTCTGTAAACTCCGGAGCTGGTGGGGAAAATTTTAAGCTCCGGAGCTGGGAGCCATTTGCGGCGGAGTTTAGGGGTCGTGTACAAATACCCTCTGACAGAGCCTCATGACATCATCCTTAAAGGTGAATTGCTGCAAACAATTCTGCCTCTCGTTAACCCTGTCATCACTGCCACTATCCTCCTCCTCTGACTGGACTACTGTAATGCGCTGTATGTGGGGCTACGGATGAAAAGTCTCAGGGAACTTCAATGGGTCCAAAATGCAGCAGCCATATTGCTGACTGGGGCGGGGGTGCAGAGACCACATTAAAACCCTATTAAAGCAGCTCCACTGGCTGCCAATCACTTATCAGGCACAATTCAAAGTGCTGACTCTAACCTACAAAGCACAAAATGGCCTGGGTCTTAGCTACCTCAAAGGTCAAATCTCACAGTATGAACCGGCTCGGGTGTTAAAATCATCAGGAGAGGCCTTTCTCTCCATCCTGCCATCTTCACAGGTGAGTCTCATAAGAACACATGAAAGGGCCTTCTTGGCTGCTTCACTCAGGCTCTGGAACTCCCTCCCACTGGAGGCTAGGACTGCCCCATCTCTGCTGTCTTTCCAGAAACAGGCAAAGACCTTTCTCTTCAGGCAAGCTTTCCCTGAATGATGGACTACCTACTGTGTCTTTTTATGAATCTACCATACATGGCTACGCAGACTTTGTGTTTATAACCACTTATAACTTTGTGTAGATATCTCTCCTTGTGTGATTGCATTGACACTATGTTATTCAATTGTTAGCTTTAATGTTGCCTTCTAATGCCATGAGATACCCCTCAATTCAATGTTTCTCAAACTGATTGTGTCCTAATTGAAATGGATTGTATAGTCTCTGCTTACTGTAATCCGCCTTGGGTCCTTTTCCAAGGAAAAAGGCGGGGCAAAATACTCAAAATAAAATAAATAAATTATTCCAGGATAGGATGCGTGACAGGTAGCATGGTGTTGTGGAGAGAGTGGCAGACAGGGAATCATGAGATCTGGGATTGAAACCCGCTGGGTCATGGAAACTCGGTGTGTATGTGAATGTCACTGGTAAAACCACCTGTTAAACAGCACGCATAGCTGGTCTATAAAACTATTGGCTACTCCTGTACTTGTACTTAGAAACTCCTTTAGGATCCCCGTAAATCAGAATCGATTTCATGGCCACAATACTTTTAAAATGTTGCAAACAAGGGTGGGTTTTGAGTTGACTACAAGTCATCAGCAAGATGGCATAAAATTTAGGGTTATCACAACGAGATCAACATGTGAGTGGGACTCATGTGAGCAGATTCATGGCCGGAATCTGATGGTTGTTGTGGGTTTTTCGGGCTGGGTGTGCAGCTGCCATTGGAGGGGTGCCAAACCCTGAGGTACCCCCTTCGCTGCTAGCCCCAGCCAGGTCCAAGAAGCCTGAAAAACCCACGGCCACCATGAGGTCCCTGGCCTTTTTTTGAGAAGGTACATCTGAGGCCTCCCCCAAGGCTTAGGGTTAGGCAAAACAAACAAACAACAAAACAAAACAAAACAAAAACTGTAGTGGAATCTAGTGGTATGTTGCCCACTGGAGTTGACCCACTGACTCAGAAGGGGGCTTCGTGGATGGACTAAAGTCCTCTTGATTCAATGGACCAACTCTAGCGCCCGCTTGGTATTAAGGTTCAGCCTGTGGGCTTCAAGAGCTGGATCTGGAACCTTGTTTCTCCACCTCTGCTTCCCTGCTTTCAAAAGGGATACTGACTTGGGGGTGGGGTGGGGTGGGGGGGTCATAAGAACATAAGAAGAGCTATGCTGGATCAGGCCAAAGGCTCATCTAGTTCAGCTTCCTGTATCTCACAGTGGCCCCACCAGATGCATTTGGGAGCGCATGAGACTAGATCTTTGTCTCCTGATACAAGTCTCCTGCATCTGGCCCTTGAAGTACCCCGTTTTTAAGCCGGGAGATGACACATCTCCATCATGGTTTGTGACCTGTGATGGACTTTTCCTCCAGGAATCTGTCCAATCCCCTTTTGAAGGCATCCAGGCCAGATGCCATCACCACATCCTGTGGCAGGGAATTCCACAGACTAACAAGGCGCTGGGTGAAAATAAATGGCCCTTAGGACTGGGGCCTCTGCAAACACAAAAGAGCAGGCGTCCCCCGTCCCCGTCCCCACCCCACCCCCAATTTCCCCGCAAACAGTATCTGAGCAGAGAGGGAAAGCGTGGTCCATGCCATGTTTGTGGTGCGGGTACACAAGGGCACACACAAAGGGGGAAAAGTGGTGCGGGGCGAGGACAGGCCAAGAGGATTCCCCCCCCCAATCCATCTCCCTCTCCCCGCTTCGGGATGGATGCTCCCGGAACCTCGAGGCGTATTTCAACAAAAATTGGCTTGACGGAGCCTAAAGGGATATTTACATCTTTGTAGGAGGCGGTCGGCGGCGGTGGCGGCTCCTCGGCTGATGGATGGTGCGCCGGGCTGCTCCCTCCGCTGCTGCTGCTGTGATGGCTGATGCTGCCCCCTTTGGAGGGGCAGGTGGGCAGACCAGCCGCAAGAGGCAGAGGCATCAGCTGGTCCGGATTGGGGGGCCCGTGTTTCTCCTCCTCCTCCTCCTCCTCCGGCCTGGGAGCCGCGAGGGCAGCAGCGCTGCTCCTGTCCCGGAGGAGGAGGCCTTTGTCCGTCAGCCCTCGGCTGGAGGGGTACCGCCCCGTGGCCCCGACGGGGTCCACCACCACCACCTCCCTCTCGCTGCCTTCTGGCCCCTCCTCGCCTTCTGGGCCCCCCTCCTCCTCTTCCTCCTCTTCTTCTTCCTCTTCTTCCTCCTCCTCGGGGGGTTTGTGGCTTTCGACGTCCACCTCGGTCTCTTCTTCTTCTTCCTCCCCCTCCTCTTCCTCTTCCTCCTCCTCCTCGCTACTGTCCTCGCTGGCGTAGCTGCAGCTGGTGCCCCCCGGGGAAAGGAGGCGGTGCCCGGGGGCCAAGGGGTTCCGATCCCCCGGCTCCCCTCGCTCGGGAGGCAGGAGCAAAAGGGGCAGGGGCGGCGGCGGCGAGGCGGCCGCGGCACGGGGCGCCTGGTTGGGGTGGTGATGATGATGATGGTGGTGGTGATGATGGAGTTTAGCCAGGCTTTCCGAGTCCTCTTTCCCCCCGACGGGACGGAAGGCACTGGAGTGGTGATACGAGGGGGAGACCGAGGCCGCCGCCGCCGGGGCCCCTTTGCCGCGGGGCTGCCCCTCCAGCAGGTGCGGCGGGGGCGCCGTCGAGCCTCGGGGCGCGCCTCCCCCGTCGGCGGCGGCCGCCCCGGGAGAACCAGCCGCCTCGCCACCGCTGTTGCTGCCGTCGAAGGCGCGGGGCTCACGGCCGCCGCCGCCGCCCGCCCCACTGCCAGCCTGGGGGGCGGCCGCCGTCGGAGGGGTGCCTAGCCCCGCCGCGCCCCCTTCGCTGCTGGGCTCACTGGCCAGGTCCAAGAAAGCTTGCCGCAGCAAGCTGGGGCTCTCGCCGCCGCCTAGAGCTGAGCAGCTGGGCGGCGGCGGCGGCGGGGGCGGCGGCGGCTGGAGGTAGGTGGGCAGCCCCGGCAGAGCCCCGGGGGTGCGCGGCGGCCAAAACATGCAGAAAGGCGGGTAGAAAGCCGCCGCTGCCGCCGCCGCCGCCGCCTCCTTCCTCGTCCCGGGCCAGAAAAGGCCCGACAAGCCCGGACTGGCTGCCGCCGCCTTCGCTCCCGGGGCCGCCCCTTGACCGCCGACAGCCGGCAACCCCTCGGCGTCCTCCTTCTTGTGACAGAGGCTGAAGGCGGCTGCGGCTGCGGCGGCCGGGAAGCCGTACGGGTGCGGGAAGAGGCCGCCGCAGCCGGGAAACTTCGGCAAGACCCCGCCGAAGGAGGCGGCGGCGCCGCCTTTGCTGGGCACCGGGATCAACGGGTAGGTCCGCGGCGGCGCCGCCTTGCCGCCCGCGCCCCCGTGCGCCACCGCCGCTGCTGCCGCTGCAGCCGCCGCCGCCGCCGCCACGGCTTCTTGCAGCTCGTCGTCTTCGTCGTAGCGGACGCGCTTCGGGTGGAGCTCGGCGGGAGGGGGCGGCGGGGGAGGGGGCGGCGGCTGGGGCTGGGGCGGCGGGGGCGCGCCCAGGAGGTGGGGGCTCAGCAGCCCTCCCCCGACGCCCACCACTGCCGAGGCCTTGACGGCGCCCAGCGGGTGGCAGTGGGGCCCGGCCGAGGCGGCCCCTCCGACGGCGTGCGGGTGATGGTGGTGGTGGTGGTGGTGCGCCGTCGAGGCCGGAGGCAAGGCGCGCTTGCGGCTGCCCCCGTTGAACATGGCCTTGACGTCCTCCCAGGCGAAGACCAGCTCGTCCTGGGGGGCCTTGTCGGTCAGCTTGAGGTGGCGGCGCCAGGAGTTGAAGTTGGCCGCGTCGGGCTGCGTGTACTTGGCGTCGGGGGTGCGGTGCGAGTGGAAGATGAACTTGTTGGGCGAGAAGTAGAGGCTGCAGTAGCTGCACTTGATGCATTTGGCCCGCGAGCTGTTGTAACGCGCCGGGATGAAGCTGCCCCGGCAGCCCCAGGCGCACTCGTGCGACACGTCGAAGGCGAAGTTGTCCGGCAGTTTGGGCGGCCGGTTCTCGCCCAGGAAGGACTTGCAGAGGCGCTCCGCCTCCCGCTTGGTGATCATCCCGCAGCGTCGCGACGAGATGGGCATGGCCCCCGCCCTGCGCAGGATCTCCAGCTGCACCGGCGTGCACTGGACGCAGGTGATGCCCAGCGCCACCCGACGGTTGTGGATCTCGTTGTAGCTGAAGTTCTTGAGCAGCGTGTTGGAGATCTGCGCCAGGCACAGGCGCTCCTGGCCGTCGATCACCAGCGAGACGATGGGGATCCCGTAGAGGATCACTTGCCCCACTTGGTTGGGCTTCATGGCACCAGGGTGCGAAGGGCCCCGCTGGGAGGAGGCGGCGGGAGGAGGAGGAGGAGGAGGAAGAGGAAGAGGAGGGGGCTGGGCAGGCGGAGGCGCCGGGTTCAAGGAGTCCGTCGGGAAGGCGTTGGACGGGGCGGCCAGGAGGAGGTCGGTGGTGGGGCCGGGCAAAGGGCTGCTGGCCATCGTCCGGGCTCCTGGAGGATCCTCAGGCGAGCAGCAGCTGCAGAGAGAGGGGGAGAGAAGGCAGAGAGGGTGAGGCCCAGGCCAGCCAGGCTAGGGAGAACCATCTAGACCCCCCCCCCCAGGGGCTCTCCCCCTGCCCCATGGCTTAATAGCCCCCCTGGAACCAAAACTGCTGCGGATCAAAGTCGTTTTATTTTAAAGATTGCAGTTGTAGAAGGGGGAACCCTATTCATCTGTGTCGGAGTTGCAGGTGACATCAACATAAAAAGTAAAAAAAATAAAATAAAGAGAGAGAGAGAGAAACTAGTACATTACCTCCTTTAAGACTGACTTAATATATATTAATGGGAACTTTCCTGGAGAGGTTCATATGTCTGATGAAGTGGATGTGTTGGAGAAAGTTCACGTTTTATTTATATTGCAGTAAAAAAAAAGAGGTTTGGAGGCGTGCAGCCATCAAAACAAAAGCAAAACTAGGCAATCGGTGATACCTTCCTAGGCTGCTAGAAAAAAATTAAAAAAAAATGTTGCTAGGCTTTGGAGAGCAAACTCTCTTTTTCAAATCAGATATAGAACTCAAAACATGGCAAAATACATTCCTTGCATACCTGCTTTGAAAAAGAGAGCTTGCTCTCGAAAGCTCAGCAACTTTTTTATTTTTCTTCTAGCAGCCTATGAAGGTATCACCCATATTTGATTTATATATGTACACCTCTCTGTCTGTCTGTCTGTCTGTCTGTCTGTCTGTCTGTCTGTCTGTCCGTCCGTCCGTCCGTCCGTCTGTCCATATCTCTCTCTCTATCTATCTATCTATCACTTTTAAGTTAACCCCGCTATTTGTCTTCTTCCAGTTCTTATTTTTATTTTGCTTTAAGTGATCTTTTTAAAAGGAGCACTGATGGACGTGCAAGATGATCTGCAGATTAATAAGGAAGAATTTGTCAAGGCGGCTTTTCAATATTTTTTATATTTGTATCATCATCATCATCATCATCATCATCATCATCATCATCATCATCATCATCATCATCATATCAGAACTACAGGTCTGGAATGGACCTTATGGATCATGTTGGCCCAGAGGGGAATCGAACTCACAACCTATAGCTCCTTAAACCACTGAGCTATTGAGAAGGATCAAGATCAAAATCCTCAGGGAATGAGCAAAACAGACAAAAATATGGGGCACCTTAAAAACTATTATATTTTAATGTGACCATTCATGGTCAAGTCCACTTGAGGGGGATTGATTTATTTATTTATTTATTTATTTATTTATTTATTTATTTATTTATTTATTTATTATTTCTATACTGCCCGTCTTCCAGAGGAACCCTGGGAGGTTAAAAACATAAGTAAAAATCAGGTACAACAATTTATTTATTTATTTGTAAGCTTGTATCCCGCCCATCTTCCCAGCGGGAACTCTGGGCGGCTAACAGCAATAAATCACGTAAAACAACAGTTAAAACTACAAGCAATGACAAAATAGTATAGTAAAGCAAGAATATATATACTGTATATATATATATATATATAAGGATTGTACTGATGATAATAAAACATGAGAGACTGGATGAATCTTGGGCGTATAGGAATATCTCACATTTCATCCAGAATTTCATTCTATTCCCACATGTCTGACCTAGGAGATATATCCACAAAAGCTCACTTCAAAATAATATAGTTTTAAGGTGCCACATGTTTTTGTTTTTATAGTTTTGTTTCTTTGGATTTTGCGTAATAAGTCTGATTCCAGAGATGGGATCCTTCTTTGGGCCTTTTTACACGACCCCTAAACTCCGCCGCAAATGGCTCCCACCTCCGGAGCTTAAAATTGTTTACCCACCAGCTCCGGAGTTTACTGAAAATTAAGTGCGACCACGCCCACCTAAGCAGGTCCCAGCGCACTTTTCATGTACCTGCTCTCCGAGGGTGAAAAATCTTAATGTGGATGTGCCGGGCTCTCCTCGCTTCTTTTTGTTGTCGTTTTTTGCCTCCCGCCCCTTTAAGAGAAGGAACCAGGAAGTCACAGGGCTCCCGGCAGCTTCCACCGGCACCGGCACCGTAAGTCTTTATTCTTTTGTCCCTTTTTTTCTCCCTCCCCTCATGCAGCCAGCAGCCAGGATGTGCGGAGGGGGTGGGAACGCACGGAGAGCGACAAACCCCTAAGATCTCTGGTCCGAATTAAAGTGACCAGCGGATCTTAGGGGTCGTGTAAAAGCGCCCAGTTTGTTTTTGTTTGTTTGTTTGTTTGTTTGCATCCTTTCTCCTGAAAGATCCAAGGCAGCTTACAGCATTTAAAAGGGGACTTTTAATACTACTTTAGGTATTGACAGTTCCTTTAAAAGGAACAAAGTGAAAGGCAAATAATACGTACTGTATATTTTTTCAATATTTTAAAGGCCTTAAACAAGCATCATATTGAAACTCACAATAAGAGCAATATTTAAAAACATAAGTAAATCACAGAATAAAACGCTCCCTTTAAGATATTCCAAAATCAGTGGCATCAGGGCAAAAAGTTTGAAAACAAACCCTCTAAATTGATTGAACCAAAATAACAGACCCAGAAAGCCTTTTGGTGATGAACAGAGTGTGATTTGTAATTTAATTATTGTAAGCTGGGCACTCGGTTTACTGACCTTGGATTAATGGAAGGCTGAACAAACCTCAAGCCAGCTGCCTGGGAATGCAACCAGGTCACTAGCAGCGTTTTGGCTGCAGTACTGCAATTTAACCACTGTACTACCAGGTTCCTTACAAAGTTTTCTTTATCAACAAATGTTATTTTTCCAAATTATTTTGGCAAACACATACTCACAGGTGAGAGCAGGCTGGTGAACTCAGTTTCAAAATTTAAACTAACACATATGTAGCACTAATTATGTGTGTAAGTAGCAATGGCCACAGCAAATAGTTAATAATGATATCTACCACTGCACACTGGCTTATGTTGATAAAGGGGGAAATGGCAAACTTCTTCAGGTTGTCTACACTTTTTCAGAGGACAGCCGTGTCAGTTTTCAGCAGCAAAACCAAGGTCTTTCATGATACCTTAAAGCAGGCATGCCCAAACATCGGCCCTCCAGATGTTTTGGACAGCAACTCCCACAGCCCTTTGTCATTGGCAATCTAAGCTTAGAATTCTGGGAGTTGTGGTCCAAAACATCAGGAGGGCCGAAGTTTGGACATGCCTGCCTTAAAGCAGTGGTAGCAAACCTTTAAGAGACCGAGTGCCCAAACTGATTCAAAACCCATTTATTTTTCGCAAAGTGCCAGTATGGCAATTTAACCTGAATACAATGGTGCCCCGGGGTACAAATGCTTTGGGTGCTACCCTTCGTGAAATTGAGAATTGAAGAGCAGGCTTTTGAATTTCCTGTGGCCATAAGCACTCTCACTTTGGCCACGGGAAATTCAAAAACCTTCGATCCTTGCTTTCACCGTCGGGAAAGCCAGGGGGGAGTGCTGGCAGTTCATGGGCTTATTCGTAGCCGCAGTTTACTCTCCAGCCACACCACTCTGAGCATTTAACTGGGAGTTGAGTCATGGCTACTGGACTTCTTTTTTGAGAGATAGAAACGTTTCGCTGTTCATCCAAACAGCTTCATCGGTCTGAACACACCTAGGCAAGTAGTCCTTCTTATAGTCAGCTTGACCTCTTGTCCCCTGGTCTGATTGGCTCATAAGATGAACAATAGCCTGAATAGGCTCGTTAGGGAGACATTAGTGTCCATGGCCTTAAGGTAAACAATGGCCTAAGTTGCTGAAACCCATCAAGAAAGAGTCATTAGCTGTGACCTTGGTGGAGAAGGCTCCTTGATTTGCCTGGGTACTTTGGAAAGTACAGCCTGATAAGTAGCAGATAGACTATGCCGGAGCCCACCACCTCTGTTGAGGGAGGGATTTTCAATGCTAACACTCTGAGCATTCCAAAAGCAGCGCATCTGGAGAGTAAACGGGGGCTACAGACAAGCCCACAAGCCGCTGCCCCTCCTTCACCCGGCTCTTTGCACGGAGCACAGTGGCGTGCTCCAAGTGGAAGGGGAAGTGCTGTGGCTGTGAGGGGGTGCCCACCGAAAAGGCTCCGCATGCCACCTTTGGCGCCCCCGTGCCATAGATTGGCCAACACTGCTTTAAAGTCTAACCAGGTGTATTTGGCACAAACGTGTGTGGCTTGTGAGAAAGGATCAGGTGTGCAATGAGGACATCCAATCAAAATATGGTGTTACACCAAAACGCCAACAAGATGCATGAAACCTGACTGCGTTGGTATGGGCACATCTTGCATGCCGACGAGGAAACTCTGGCCAGAAAGGGTCTTACCCTGGAGGTCAGGGGATCCCGACCGAGGGGATGACCAAAACAACATTGGATGAACACCCTTGAAAATGACATGAAGTAGGAGTCTCGTGGCACCGTGGTTAAATGTCTGTACTGCAGCTAAAACTGTACTCACGACCTGGGGTTCAATCCCAGGTAGCAGGTTCATGGTTGACTCTTGCTTTCCATCCTTCCGAGGTCAGTAAAATGAGTACCCTGCTTTCCGGGGGAGAAGGGCACTGTGTAGCCTGCATAATTAAATTGTAAACCACCCGCAGAATGCTTTAAGTACTATGGGGCGGTATATAAGCAGAACTTTTTCTTTTTGGCCTGGGTTCACCCAGACCACGCCCATGGCCATGCCAAATGGAAGGCCAAAACAAGAATTTATTTGTTCCACACAGTGGAACAAACTGCCAGCCGAGATCAGGCAGTTGGACTCGTCGGCATTTAGAAGGGCATTGAAGACTTTGCTCTTTAGGGAATGTTTTGGGTAGTCTTTGGGGTTTCAGTCGCCTGTTTTCAGCTCATCTGTCTGCTGATCCTTGACTTGTCTTGCCACCAGTGTTTGTTTCTGTAGTTTGGATGCTGACACAGCTTGCATATTTTCATTTTATTACATTTGTGTTTTTTTTTAATTATACTGTTACATTAATTATTAATTTATATTGTTGTATTTGATTTGTTGGTGTATGATGTTGTATATTTGAGCAAGTTGTTCTTGCAACACGTTGTACGCCGCCCTGAGTTCCTTCGGAAAAATCAGGCAGTTAACAAATACAAAAATAAATAAAAATGAATAAATGTGCCCTGCCATCCATGGAGCCCTGGGCAACGTGCACTGCCTCAGAGGGACACCAGAAGGAGAGATATTGGAAAAACCTCTGAGTACTTTTTACACCAAGGAAGACTCCAGAAAGCTCACCAAAAATAAGCACCTAGTAAACATGATTATTCTCACTGTTCCTGGACTGTAGCCTGTTTCTTTCAGTGCCTTCTACTTCACGTGATACAGCGTTTTGTCAGCTGCGTGTCGGACGTGGTGCAGCCCGGCATGAATTTCACCGTGTTGTGACAGTTGGGCCAGTGAATGATACTGGACTTGAGTGTCTGGCATAGTTAAGGGTGTGATGTCACCCCTTTCACAGACTGGGTTTTCAAAGGCACAACCGGGTTTTATTTCAACATCCTACTGCTGTGCCACTAAATTGTGACGACACCTCCCTTTTACACACTGAATTCTGTGATGGAAATGGTACTGCTGCCACCTTTTATTCACTTAATAATGCTGCCACCTTTTAAACTCGTCGCCTCACGAATTGGGACAGACTCAGATGTAAAATATCGAAACAATAATGAACTTTATTGAGAAAATAATAAATATAACAATATCTGAGGATGGTATGCGTTGCCTTTAACATATAATAGATTTCATCAACTCTTCCAGCCCCCCTGTCTTTAATAACTAGTAAACAGTATAGCCCTCACTGCCTGACAGAACTCTCACAGAGCAGTGCTCTCTCCCAGCACTCACTCTCAAAACCTTCAACTCAACTCAACTGAACTGCCTCAACTGACTAGGCTCCACCCTTTTTATATCATACCATTCCCCGCCCTCTTGCTGGGACTGGCTGATGATTTGTATATTCATTACTCCTGTTTCCAGGGTTTTGTCACAAAGGGCAAGCTCATCTTTCCCCCTTCCTTGCGGCTTCACTCTCGTTTTGACATCAATTCTGAGAACTTGGAGCTTCCTCCAGTCTTGCATCTTGGGACCTTTTTTTCCCTTGCACTTACGCACAAGCCCCATTGCACAGAGCTGCCCTACCTAATTAAAAAGAGCTATTAATATGAATTCACACACACACACACACACACACACACACACACATGCACACTGTTCTGGAATCAGAGGACAGAATCCTTCTGCTCAACTTTATTTCAGGAGAATCAGCTGTTCAACTTCACCTCGGCTGTAATCAAAGCTGGAGGTTTCGTACTCCAACTTAGCCTCTGCGTCTACAGCTGCCTTCAAAATCTGCAAGCTATAGAGTTTACAGCACAAACCCAACAAGCAGAATTAGGTTGCTGATTGCATGGATTTTATGCCTTTGAACAGGGATGGCCATTTTTCCCCATCACCATCATTTAATGTGCTTATCTATTATATTGTATTTTACTGTTTATGGTTTTGATTTCTGTTCATTTTGTAAACTGCCCATCATAGAGCCTCGTGGCGCAGTGGTTAAATGCCTGTCCTGCAGGTAAAACTGTGTTCACGACCTGGGGTTCAATCCCAGGGAGCAGGCTCAAGGTTCACTCAGCCTTCCACCCTTCCGAGGTCGGTAAAATGAGTACCCAGCTTGCTGGGGGGGGGGGGCAATGTGTAGCCTGCATACTGTAATTAAAAATTGTAAACCGCCCAGAGACTACTTAAAGTGGTATGGGGCGGTATATAAGCAGAACACTTTGCTTTTTCCTTTGCTTTGCTTTTAAATTATTCAATGAGAACGAAATGGGCGTTTTTTCTCTCCAATGGCCTGGAGTTTGGAAGCTCCCCTCGGCCACACCACCGAGTCCCCTTATGAGTGGACAGGCAACACACAGCTCTGACGGCTTTTTGGCAATTAAGCCTGCATAGATATTGCAGAACTCACAGAGGGATGTGAGGCCTTCGTGCGGGGCTGGCCTTACCTTTAGGTCAGCAGTAGTTTTATTATTTATTTATTATTAAATTTATATCCTTCTACATCTAGCTCCATGGCTACTCTGGGCAGTTTACAAACTGAACAGAAATCAAAACCATAAACAGTAAAATACAATATAATAGATAAGCACAAATATACCAATAAAAACACAATAACTAGTAAACAATATATAACAAAAACATAGAACAGGAGCAAGATGGGCTACAGATAAAAACGTAATAAATACATAATAGCAATAATTATTAGAACAGTTTACTATCCAGGGAAAGCCTTTTTAAATAGCCACGTCTTTAGATGCTTCTTAAAGACTGGGAGGGAAGGTGCCAGACAGCTTTCAGGAGGAAGTTGGTTCCACAGCTGAGGGGCCGCCACTGAGAAAGCCCGATTTCTCGTCAAAATTTATGGGCCTCCTTCAGCGGTGGCACCCTCAAATGTCCTGCCTGAGATGATCGTGTGTTATGGGCAGTATTTTTAGATGGGCAGTAGAGAACTTTTAGTTCTCCAGAAGGTTGGAACTATATTTATTTATTTATTTTAGAGTATTTTTACCCCGCCTTTCTCCTTGGAAACGGACCCAAGGTGGCTTACAGTAACGTCCCTTAAAAAAAACCCCAAAAAAACCCACTATTGAGATGTCAGCCACATCATTTTTATGGCACAAGATAAGTAAGTTTCCCCCCGCACATTTGTGCTACCCATGTCTGACTCTAGGGGTGGTGCTCATCTCTGTATTCAAGCCAAAGAGCCAGTGTTGTGCAAGTCCGTGGCCATGTGGCCGGCATGGCTGCAAGGAAACACTGTTTTACCTTCCCGCTTTTTACGGAAGTATCTCCTTGCATTTACATGCTTTCAAAGTCCTAGGTTGCCAGGAGCTGGGGTTAACAACAGGAGCTCACTTTGCTGCGTGGCACCTGGGATCTGAACCGCTGAGCTTCCAGTTTTGTAGTCAACAGTTTTCAGTGCTGTAGCCCGCTGAGCCACCACTTAAAACTGGCAATGGTGGATGCGGCTGAAGTGTTTTGTAGTCCAAAACACTTGGAAGAGATTTGCCAGCCTTTTGGGGGAAAGCTTTATGTCTTCCTATGCCTGTTATAAGGCTTATATTCTCAGTGTCAGCCAATCAGTCTCGCTGACTTTTTCAGAAGCAAACATGTTACTCCTCTCCCGGTGCCTTCAAGGGCAGATGTCTGTTTAGGCGGGGTTAGGTTTTTTTAATGTAACTTTCTTAATTAAGGTTAATTGTGTGCTTTTTAAGTGTTTGCGTTTCATTTCACGACGTTTTGTTACTTAACGAAATGACGAAACAGCATTTCGTTTTTCGTTTTGCGCCCATCTCTGACACAGACATATGATGGGTCAGATGACTCAGTACGGAATGAACACACATAAGAAAAAGGATTGCACAGAACACTAAAACATAACACTGCATTGAACGACTGGAAAATCAGCACCAGCAACTTTTCAGTGATGTGGGTTGGTGTCAGGTGATGAAGGTCCTGCAAAGCGAGGAGAAATTGGTGGGTTGAGGAAATGAGCGTAGAAGATCATGGTAGAGGTGTATGGTTTTTGAGCTTGATCTGCCACCTTTTAGCTAGTAGACTCTAGATTCCTTCATTCCAGCTGAGCTGGCTGGCTGGGGAAAATGGGAGTAGTTGTTCATTCATCTGTAGGTTGCTAGATTAGGGCAGGATGTTTAAAGGATTTCATGGGCTGGGAGCTGCATTTGGGATGATTTTAAAAGTACTTTTTTGAAGAGCAATATAACCAACCTAATGTTTTCAAATTATTTATAAGCCTCCTCAAACCCTTGGAGAGTCTGGAGGAATTAACAGGAACAACAAACAGTGAACAGAAACAAAATACTGATTACTGCTTCACATACTATTAATTATTGGATTGTGTTGATTTGATCTTGTGTATGTGTGTGTTATGTGCCATCAAATTGCTTCCAATTTATGATGAAGCAATGACCTTATAAAGATCTTCTCATTAACATGTCTTGCAAACTGAAGTTCATGGCTTCTTTATCTGGGTTAATCCATCCCTATTAGAGAGGATGATTAATTGAACAATGAATCACGTTTTTTTTGACAAATATGGCCTATTTGTCAAAATTCATTGATTTGTATTTGTCATAAATGACGAATATGAATCAATGAATGTTTAACCATTTTTGATTCATTAATTTGTCAGATTATAAAATCTCCCCAATTAAGCCTAGAGAAACCAAGTTTGCACCCAGGCCTTCCCTGACTCTCCTCTACAATTCCTGCAAGTTTGGCAAAGATTGGATTTTTGATGTCTGTGTTATTCACCTGCAAAATGACACCCCCAAGGAAAGTTCTCTCCCAGGCACCCAGAGATTCTAAACTTGCACAGATGCTTCCTCTGACTCTCCTCTATACTCCCTCCAAGTTGGGTGAAGATTGGATTTTTGATGTCTGCGTTATTCACCTGCAAAATGACACCCCCGAGGAAAGTTCTCCCCCAGGCACCCAGAGATTCTAAACTTGCACAGATGCTTCCTCTGACTCTCCTCTATACTCCCTCCAAGTTGGGTGAAGATTGGATTTTTGATGTCTGTGTTATTCACCTGCAAAATGACACCCCCGAGGAAAGTTCTCCCCCAGGCACCCAGAGATTCTAAACTTGCACAGATGCTTCTTCTGACTCTCCTCTATACTCCCTCCAAGTTGGGTGAAGATTAGGTTTCCCCAAGCCAGCTGCTAAAGAACGCTTTCCTAGGGGGTCTTATTTTGCGGCTGTATAATTCGGACGTCTAAATCCCAGTCTTCACCTAACTTGGAGGGATAGTAGAGGAGAGTCATGGGAAGATTGCCTGCAAATTTGGTACCTCTAGAGACCTGTGGGGCACTTTCTCGGTAGACCTCTTTGGGGGTGCATCGCTCAGAGATATGAGCCCAGATCTTCACCAGACGTGCAGGGCTAGTAGAGGAGAGTCAACAGAAGCATCCATGTGGGTTGGGGACCTCTATATATCGGGGGGGGGGGTTGTGTAGCATATCAAAGGGACGATAAATTGATTTGTTTAATTTTGGGCTGGAAATATGTCAATTCGCCAGTCCCAATGAAACACAAATTGTGACAAATCACCATTTTTAAAATTCATCCCCATCTCTAACCCCTAACAATGTTTCCCCGCCACCAACAACTCTGCCACTGCCTTCAGCTTTTCCTATCATCATTGTTTGTTTGTTTTCCCCATTGAGGCTTCTCTGTTCAGGATATGCCCAACATGAGATCTCAGTTGACTCATTTTAGTTTCTAGTAAGACTTCGGATTTGATGTAGCCTAAGTGCTCATTCAGGATCTGGAGAGAGATGCCTGACCCCTTAGGCACCATTTCTATTGGCAGAAATGTGATGGATGCCCCTCTTCCTGTCATGGGGTTGCAAAGGGGAAGAATGCCGTACTTGATGGATGCCTGTCTATCATTGTCAGGAAAGATTTTGCATTTTTTTCTCTCTCACTAACTTCATGAAGGAACCAATGAGTGTTCTTGGAGACATTTTCAGGCACCGAGTCATTTAGATTGCTGCATCTGGAGTAAAAATGCCCTTCTCTGGTTCTGATCCTTCAGAAGGACTGAAATTCTCACGGGGCACAAATTAATAAAATCTGAAAAAGACCCGGGGTGAATGTGACGATGCATAAAGTTATGCTGATTTGCCAGTAGAAAATATTGCAAAACACTGCATCCTTTTAAGTAGTGGGTGATTTATATTCAACACCAACACCAATACCACTGCTGCTGCTGCTGCTGCTGCTACTACTACTACTACTTCTACATAGTAATAATAGTAATAGTACTAATAGTAAAAAAATTAAAACATGCTGTCAAGTAAGCCTTATGTAAAGGTAAAAGATAAAGGTTTCCCCTGCACATGTGTGCTAGTTGTGTCTGACTCTAAGGGCGGTCCTCGTCTCCTTTCCAAGCCAAAGAGCCAGTGTTGTGCAAGTCCATGGCCATGTGGCCGGCGTGGCTGAACGCATTTCTGTGCACAGAACACTGTTTACCTTCCCAATTTTTATGGTGGTACTTGTTTATCTACTACCATTTACATGCTTTCAAACTGGTAGGTTGGCAGGAGCTGGGGTGAACAGCAGGAACTCACTCTTGCTGGGTGGCACCCGGGATTCGAACCGCTGAACTGCCGACTTTGCAGCTGACAGTTTTCAGTGCTCTAACCCACTGAGCCATCATGCCCCGCTAAGCCTTATATTAGGCTTACATTAATTAGGAGTAACAAGGGCTGCGAATAGGCAAGGGAAATGGGACTTTGAGCCAAAACACCAAACCCAAGAGAGCACCGTCATTCATTCCAGGACAACTGCAAACTTGACAGCCCAGAATATATCCCTTGCTGAAGGTTCAAAATGGGTGGGTTGTATGTAGAACCTTGGTGGCCACCCTCCATTCAGAATGGGTGTACATATTCTTCTGCAGTCCTCAAGGAAGCCACTCTCATGTGACCCACCCTTAACCAATAGAACAGTGAAGGTCTGGGTATGGAATTGTCTAGTTAGAGCTGATTCATTTCAAAAACCCTCTGCGAGTGGCATTTTAAACAGGAGTATTGCAATCTTGCATGCCTTAAGATGGAGTATCTGTGGGAGGTTTCGTACCTGTCTCATCCACCTTCCCTTGGATCACCTGGTCTAGCTGTTTTCTAGAGAAAAAGTGATTGCTGTATATCAGTTGTTCCCATCCTTGGTTCCACAGGTGTTCTTGGACTACAACTCCCAGGAACCTTTGTCACTAGCTGTGGTGGCCAGGATTTCTGGGAATTGCAACCAAATGACATCTGAAGGCCCAAAGTTGGACACCGCTGGCCTGGAGGCATTTTAAGTAGAAACTGATCCACAATTATCAGCTGCAGTTTCAGTCAGAAGTAAAAGGGGGAAAATTGAATTTCTGGCGTCGAGGGAACATCCACACTTGCTTTTTCAAAGGTGAGTCAAGAACAGAGGCAAACAACAATGAACCTAAAACAAATAGTGAAAAAACATTTTGCCTGTTGAGAGACGCAAGAAAAACCCAACTAATCAAATTAGCGGCAAGCAGTAAAACAACAGCAGGTATATCTCTCATGATTTTTGT
Organism: Phrynocephalus versicolor; assembly: GCA_023846285.1. Lineage (NCBI taxonomy): Eukaryota > Metazoa > Chordata > Lepidosauria > Squamata > Agamidae > Phrynocephalus > Phrynocephalus versicolor. The sequence continues at coordinate 2,408,870 of JAHTLZ010000195.1, forward strand.
GTTTTTCGGTCCTGTGCTTTGCTGACTAAAGGGGTGACCGAGTTCCTATTATAAAACCATATTATAGCAAAGATTCCAAGTTCTGCAGATGGTGTACAGGGTCATGTGAGTGACGGTGATTTGCACTGGGGATCATTAGTGTCATTAAAAAAAAATTTTCTCATGCATGAGCCACATTTTCCATGAGCACCCACAGAAATGTACAAGATGTTGAGAAAGACAGCAATCAAAGTTTGCGTCCTCAGGATTTCTCTTTTTAGGGGCAAGTCTGGCTTTGCCCCCCCTTTCCAGAAAGGGTGTGAATCAGTGGCACAACAAAGTTAGTAAGACATAGAGAGACTCATCAAGCAATAATCTTCCATAGCAGAGGTGTTGGCCACACTGTGTTACTGAAATGGAGGTATAAATACTGAAGGCTCCAGTAACTTTCCCACTCAACTAAGGCCCAGGTCACACGACCATTTTGGTGCTGTGTTTGCTGCGAATAACTGCGCAGCAAAAGATCATGCTTCCACTCCAAGGCGCAGCATTTTGGCACCCTAGTTGACCACGCCCCCTGAAGCGCACTTTAACTGCATCATCCTATGATGCACATTTTTTACTGCAGCAATTGCAGTGCGGCTGGTGAAAATTTGCACCATTTCAGTCCCCCCCCTTTTTTTCTGCATCTTTCTGCTGTCCTACTTTAATAATCACTTGCTGGCATTTCGGTAACTGAGCACTGCTACAAGCTGCAAATTACCTGGTACAGAGACCAATGGGAAAGGAAGTGAGAGATGAGAGAAAAACAAAGGAGTTACTATAAAGGCACTCTGGTAGGGATACACTGCCACGTTCTATATACATGGTACCTCCCTTTAAAAACCAAGTGGCTTGACAGCAGACCACAAAATATTGGCCGAAGCAGGACCCGGGGGAGGGAGGGAGGAAGGGAGGGAGGGAGGAAGGAAGGAAGGAAGGAAGGAAGAAAGAAAGAAAGAAAGAAAGAAAGAAAGAAAGAAAGAAAGAAAGAAAGAAAGAAAGAAAGAAGGGGCTGAGACATCACTTTGACTGTAAAGATTGAACTCCAGAACTGAGGTGTGATAACTGACTGCAGATTCAGCCCAATGCAAACCTTAGCCAGTGAAATGTCAAATGCCTTTCAGTCTTCCTTCATAAGTGAGTTTTATTGTATTTTCTGACCTTATGGCTGTTATATTGAAGATTATCAGTAGAATTAGGATGCTAGCACAGTCAAGAGTTATGCTCCAGATACATTTACATATCTTGAGTTTCCTGAACCATTGAAAATCCCAATTTTCCCACCTCGAAGGGGGCCAACTAACAAACCAGGTTCTGCTTCTTCTGCTGGAATCAAATTTAAACCACCCCCCCAAAAAAGTCCCCCTCCCTACTTAGCATGCAACATTATTTGTTTCTGACATTTTTACACACACACACACAACCAAACAACCAATGTACAGTAAAGTATATGACTGTTGGATGAAACCTGGGACCATGTTTGCTTTTGTCCAAGATTGTCCGTGTCATCGAGTGCCTGCTTTTTAGGTCTATTTTTGTGCTGATCCAGCAACTCTGCAGGGCTCAGATGTGTTGGAGTTGTTAGCAATTTAGCATGCAAATTAATGCATGATTACCTGAGGGGAATGAAGAGCTAAAAGGGCAACAAGACACCCACTCCCACAAAGCATTGCAGCAAATTCCTCCCAGGAAGATTTGCAGCAGAAAGGGAGGCCTCACTGACACCCAGCTCCTGAATATTATAACTATTTTGAATATTTTTTTTACCTCACCTTTCTCCTTGGAAAAGGAAGGTGTTCTTTTGAAATCAGTCAGTGCAATCATGAATGATAATCCATATAAAAGTCACATAGTCTGTGAAGATTCTCAGTCATCCAGGTGAGTTTATCTGGAAGTTGAGTCATGGCAACTGGACTTCTGTTTCTTGAGAGATAGAAACGCTTCTCTGCTCATCCAAACAGCTTCATCAGTCAGACTGATGCATGTTTCTATCTTTCAGGAAAAGAAGTCCAGTTGCCATGATTCCACTTCCAGATCTACAGACAAAGTTGCTCTCCTGGATCAGAGGGCCTCATGAGCTAGAATCAGTGGTTCTCAACCTGTGGGTCCCCAGATGTTCCTGGAGTGCAACTCCCAGAAACCCCTTCCAGCACAGCAAGTGGTGAAGGCTTCTGAGAGTTGCTGTGGTGCTTCCTGCGAATCGTCATCTTGCTGCCTAATAGGACCTATTGATGGTGCCTCCCGATAAACAATGACAGTCAAAAAGCACCACAGCTGCTTTCCTTTTAGGAACAGGAAGCTAAGCCCACGTGGGCTTGGAGTTAGGCCCTGTTCTAGGTGGGTGCGATGTAGGTGTCAATAAGGTATGCATTTGTAGGTTGAAACTCCCAGAATTCTGTCTGGGGAATTCTTGGAGAATTATGAGAACTGCCATTTGAACAATCTTCCTCCCAAAGCAAAAAATAAAATAAAAATAATAAAGTGGGTGGGGGGAGCAACAGCACACTCCTGGTAGGAAATTGTTCTCAGAGTGTGCTGTCCAGGGTTCTAAAAAATCCTTTCTAATGCCACGACCCTTTAATAACAGTTCCTCATGTTGCGGTGACCCCCCCCTTGCCCTGCTTGGAAGAGGCCACAAGCCCCCTTTGGCAGGCCACGGCCACAGGTGCCATAGAGAACTTCCCTCTCAGGCACCCTCAGCCAATCGCAGCCTCCGGTGCCATTGACTGTCATCCCCTCCAACCTATCAAGCTGCAACTCACTTCCCCCCTTCCTCCCCCTCCTCCTCCAGACCCAACCCGTTTGGGCCTTTTTCTTGACTGGCTCATGGCGATCCCTGTGAAATGGCCGTTCGACCCCCAAAGGGGTCCCGAACCTCAGGTTGGGAACTACTGCTTTAAAAGTTCAAAGGTTTCTCCCACACATGCATGCTAATCATGTCCGACTCTAGGGGTAGTGCTCACCTCCATTTTTAAGCCTGAGAGCCAGTGTTATGCAAGTCAGTGGCCATGTGGCCGGCATAGCTAAGCACATTTCTGTGCACGGAACACTGTTTACCTTCCCTTACACTGTGGTTTAAACCTGCTTTACTGGATTTATCTCTGTAAAGTGGTATCTCAGTTTAAGTCAGGCAAGTCCAAACTTCAGCTCTCTAGATGTTTTGGACCACAAATCCCACGGTCCTTTGCCATTGGAAATACAGTACAGGCTTGTAATTCTGGGAGTTGTGGTACAAAAACATCAGGTGGGCCGAAGTTTGGACATGCCTGGTTTAAGTAATTAATTTGTTCTCTGGGCTGTTTTGTATTGTGAAAATTTTTGTAAACCGAAACACAGTTTCCCATAATAATTCGCTGAAAACCAATTAATCAAACTGGGGCATTCCATTTACAATTTTCTTAAACCGAGGCATCCCCATTCATTTCATCATGCAAACATCACACATCAACTTTTCCATTTGCAGGTAACCACCGATTTTATTCTCTCTCTCTCTCTCTCTCTCTCTCTCTCTCTCTCACACACACACACACACACACACAGAGAGAGAGAGAGAGAGCACTGTCTGTGGTTCCACAGTTATTTATCATTGCATCATGCAAAACATGCACAAAGCTCAAACTGTCCATCTACACATAAATAGACAAGCAAAGAGGAAAAAGTATCAGTGACAAATAAAGGTACAGGTTGAGCTACGTTCAGGTATAGAGAAGCCTCGACTGATTTCCCCGGAGACTTTCTCTAATCCCCACGGAGAAAAGAACAGGCTAGGTAGAAAGTAGGTCTGGACGCAAGGCTCAGTTGAGGGGGTTTTCTAAAATGATAATCCCAAGCCCCACCAGCGAGCATCTCCTGCAAAACAGGATAATTAGAACTCGAGAACATTTTCAGCCCTGTGGTCTGCCTCTTCCCCTGGCAGCTGAACCAAATGAAATTTTCCTACAAGATGTATCCTTGAAAGCTGAAATATAACCATTAGTTGTTAAGCTGCCACTCTATCTATCTATCTATCTATCTATCTATCTATCTATCTATCTATCT
>JAHTLZ010000195.1:2412938-2429079 GCA_023846285.1 Phrynocephalus versicolor
TCTATCTATCTATCTATCTATCTATCTATCTATCTATCTATCTATCTATCTATCTATCTATCTATCTATCTATCTATCTATCTATCTATCTATCTATCTATGCATGCTTTTTAAAATGTCTGGTATTTTTGGCAGGCGACACTTGCATAAAGCGACTCTGCAACCCTTTTGGAAGGATAGTTCCCCTCATCATCATCTGCAAGGATTTCAGCAGAGTAATTTAGGGTGTGAGTCATGACAACCAAATTGGGGAACTTGGGGGGGGGGTGGAGAGTGAGTGTTAATTTGCTCCTGCTATTAAGGCATTTGGAATCTGCAATCTGATGTGGATGTCCAGTAAATCTTCTAGGAATCCATTGTTAGATATACAGTAGATCAACAGATGCCGCTAGAGCCAGGAAACCTACCAGGTTTTAGGCTTATTTTTTTCCTGCCCCTTACGTAAAAGTAAACGTAGCTAGCAATGAAGTAAGGAATGGAAATCATGTCTAGAGAATGGAAGTGGTGAGGAGAGTTTCAGAATAATCAAATATTTTGGTTTTAAATGCATGATTTGAAAGGAAGATTTCCTGGAGAACTGCTCCCTCTCTTGAATGGACTGTTTAGCATACAGATAGAAATCTTAGTGGGAAGCTATTTCGCACAAAGGCTGCCAAGGTGGAAAGAGAGGGTCATGCATTCCAAGCATTAATGGATCCCGTTGGCTTTCCGAGGCCAGGTCAGCTTTTTCACGAATGTTTTCTTTTTTCTTTCATATTTTAATGTAACATTTCCTGGACACGTCCACTTCTTCAGACATATAGCAGCAGAATGAGGCGTGCAATATAATATGTGACGGGCTATATACATTTCATACCAGATATTCATTGGCTGTAGTATATAGAGTTGGGGGAGGTTGATTAGGGGAGTGGGAAGAGGAGGGAGAGGACTTGATTAGTGTAGAGATAGTGGGAAGGAGGATTTGGCCAGGGTCTGTTGATATGTTAAGTATTGTTTTAGGCCTCAAGGTAAATTTCTTAAGAGACAGAAACCAGATCAGGTCAGAGCGGAGTGAGGGGCATTTGGAAGAGAAGGGGAAGAGAATGGAAGTCCATGAAAAAAGTGGCAATATACTAATATTACATTTTATAGTGACTCAAGAAAACCTGACTTATGTTTAATCCATTTTTTGTGTGTGTGTCCATCAGGTATCTTTCAGGTTGCCTCAACGCTTTTATGCAGAAAATGGAACAAAGTGATTCTTCTTTCAGTCTGTGTTCTGGCTGAATAGAAAATGCATCATTGCAAACCTGCATGGGTGCATGGCATACTCAGTGTGGCATTGTCTAGTTAACAACCACCACCACCACCACACCAGAAAACAATAGCAGTTTTAGGAACAGCATATATACTGCATTTTTATTTAACAGATATTTAGTTGTTGTTGTTTTTGGTTGAAACTTGTGTCTGATATTTAATACCAGTCAGTGTTTTTATAATTTTAACTGATTGTGCCTAGTCAGTGATGATGATGATGATGATGATGATGCCATTAAGTGAATTCTGACTTATTGTGACCTTTTTCAGGGTTTTCAAGCCACAGAAATGGATTGCAGAGGCCCAGAAGGAAAAGACCATGAACCGGGCCTTCTCGGTGGTGGCGCCACATTGGTCTAATCAGCTCCTTTCAGATATGTGATGAAGAACTCTGCTGAGCATGGAGGCCTGCATATTCTGTGGTTACCTAGTTGATCCTAACAAAGGTATGGCCCGTCTATGATTCTGAAGGTGTCTGGTTCGGGATAAAAAGTAGGGCCTTCATTTAAACCACAAATTACTACTTCCTGCTCCCTTTAATTTACTTGGCCATGGGGGGGGCGGTATGAGGTCTAGGAAGTACTGGGATTTGGGAAATAATTTTTTGGAACAGAGATAAAGCTTATTGTAATGAACAGTGGCTAAACCCCACTTAGGAGAAAATTCTCTCTCTCTCTGTGGACCTAGAGCCTCTATTCTTGTAGAGTCTTTGGAGAAACTCAAGGCTGGCCCAGTGTCCCGTTGCCACTTTTGGGATTACAGTACAGTGGAACCTTGACTTACATGCTGCTTGACTTACAGCATATTTGACTTGCAGCAAGAAGGGGCCTGTTTGACTTGAGTCGCAGGCTTTGACTTACATCTCGGAGCCCCAGCACAAGGCACCGGAATTGGGCGGCAGCCACAACCCAACATCGTGGCTGCCGCCTCCAAACTGCTCCTGCCTTCTTCCCCTCCTCCGGCAACGGCGGCTTCGGCGAGGCCAGCTCAGAGCACCTGGAGCTGGTCCTCGGCCTCACCGAAGCCGCTGCTGCTGCCGGAGGAGAAGAAGGGCCGGGAGCTCGGGGCTGGCCTCACTGGTTAGACAGTCGGCTCAGTCTTGTAAAAAATCTGGCTGCAGAATTCTGGTCCACAATGGAAGCATTTTAGTTGGAGAGCTGTACAGTTATGGGACTCTAATGGTAAGCATAGGGTTGTTCAGAACTTGGAACGTCAGGTTAAAAATCAGTAAAACTTAAATGTTAGACATTGTTGCTATTGACATTAAAAAGTGGAGGCATATAACTTGTGGACTATAATTCCACTGCCTCCACCTCTCTTTGAAGAGACATTTCATTTACATCCCCAGAAGGAATCTCCTATCCCAGTCAAATCTGTGTTAAATTGCTGCTTTCAGGGGTCTTTTTCATCACCTGGAATGGATTAATCCGCTTTCCCATTACTTTCTATGGGAAAAGTTTGTTTGACTTAAGGCATGTTTGACTTATGTCTACACCTCTGGAACGGATTAATGACGTAAGTCAAGGTTCCACTGTACTGTGATTGTTAATCGTGGCATCCATGAACAGGTTGACTTGACTGTGAGGCTGGTTTCCCTGTTTCCACCACCTGTATCATCAAGGAAGGATCTGCATCTGCAGGTATAAAAGGGCCACCTGAATCATACATCTAGGGACTTCTGCCTCTTATGACCAGACTAGGAGTACAGCACTGCCTCCTTAACTGAGTTCACCGTTCATTTGTGGTGGGAGAAGCATCTCACAAATGAGTCTGCGCCCCCTCCCCCAAAATCACTCAGCCAGGGACAAACGGCAGCTGGCCTTCAGTCCATCAAGAAATCCATGTCTTGGAGATGTTAAACAACACAAAACAACATGGAGGTCCTATGTTGACCTATTTGTACACACATAGTTAATAAATATACAATGTGAACTAGATGTGTAGGAAGAAATCTATAGGAAGAAGTGCAGAGAAGAGCAACAAAGATGATAAGGGGACTGGAGGCTACATCGTATGAAGAATAATTAAAAGAACTAAGCATGTTCAGCCTGACGAAGAGAAGACTGAGGGGAGACATGATAGCAATCTTCCAATACCTGAAGGGTTGCCACAAGGAAGAGGGCATTGATTTAATCTCAGTTGTACCTGAGGGTATGACAAGAATCAACGGATGGAAACTCATCAGAGGGAGAGCCAACCTGGAAATAAGAAGACATTTCCTGACAGTGAGAGCCAATAAGGAGTGGAACAGCTTGCTTGTTGTGGGTGCCCCATCGCTGGAGCTGTTCAAAAAAGATGGAAAGCCATCTGTCCGGGATGGAATGAGATCTCCTGCCTTGGGCAGCGAGTTGGACTAGAAGACCTCCAAGGACCCTCCAAACCCTAACGATGATTCTGTGGTTCTATAAATTGGGTTATACAGGCCAGTTTGGACCAACCCATAAACTACAGCAGAAGGATGACAGAAACAACAGCAAGATGTAGAGGTTCAGAGAATAAATATCTCCGTCAATGTATTATTCAGGGCTATGTGTGGATTTTCAAGTTCCTACCTTGGCAGACAGACACGATATAATAAGTAATGGGCCATGAGTGACCTTCCTTCTTTCCAGGACTGGCAAAGAGAAGCTTGGTGGTTCCCTTGTAAGAGACATCAGGAAACACACAGAGAGACACCCCAAATATTTGCAAGGATCCTGTGCTGAGGGAGCTTCCCCCCCAAAAAAAAAAATCCCAACCAATAACAAAGCTTGCCCTCTTGAAGGATTTAAAAGGCAGTGTGCCTCACCTATCCTTCTAGAATTACCTTATTTTCTATATTCACTGAATCTAATTTCAAGAAGACCTCTGCGCAACTAGAAAGTTGGCCATTCCCATTGTGACGATTAAGTATCAGCCAATCAGTGTGTATCATTTTAAAAGATATGGAGCTTATTCTTGTTTTTTCTGCAAAAGGTAAAGCCACCCCCCCACCACCATATGCGTGCTAGTCTGTCTGATTCTAGGAATGGTGCTCATCTCCCTATTCAAGCCGAAGAGCCAGTGTTGTGTAAGTCCATGGTCACGTGGCTAGCAGGGCTGCAAGGAAACACTGTTTTTGTAGAGTTATTCTGTAGAGTTGATTTAGTTATTCTGTAGAGAATAACTAAACAGAGAATAGATGAAGAACACATTCTGGTAACCAAGATGAGCCAAAGTAGAAACGACCTTTCATTCTGAATTCAGGAACTTTAGCCAAGGTTTGTAGTTAACGAGCTAATCACTATGATATCTGAAAGCCATCAACCTCCTCTGTCTATCTCTGCCCTTCAAGTAAACACTTGCGCTGGGGCTCCGAGGTTGTTTTTACATCTTTTCTGGAAGAGAGTTTTCAGAGATTAGGCCACCAGCCCATCGCATCGAAAGTGGTTTTGTTGTGAGCAAATAACAGGATTCCCCCCCCCATCCTACCTCCACCCCCTGCGCGGAGGTGGTAGAGGGTTGGAATTAAGAGATATTCCGCGTAAGAGCCGTCTCAGTCTTAGTAAGAAGGAAGAGAGGCCAAGGCGGCGAAAACTAGGCCCTCCCATCCGCAAACGGCGGTGCCTCAGTTTCCAAAGATCGCTCGCCTCCATGCGAACAGGGTTAGACCGGGGCCACGTTTCTGTCAGGAAAAGAGGAAGGAGGGGTTGGTTCAAGAGAGGAACCCCATCCTTGCGTCCCCAAAGAGCTGAGCCGCAATGTTGAGAGGATCTCGTGGAAGTCACTGATCGAGAGGGTCGCCTTAAACCGGCCATTTGTTGTTGCTGTTGTTGGTGACCCTTTCTGACCCCATGCCCATGGGGTTTTCTTGGCAGGAATACTGGAGTGGTTTGCCATTTCCCACTCCAGGCTCCTACAGCACCTGGTATTCCCTGGTGGTCCCCCATCCAAGTACTAACCAGGGCCGACCCTGCTTAGCTTCCGAAATCAGGCGAGATCGCCGTTACCTGACGGCAAACAACAATAACAACAACAACAACAACAAAAAATAGCAACAACGGCGACGATTTTCCTACTACTAGTCGATTTTTTCTTCGCAAGTTACTCGCGCGGAAATTCAGGGTTTCCGGAAGGCCTTTTAGATCCAAAGCAGGTGAGCGATCTGCGTGGGGACCAACTTCTCCCGGACGGGCTCACGCCAAACTTCACATGAGGGAGCGTCTGCTCGGAGAGAGATTCGGCGCCCATCCGGAATGCTTACCAAGCCTTTTGCTAACTATCGGCGGGTTTGCTGGGTTTTTCTTCTTTTTTTTTCAACCCACGTCTTCTCAAAGAAGGTGTCTCCCGATATAAGACCACAAAAGCTTTCTTAAAACTTGACAGAGGGGCGTTGAGCCCAAACAAACCGCTACCTATCTAGGCTGTCACAAGCCTTTTCGATCCCGAGGTTTGCGGGCTTTAGCTATGCCGGGCGAGTTCAGGTATGGGACGATTACTTTAGGCCTGTGTAAACACCGTTTACACAGGCCTAAAGAAAGCTGATCGTGGCGGAATTGGTGCTTTTGAGCTGTGGTGCTGGAGGAGAGTCTTCAGAGACCCCTGGACTGCAAGGAGATCAAACCTATCCATCCTGAAAGAAACCAACCCCGAATGTTCACTGGAAGGACAGGTTTTGAAGCTGAGGCTCCAGTACTTTGGCCACCTCATGAGGAGAGAGGAGTCCTTGGAAAAGTCCCTGATGTTGGAAAAGATTGAAGGGAAAAGGAAAAGAGGACGGCAGAGAATGAGATGGTTAGACGGTGTTATCATAGATGCAACCAATATGGATTTAACCAAACTCCGGTAGGCAGTGGAGGACAGGAAGGCCTGGCCAGCTCTGGTCCATGGGGTCAGGAAGAGTCGGACACGACTGAACAACAACAAACACCGTACCCCACCCCCACCAGCCCAGTGATTTTCACGATCGCGAAGGCCAGCCAAACCGGATTCGGTAGCCGCTTTGGCGGCGCTGAGCGTCCCAACCCGGCCGCCTCTGGCTTTCCTCCAGGCCCACCACCGGCCCTCCGTCCTCGCCACCACTGCAACCACACACTCTCATGGAAGGAAAAGGGGGCTCCGACGGCTCACCCTTCGCCCCCTCCTCGCAAGGGCCACGGTGGACCTCCAGGATGAAGGAGCAGAGGCCACCGGTCGGGGCTGTACCCCCAAGGCGACCACCCTGGATTTGACAGAAAACAACGAAGGGAATCGCTCTGGATCGCGACGCCCTTAATCAGTCCAACTGCGGTTTAATCTTTTCCCCTACGCTTGGAAGATCTTTCCGACCTCCAGTTTCCTTGAAGTATTTTTAGGCTCGCTAACCTATATGCAAGTCAGGTCCCTTTGAATTTAATAGGGCAGGCTTCTGAGCACAGATCCAGAGCGCACGCTTTACTTCATCTACCCACAGAAGACCCTACTTGATATTGAGGACTTCCCCGCCTTTAAAAAAAAAAAAAAAAAAGCAGCGATCTTAAGGACGTTTATTAGGAAGTCCTAATTGACTCAGCCTATGAAACCAAAGGCGGAAATGGTAAAACCCTAAATATTTCGCTTACCTTGACAGTCCGACTTGGCGGCACAGAAGGCACGCATTAAACCGGAGAGTAAAAGTAGGGCTTTTGCAGGATCGGGGTATGGCGGCTTAGTCTTAGAGGTGCCGCCGCCGCCACCACCGGGCGCCCTTCTCGTCCAGGTCCCCCCAACTCTTGAACAAACACCGATTGATCTAAGAAAAGGAACCAAGCGCGCCCGCTCCTGTATATTTCCCTCTCAAAGGCCTGAAAGACCAAGAACGTCAATTTTCTCGAACCAAACCTCCGGACTCACTCAAGGAAGGCATGCCAGGTGTCGGCCTTCGTTTTCGAGTTTATCCCCTGGCAGTTGATACTCCCAGGTAGACTGCCTCTGAGCAGGAACGCTCTCTATTCAAGTGGCAGTTATTCCCCTCATCCGCTTTGGAGCGGGACCTTTTGTTAGGCGCACAAACCTGTCGTCTTGCACTGCACCTTAGAGCACTTTCTTCCCCCACCTCACCCCCCCCCCCGCGGGCGCCGACACACAAACACAACACAACACAACACACACACACACACACACACACACACACACACACACACACACACAGAAAGAGAGAGAGAGAGAGAGACTGAGGCAAAGGGAGCGCACCAGGACAGTGGAACGCGCAAAAACGGTCGCGGTTTACCTGCTCAATCCCGTTGCTCCTCAGGCTTGCATTTTGCGCAAAATCCACCCGGAAGAGAGCCAGGCTGGAAGGCGCCGAGTGCCCTTTCTATTACATCCAAGCGGAATTCCCTCCCGGCGGATTGTCTTCCGCAAGGAGGTAGGGAGGGGAAAACAAATAAAATCCAGCCGTCTTAATGCCACTTTTTTCCTAGCCCGCCGGAGAGGAGAGCTTGGCAAAGACTGGCCGCAGAGGCATCGCCTGCACCTCCTTCGCTTGCCGGCTTTGGCCAGCAGGAGGAAGAAGAGGAGGCGGAGGCTGCATTGCTCGCTTTCGGGCGTCTCTCTCTCTCTCTCTCTCTCTCTCTCTCTCTTTGCTGCTGAACTCTGAGGCGGACCGAAAGGATGACCCCCCCTGGGTACGGTGACGTCACCGCCTCCCGAGCAAAGAGAGACACACATGGAAGGGCAGGAAGGGAAACCCCGCAGAAAGATAACTAGTAAACCGTCCGGGAACATGGTGTGTGTGTGGGGGGGGGCTGAAGTCGCGATCCATCAAGGCGTTCCGTGGTTTCCCCAGCCCAGGTCAAGTCTCGGCTTCTCAGGAAATCGATAGACCTCCAGCCATCCGGCCCGTCGTTTCGAGAGCGTCTCGCCCGGTTTTCCCTCCCTAGAGCTGAATTTCAGGCTTTCGGGATTGGGGCTTCCTCGGGAGGAAAATCTCCCTCTGAATCAACTGATTTCGTTTTCGAGTCAACAGGCTGGAACGCCTCTCTCGGTGGGGCACTCGCTTAGAAGAGATGGGAAGGCGGAAGCTCCCCTATGTCACAATTAACGGTGTATTAATTGATTATTTACCGCTGCCTAGATGCCCTAAGCACATCCGATCTGGCCTGATTTCGGAAGCTAAGCAGGGTCGGCCCTGGTTAGTACTTGGATGGGAGACCACCAGAGAATACCAGGTGCTGTAGGTGCCTGGAGTAGGAACTGGTAAACCACTCCAGTATTCCAGCCAAGAAAACTCTATGGACATGGGGTCACGACTGTAACGACGCAACACAATTGATAATTTTAATTAGAATATTTTTATTACCCCGCCTTTCTCCTTAAAGGACCCAAGGCGGCTATTGTTAAAGGTTTCTTCCCTTGTTTCCAAACCTTTTCCTCAACCGCTCGCAACCACTTATTTAGGAGGTGTTGTTGACCTAACTTCCATCAGCGTTACTAGCCCACTGCTCGGCGGTTGAGGGGTGTGCCACGAGGGTCCTCGCTTGCCTCCCCCCGCCCCCCGCGCGTGCAGCACGAAGATAGGGTGTGCAAGAGTGGTACGGAGAGGCGCAGGTACAGTACCACCTGGTTGAAACAAGATGAGCCGGTCTCTTGCGCCTTTTCCCACAAGAAAAAGCCCACGGAGTCAAGCTGTGGGCCTCGCTGTCTTGGCACACAAGTGGGCAACGGTCCAGCCCCCCCCCCCCCAATCAAATCCCTTTGAACACAGAGCGATTTGGGGATGGACCATCTGAACCATCAGATGACGTGGTGGCTCTGTGGACTAAGGCTTCCAAATGCAAAGTCGACAGCTCGCGGTTCGAATCCCGGGTGCCATGCACTGGAGCGAGCTCCCGCTGATAACCCCAGCTCCTGACAACCTAGCAGTTCCAAAGCATGTCAATGCAAGGAGATAAATAGGTACCACCGTAAAAAGCGGGAAGGTAAAACAGTGTTTCCTTGCAGCCATGCCGGCCAGGTGGCCATGGACTTGCACAACACTGGCTCTTCGGCTTGAATACGGAGATGAGCAGCGCCCCTAGAGTCCGACAGGACTAGCACGCATGTGGGGAGTGGGGGGAACCTTTACCTTTACCTTTACCATCTGAACCTTCAACCTTTCATCGCGGAATGTTCAGCAAGTAAAGAAGAAGATGTGGAACAGGGCTTACTCCCGGGTAAGCCGGCTTTGGATCGTCGCCCTAAGGCTGCGGTGGGGAAAAACTAACACAGAATGCTGCAGCATTTGCTTATGAGTGTAGACCTCCGAGGCAACAGGTGGCTGAGTTCTTTCCTCGGTAAACGCGACTTCCTAAGGCCAACTTCGGAGTAATAGGTCGTGTTTTTTCAACCACATTCATCCTTAGTAAAACGTCTGCAAATGTCCGAGGTATATTTCTGTGAACCAGGGTCCTCCTCGCCCTACAGGCAAGGGCACCGAAATGCTGCTACCGGACATCAGTGCGTAAAACTCAAGCCTTGGAATCAATTTTTCCCTACCTTTGGATTAAAAAAAAATCGGAGAAGACGAAGATGTAATGCCCGAGTATTAAGTTTTTTCGGGGAGGAGAGGCACAAAATAAACAGGAGCCTTCCCTAACTCGACTTCCTCCATGCAGATGTTACTACAAATCTTATTATCCCCAGGAAAGATCTGGAGGGCCCCAGATTGGGGGGAAAGCTGACATATCGCTGGGCTACCCTTCATTGCGCCCTCTCCCCTCCTTGACTCAAGTAGTGGTACAACTAGGCACCTTTCTGTAGGTAGACACAGTAATACTGGTTGCAATTCTGTCACACAAACTTAAGCCGGGAGTCGGTTCCAGTGGTCTCCACGGGGCCTGTTTCTGAGTAGACATGTATCAGTTGTTCTTAAGAAGACCGCAAAGAAGGAGAAATGGCGTAAGCAGTGAATATCTTGAGCATACCAAGAGCAGAGACATTTCAACGGGAAAAGCTGCGATTCAACTTTTCAAAGAGCCAGCCAAGCTTTGGTTCAGCTAAAAAGCTCTGGGTGCTGCCTAGATGCCCTAAGCACATCCGATCTCGCCTGATTTTGGAAGATAAGCAGGATCATCCCTGGTTAGTACTTGGATGGGCGACCACCAGGGAATACCAGGTGCTGTAGGCGCCTGGAGTAGGAACTGGCAAGCCATTCCAGTATTCCTGCCAAGAAAAACTCCATGGATATGGGGTCACGAAGAGTCAGTCACGACTGTAACGACACAACACACACACACACACACAAAATGCTCTGGAGTCATTCCAAGGAAAATTCCCTTTTCCTGTCCTTTTAAATAAAAGGGCCCTCAAACAATTTCAGACCATCTGAGGCGAAACTGAGTGCGGCCATATTATTAGAAATGTGGCTCACGTTGGCGCTGCGGAATTAATTACCTGGATCGATACCCAAGGCCGTCCGTCGACGTAGCAGCGGGAGTGTGCTCTTTAATAAGGAAGCAGCCGCCTTCACGTAAAGGAGCTCGAACACTAATATGGGAGACAGCATTCCGATACACTGTTCATTAAAGTCCCATTAAACAAGCTAGAACTTAATTCGGAGTGAAGGCGAAGCGAAACGGGGCGATCAGGACTGCAGTTGCATCACATTCATCTTTAACAACTGAGCGCCCGGAATTTCGTCCCGAAGCAGAGCGGGGACCAAACTGCGAAGCCATTTCCACAGGCCCTGCTTGCTCCGAAGTAAATAGGATCCTTAGGAGATTTACTCCGATGTAACTGAGGCAGCCTTCGGCTATTCCACTCTTTTTCTCGGAGGGAAAACTCCAGACCAAGACTGCGGCAACGATCCTGAACACACGTGCTACACGTTCCGTGGGACTGGCGAGGCGTGGGGGCTGCCAGCTTGTTTGATAAACCAAACTAGGATCGCCCTTTTTAAAAAAAGTGTTTAAAATGGCAAACCTCCCGCTCCCGTGATAGGAAAATCTAAACCCTCGTCGTATTCAGAGGGACTGACTCGCGAGTCAACCCACAGACGATCTATCGGCTGCAGCGCACACGGCTGCCGGGTCCGAAGTCTGGAGTTCTAATCCTGCGCAGCGAGCGACGCTGCCCTCCGCCTGCCAAAGGCGAGCGCAGAGGAATTTCGAGGCGAATCAGGCCGAGAAAACAAGACAGACCCCCCCCCCAAATCCACTTCTGTGGAGGAGGCGGACCCAAATTCCCCCGGCCCTCCCTCCCTCCTTTCGCCTCTGTAAAGCTCAGTCCTTGTGCGGTTATTAATTCTGAATATTTTCAAGATCGGGCTCCGAAGGGAAAAGCAATCGGGCGTGGAGCGAGGCTGTCTTTTAATATGCACTTGCTTGGAAGGAAGTCCCTTTGGACTCAGAAGGGGGCTTACTTCTGAGTAGACTAAACCTAGCTCTGCCCGGATGGACCTTTGCCAGTTAAACCAAGGATGCTTTAGGTTGTAAAAACGTTCTGCGGCTCCAGATTTTTCCGCCCTAAATCTTCCAAATCTTAGCTCATATAGCCTGCCCGCCTTCCAGGGATTAAGTTCGGCTGGACAAGTCCAGCGGATCTCCATCAGGCCTAGAAAAAGCATTTATTTATTTATTTATTTATTTATTTATTTATTTATTTATTTATTTATTTATTTATTGGATTTCTATACCGCCCATCTGACAGCAAGGTCACTCTTTTTCCTCCCCGACTACAGCTCCCACAATCCCCCAACCACCAACGGAGGGTTCTGAGAGTGGTAGTCTAAAACAAAAAAGAGAAAACAAAAGAAGGGGGAACATTTCTAAACGTTTATCACAATCAAAATCGTGATCCGGATAGGCAGCTCCACTCCCCCGCTCTAAATGAAGCCAAAGGCCGCGATCCTATACTCCTACTGAAGCTCACCTTTGGCAGAGGAGAGCGCCCCCCATCGCAAATTGGTGGGACTGTCCCTCCCTTGTAAACCTGCTGAAGGTGTTGTAGGATCGGCCAGGGTTGATACAAGGGTGCTTGCTTCGGAGCGAATGAGGACCTGAGAATGAGATACATCAATCGCGCTTTTTACACTTCCACTAGGGGGAAGCAAGCCTTATTCTATTCAGACAGGACTTACTCCCAAGTAAAGATTCAGGCTGAATGCAGTAGGCGACATGGAAAGCGATGACTTCAAGTAATTAATAATTTCGAGGAATTTCATCCCAGTGTCAGGCGTCGAATTCCGAGAAATTATCTTGGGGAGGGCTGTCTCTAAGTGTCCTTACTTGCAAGTAAACTCCCTCCCAGACGAGGTCGGGAGTGTCAAGCGGCTTGTGGATCGGGGCTGCTTATTCACCTCCCAACCTGCCTTCCGAGAAATACTTTTCTCCCTCCACGGCTTTCCTGCAATGGAATCTCAAGACCCGGGCGAACACCAGGGTTTTGTGCGGGCATCTGCACCACAGGCGCTGCGGCCACTTTCCTTGTTTATTCCCAAGGAACTCCCGCTGAGCCGAAACACTGCAATCCCTACGAAGCGAATCCCCACCCCCGTCCCAATCCTGTACCGACTGACTCGAGAGGTATAATAAGGTAACACACACACACACCCCGTCCTTCTGACTTGAACGCTGGACAGGCTTAAGTCATGTTTCGCGGTGGCACTGCAGGATGAAAAGGCCTAGTAATCGGGATTATTAAACCGCTTGGAGACCCAACTAGAAAAAAGAAGAAGAGGAGACTGAAGAAAGTGATGGGAAACAATAACAATAACAACGACAACAACAACAACAACGACAACAGCAACGAAGCTTCCCCTAGTAGACTCTTTTGTGGACTTCAGGGAGCATCAGAAAACATCATGTGGACGATTCTACAAATTGTGCTCTCCCAGCTGGGACATTTTTTCCAAAGCTGGGAAAAGAGGGTCCACAATAAAGCAGCCAAATTAAACAACAAACAAACAAACAAACAAACAAACAAACAAACAAACAAACAAACAAACAAACAAACAAACAAACAAACAAACAAAGCTCCTCTGGCTTTCGTGGCTGGAGGACAAGGGACGTTCCATTAAATTCAACACCCCTTGAAGCAATCCTTTCTAACCCGCACCGCGATTAAGAGACCCAGAAGCTCTTCCTTTTTTTTTTTTTGACGGCGGCCACCCCGAGCCCAGCGCGTGCCATCCTGCAGAAATCAGAATATTTCATATTTTTCTAAAAAATGCCGCCTTTCTCCCGATAGAGAGAGGACCTCAAGGCGGCTCACAGATGCTTGGCGGAGGGTGTGTGTGTGTGTGTGCGGGGAGAAGAGAGATACAAACAAAAAGCACACCAAATTAAATCTAATTAAAAATCGATTAGCACGCCATAACGTTTAAAAATGGCAATTTAAAAGCAGTTTTTAATAACATCGTAAACGCGCCACAGAAACGTCGTAGAAAAAACTGCCCCGTTTCCCTGCTAAAAACCCTGCTTAAGCTCTCCCTAACATGGGAGGTCTCGGCGGACCCTTAAACAGTAACCGGGCGAATCTTCAGTGAATATAAGCTTCGCGTGCATTTCTCTCTCTCTCTCTCTCTCTCTCTCTCCCCTTCCAAGAAGGCCTGGAGTTCACCCATCAGCTTCTGTTTTAAATTAACCACTATATATATTTCAAGCAGGTGACCTGCTGAGAAGCGTAGCTCCATTCCAGGCAAGGGTTGCCATCTTTTGGCCTTGGGGGGGGGGGGCATTTTTGGTTTTTATTCCCCCTAAAAAAGACGCCAGGCAAACCCCTCGGGCCGACTCTAGCTGGCAGTCGCCGTGGGTTTCGGGTACCGTGACAGACTTTTGCTGCACGACGAAATAAGAAACGGGTCTTAATCCTCCCGAATCGCCTTCCTCTCTCCCTAAAACCGGGCTTTCCGTCGTTGAGACGTCTACCCTACGACCCCCATCCTCTGTTGATCTCCTCGGAAGCAATCACCCATCTTGTTGAATGGGGTTTGTTCCCGTGGAAACTGCAGGTAGCGTGTGGCCTATATTGCGCCCTAAACACTTCGATCACAGCTTTGCATCGCATTGCCGCCGCCCCCCCCCCCCCAATATTTAGTATGAGTACAGGTTTGGGACGGATCCGGGACAGGGCACGGCTACATCAAGGGTTCGCAGGGAAGAATGGACGCCATCGGAGGACCCGAAGACAGAATGTAGAAGATTTTAAAACCCGGTTGTTTTAAAAAAAAAATCCATTTGGGGGTGGGGGCAGAATCCGTCTTAGTGTGCTCCGATTTTATTTCAAAGGATGCTGAAGTCGCCAAGACCGGCTTTCGTTCTTAACCTGAAATAGTTGTCCAGAGAGTCAGCGTTTTGTCAAAAAAACAAGGTGTATCACCTAAGCCCGCACTAAAATGGGGGAGTGTCTTGTACCATCCCTTGGGCGCGATACCGCGAAAGATCTTTGAGAAGCGGAGTGGTTAATTCGCATTAAACCCCCCAACTGAATAGCGTCCCACAACTCTGAAAAGTCGTTTTTAATGGACACTTCTCCCGGATTATTGCTATAACCGCCTTGGATCCTTTGGGAGCAAAGCGGCTTATAAATATTTTTAATAATACACGATTATTGGAAAGAGGTAACTTGGTGGTGGTGGACGTGGCGTCAAACAAACCGAAGCTTAGGTGTTTTTACTCAGAAATAAGTCCCACGGTTCAACGGCGCTGCTTCTTAGGGTAAAATGCTGAGAAGAACATCTGCAGCCTTCAACACCTTGAGGGGTGAAAACGAGGCTGAACAGCTGGAGAGTTCAGTGGTTTAGGTGTCTGTTTGGGTTTTGATTGAAAACATGCCTCTTTTTCGACCTGCAGCCACGGATTCCCCGATTCCTGCCGCGGTCTCTCTCCTCGCCTCCCCGAGTCCTCCCGGATCTTGGTGGTCTCCCCATCCCCGCTTTTCTCCTGCTGTCACGGGTCCCCCGCAGTCTTCACGTGAGTCGGAGTGGGGTTCTCTCGCTCGCTCGCCTAGTAGCTCGGTGGCATTTTAATCAATGCTTCTAGCCGGGCGGACAGGCGTTTTTACACATCCAGGTCTCCTCCCCCGCGTTAATTGATTTAAATTGCTTTATTGGTTAAAGCAGTGGGCTGCCCTCCCCTCCCCCTCCCCCTCATGATCTATTAGGAGAGAGACATTTTCTCATCAGGGCCCGCGAGTACGAGTCGGGACTCAGATGTCACCCAGAGGGAAGACAAAATGACACCGAGGCCTGCCAGGGGAGGGAGGGAGGGAGGGGGCCAACATCGGGCTGTGGAGAGGGGACTGATCCTGGGCACCATAGGTCCCATTGGGCCCCAGGGCCCTTCCCACGCCGTCGGGAGGTCCCCCCTTCTCCTTGCTTTGTTACAAAGCTCCGTTCCCACGTGCATCGTTTTCCGCATCAAGGGGTGTGTGGGAACCAACCCTCCCTGGACAGCGCCGCCCTTCCTACCTCCGGAAAACGTGGCCTTTGACAGGCAAGTTTCCTTGTGGCTGAAGAGTCCCTGCTCCTGAATTCTTGTATTTGATCCAGGTAAGCCCAGGAACCGTCTTTATCTATATGTGGCCTTAGCTATACCACCAGGTAAGGCAAGTGTATGGTGGTACATAAGTACAGCACACAGAAGCATCTTTCTACTGCAATCATAATAATTCTGAGTTATGGTGAGACTTTTCCTGGGTTTTCCAGGAAGAGAAAACTGTACTCAAAAGTGGTTCCTCATCCCTGTCTGTCTGTCTGCCTGCCTGCCTGTCTGTCTGTCTGCCTGCCTGCCTGCCTGCCTGTCTGTATGTCTGTCTGTCTGCCTGCCTGTCTGTCTGTCTGTCCCCTCTTTAAGTAGAATTCTATCTATCTATCTATCTATCTATCTATCTATCTATCTATCTATCTATCTATCTATCTATCTATCTATCTATCTATCTATCTATCTATCTA
>JAHTLZ010000195.1:2429089-2445570 GCA_023846285.1 Phrynocephalus versicolor
CTATCTATCTATCTATCTATCTATCTATCTATCTATCTATCTATCTACAAACAAATATATAGAGAACTTCACTTTCAGAAAATGTTATGTAGACAGGGGAAAAAAGGAAATACTGAGTTAGGAGAAAAATAAGCAGGTCATCCGTTTGTGTAGGATTAGTCTCCATAACATTATGTGATAGGCAATACCATTACATCGTATGGAAAGCCTATAAACAGGAGAGCCTTGGAGCTCTCTAGATTTTTTTTTTTAAGATTTAAAGGAGGTAGCATTTGGGGATGAGAAAAAAAGTCAAATCCTCCCCCCAAATATTACCAGGGGTAATGGCCAATTATCTTCAATGCAGAAGACTGGTAAAGCTGAAGAGTGCAGATTCTGTGAACATCGGAGGTATCAGGATATCTGTTTACATGAGAAGCTGCCTGCTTTTGATTTGTGTGTGTGTTGTGGCATTACATTCGTGACTGACTCTTCGTGACCCCATGTCCATGGAGTTTTCTTGGCAGGCATACTGGAGTGGTTTGCCAGTTCCTACTCCAGGCACCTACAGCCCCTGGTATTCCCTGGCAGTCTCCCATCCAAGTGCTAACCAGGCCTGACCCTGCTTAGCTTCCGAAATCAGGCAAGATCAGATGTGCTTAGGGCATACAGTCTCCCTTCTCTCCATAGACACAAACCAGCGTGGGAAACCTCTATCCCTTGTTATTCTGTTGTTCAATTAGTTTTTGTTCCTTATGATACACAATTGTATGAAAGGGCCTTCTCTGTTGCTGCTCCCCTTCCAGACTTTGGAACTCCCTCCCACCAGAGGTGAGTACTGCCCTATCTCTGCTGTCTTTCAAGAAACAATCAAAGACCTTCCTCTTCAGGCAAGCTTTCCCTGAATGGTGGACTACCTACTATGTGAGCTTAATATGGACTACCATGCATGATTACATTGACTGATTTCATAAGAACACCAGTGTTTTCCATGTTAGTTTTTCCACCCTTCATAATGGATTTTTTTGCATGCTCTTTGTAGCTTTAATGTTACCTTTTAATGTTCTAAGATGCCTCTTCTAATTCCCTGTTCTTTACCTGAATATGTCTTAAATGTTCTGGGCTGCATATTGTCCCTCATTATTGTAAGCCACCTTGGGTCCTTTTCCAAGGAGAACAGGTGGGGTAAAAATATTCAAAATAATAAAAAATAAATAATAAATGGTGTCGGTGGTGGATCTACAAAACTTGACTGTGGAAGCAGACAAACAAGGAAGGTCTATGCCCCAGGGAACTTGCAAAGATGAAACTTGGCAAAGGGGGGACTCCTTCTGCTCTTTGTGTTCTAGATCCTGAACCTCCGGGTGTTTTAAAGCTACCATTTGATCTCCGTTTCCCCAGGGGTCAGACTTGCTGGATGCAGCTGGACTTCCCTCTTTGCAAATCATTGTGCTTCACTAATTCTTCAGGTGAATAAGTCATGGGACATACGCATCCCCAGGGGGGAAAGGCCTTCAAAGAAAGCCTTTAGGCAGCTGCAGCCCAACTCGCCCTGCTTTGAGTGCCTTTTTGGCAGAAAAGCAGGATATAAATTTAATAAAGGAATCATCCAACATAAATTCCATGTTGCATAAGCCTCTTAGGCATCTGGTAAAAGTTCGGTTAGGACTTCTCCTTGGTATGGGTGTCTACTTGGAAATATATCCCTTTGAATTGATGGGAGTTTCTGATTTCCCCTTTGTACAATTGCAGACATTCACCTATCCATCTAAAGCAGTGGTTCTCAGCCTGTGGGTCCCCAGATGTTCCCGGACTGCAACTCCCAGAAGCCTCTGCCACTGACTGTGCTGGACGGGGTTTCTGGGAGTTGCAGTGCAGGAACATCTGGGGACTCACAGGGTTGAGAACTACTGGTCTAAAGGCTGCATAGTTGTTTTTTGTTTATCACTAAGCTGCCTAGATGCCCTAAGCACATCTGATCTCGCCTGATTCCAGAAGCTAAGCAGGGTTGGTCCTGGTTAGTACTTGGATGGGAGACCCACCAGGGAAGACCAGGCGCTGTAGGTGCCTGGAGTAGAAACTGGCAAGCTGCTCCAGTATTCCTGCCAAGAAAAACTCCATGGGCATGGGGTCATGGAGAGTCTGTCACAACTGTAACTATACAACAACAACAGCAGCAGCAGCAGCAGCCCTGCAAGAGACACAACTGGGACAAGTCCTGAGGTTATAGCTAGCACCTGGTTTTCAGAAGAAGGAATCCAACCTTTTGGCTTCCTGCAGATGAAGTCTGGTGCCATCTCGTCACCTGCTGTACGGGGGTCTCAAGCTAACCTGCAGATCTCAGGTCCAAACCCATTGGCCCGTCCCAACCAGAGAAGGCCCACTAAATCAATGGGAATTGCACATGTGTTGACTCACCGTTCTGGAAAAGGATTTCACAATTTAATGTAGCTGGGACTGGTGATGAGATACAAGCCCCAGGCTTTAAGATAAGTTTCCCCCCCCTCCTCTTTCTCTCTGTCCCGGCTTCCTGAAACATTTTTTTCTCCTGATAAAACCATCTGGGAAGTACAGTCATGCTTTTATGCCTTTTTGGTTGACTGACTAAAAATATTATCAACTGTATATTTTGAAATTTTGTCTTATGGTCAGCACACCTGCCTCTGCTTCTTCATCAGTATTTTGCTTTCCCGGCCCCTTTACAACTCCACTGAACACTAACATTGGGTGTGGGTGTGCAAAACAAAACAAAACAACAGCAACAACACTCCAGGGGTCTCTAGTTTAGTGACAGATATAGTTCATGCCTAGTTTCACGATTCTCTCCTCCTTCCCAGCTCAGATGCCTCTTAAGCCAAAGCAGATTCAAAGGCTGCCTTCTCTAAATAAACCTGCTAAAGAAGTCATCAAATAATCAAGGGAGGGGTGGGTTGACTGTGCACACTTACACTGGTGTAAATCTCTTGGAACACAATAGGGTTTCCTTCTGCATACACTTAGGAGCACATCTGGGCTGCCCACACTTTGAAGCCACCACAGCAGCCACAAAGACACAACCATGAGCATCAAAACATACCTCCACCAACATCTCTCTAAAGGCTGTTGAAAATTTGTAAGGGCGCTTTTACACAACCCCTAAAATCTGAGGCAAAGGGCTCCCTGAAGCGGAGCTTAAAATTGTTTTCCCACCAGCTCCGGACTTTTAAAAAAAATTAAGTATGACCACGCCCACCTGGTCATACTTAATTTAAGAGACTGGAATGCTTCCAGGGGCAGCTCTGGATGGCAGAGAGGGAGGTGAGCTTGCATTCCCCCCCTTTTTTCTCCCTCCCCTCACGCAGATAGGAGCAAGGGAGTGCGGAGGGGTTTGAACACAGCAAGAGGAGCAAACCCCCAAGATCTGTGGTCCGAATTTAAGTTGCCAGCGGATCTTAGGGGTCATGTAAAAGCACCCTGTGATAGCAGATCTCCTTGTTGGCAGGGTTGCTCTCCTCTGTTTGTTCTCCCCCACCTCTGAAATAGGTCATGAGTGAGATATGTAGAGAACTACTTGGAATAGGTAGGAACTGAAGGTAATATTAAGCTGAGGATCTTCACCCAGTTCTCTTGATAGATGCTGTGGGTGGTTCAGATGCAAATGTCCTCAGAGCTATCCATTCATCAAACCCACCTTTCTTCTCTACATCAGTTCGTTTGTAAATCTCCCAGCTCCAGCTCTGATTAGGTATATGTAAAGCTCCCCATCCACATGTGTGCTAGTCATGTCTGACTCTAGGGTTGGTGCTCATCTCCATTTTTAAGCCAAAGAGCCAGTGTTGTGCAAGTCCGTGGCCATGTGGCTGGCATGTCTGAACACACCAGGGATTCGAACTACCAAGCTGCTGACTTTGCAGTTGACAATTTCAGTACTCTAGCCTGCTGAGCCACCACACACACCCAGCTCTGATAAGAAGACTGAAAATGTGATTAGCACATGGGTGAGAGCCTGCCTAGACTATCTCCTATGGATGATCTTCCACAGGCATCCAACTGGCCACTGCTAATGTGTTGGGCTAGTAATACTGTTGCAACCCCATAAAATAGTGTGGTAAATAAAGTAATGAAGAAAAAATGAGCTTGTAAAAGATCTGAAGGGAAACCAGAATATAAAATGAGGGAGAAAATAAGAATAAGGCTGCAACAAGAATCTTGGAATCTAAATCTTCGCCCATCTTGGTAAGGTCTTTGTTTTGCAATTTAGTGCCTCTTGCAAGCTAACAGTCATGTCAACCTTCTAAAATCCTTGGGCTACAGTGCATCAGTGCAGAAAGAAAGGCAGCCTTTCAGAATGGACCCAGCATTCCTTGCTGCTGAAGTGCTGCCTTTGGCCTGCCTTTGAGGTAGAAAATCTAGGACAGGCATGTCCAAACTTCGGCCCTCCTGATGTTTTGAACCACAACTCCCAGAATTCCAAGCCTGAATTTCCAAAGGACTGTGGGAGTTGTGGTCTGAAACATCTGGAGGGCCGAAGTTTGGACATTCCTGGTCTAGGACTTCAGCAACCACTGAGAACTTGAAAGGCCCATGGCTACTCATGTCAGGAGCTAGATGAGCAGATCTTCCTGCTGGAACATAAGGACTGTTTCAGAGTCAAGATGACTTGGGGCCAGGGAGTGGGGGTGGCCTTCCAGTTCAACCAGACCTAGTGGGGGTCTGGTCAATGGGGAAGCATTGGATGGAAGGAAGGTGTGGGTTTTTCAAGGCCAGGCCCCTCCCTGAAGTATTTGAAGGTCACCATCTTGGAGCAGAATCAAAGAGAAACAGCAGAGATAAAATACATATGCATGATGGACACCCACAAGAGTAGATTAAACATAAGCCAGGATTTCTTGAGTCATTATCAAATGTAATATCACTATATTGCCACTGGAATTTTTTTTTTTTGGTGGAAATTCATCTCCCGCCAAAAGGTAAAAACTTTGCCACTCTCCCCCGCTTCCAGCCCCCCCCCCGCTCTGAACTGGTATCTGTTTTTTTATCACATGGCCATAAAACAACACCTACATATCAACAAACTGCCTTCAAAACCAGTTACCCTCTTCCTCCCCCCCTCCCCACCCACCCTCATCCCAGCTCTGTCTCTGGGAATTTACAACTGGGCTTGCATGTAAATACACCTACATACAACAGCCAATGAATATCTGGTATGAAACATATATTCCATTACATATTATATTGCACATCTCATTCTTCTGCTATATATCTGAAGAAGTGGACATGTCCACGAAATGTTACATTAAAATATGAAAGTTAGTCTTTAAGGTGCCGCATGGTGTTTTTTTTGTGTGCCTTTTGTGCCTTTTGTTTTGTTTTATTATTCTTTGATTTTTGCCTGGACAGTAAACAATTGCCCCCCTCCCAATAGTATAACACTCCTGGTCCTGACCTTCTCTATCCCTGAAAGATTATGACTCTCTAAAGCTAAGTTCAACAAGAGCAAAGCTGGGACCCTATAGATGTTCCAGCTATAGCATCCATCATCCCTATTCAGATGCTGACTGCATGGTCAGATTTTGAGGAATGTAGAAGATCAATTGCCACATCTGTGCCCCATTCCAGTCTGCAAGACCTACACATTTCAGTGCTATTTACTGGCACAAGTCCTTCTGGCAATTGACAGTGGCAGGGGCGTGTGGGAGAGGGAACCATTTAGCTTGCAGTGGGAAAATGCTGCTAATTAATGAGGTGCTGGTTGTGTTCTTCAGCATGTGCCTGGCCCCCATTTGCTCCTGCAACCTGTACACTTTCACATAAATTACCATTAGGAGTCTGGCCACTGTCTGCTAATTAAAGGCTCTTTAGTAGAGATGGGCATGAATCAAAAAATGGCATTTCGTTTGTCGTTTGTCGTTTGGAGGGTCCGTTTCGGTTTGTTTCCGTTTTTCGCGAATTTTTGCAAAAAATCATTTTCGTTTTCGTTCGTTTCATTACCATTTCGTTACCATTAATTTCAATTTTTTGTGATTTTTAAAAAGGATTTTAAGCAATTCACTCATATTGCAGTAACGGAAGCGAAACGCACAACAAAATTTCCGGTGTTTCTGTTCGTTTCTCTTCATTTTAGAGACAAAATTTGTTTGTCGTTTCGTTACGTAATGAAACGAAAAAACGGAAACAGAAATGAAAAATTGTTCATTTCGGGCCCATCTCTACTCTTTAGTAGTTAGGTTTAGAACATGGTAGCCACTTTGGTTTCTTCTTTTGTAATTCTAACTCCTCCTCATTGCCTGAGTTGGCTGTGGTCAGTGCAATGTGCAGGTTAACTGTACAGAGGAGAACGCCAAGTTAGAAGGCAGATAATTAGCCTATCTGATCACTTTAAAAACCAAAAGCAAACTCACTGCAATTGCAGTCTAAAGATAAGTGCCTTTCTTGAGACAATTTATAACTGGAGAAGCAAGTACTTCTTGTTGATGCTTAAACCCGAAAGGCTGTCTTAACGTTCTGTTCCCTTTCAATGTAAGACAACAAAAGCAACCTGCCATTCAGGGAGAAAGATGTGTGCTTTAAATACAAATGAAAATGTGTCCTCCCATGTTCTCTGGAGGAGAAAAATGTTGAACCTGAAGCTGCCCTGCACATCATGAAAAGACGGGATCCTTTGGAAAAGGCAATAATGCTGGAAAAGTTGAAGCAGCAGGAAAAGAGGAAGACCAAATACAAGATGGACCAACTCTCTAAAAGAAACCACAGGCTTGAGTCTGCAAGAGCTGGGCAAGGTCATTGAAGACAGGATATTTGAGGCAGCCATAAGTTAGAGGCCACTTGATGGCACATTGCAACAACAATTAAAACCGACACATCTTGGTTTTAAGCTTCAACTCTTAGCATCTCTCACACATGTCCGTTCAGAAGCTGAACAGAAACTGGCCAGTTTCTTAGTCACCGAAAGAAAGAAAAAGATTGAAATTTGTTTCCTTCCTTTCAAGATATTAACAGTTTTCTCTTATCCCCAATTGGGCCTAATACATGACCACCTGTCTTGATGAGGAATCAGTGCATTTTCTATCAATGCATTTTCTGAATCAACTTCAGTAACTACCTTACTTTAAGCTCAGCCTTGGTCTGGCTTATTTCCTGCATGCATTTCAGCCCACCAAGTGAGTTTAAATGCTTGCAGGAAATACTGCTACACAAAGGAATCCCCTAACTGGGCTCTCGCACAAATAATCAATCATGAAAATTATGAAAATACAATGCAACATCAACTAATCAGCTAAAGTTTTAAGTTTAAAGACTGCCTTGAAATCAATTTGTCTGCTTTGAAGTCTTTCTCCCAGAGCCTGTTTAAGGCATGCTGCTGCAGCCCTAAACTTCGTCAAGCTTGAGATGCTCCATAGTATAAACCAATCTTGAAATGTAATATTCCTAAAAATGTAGATGCTCCTTATCATTTGACACCCTAAACACTAGCTTACTAAAACTATGCTAAAACTTAACCTTCTCTCTCTCTCTCTCAGGTTTCCTATGTAGAGCAGTGGCTCTGACCCTGTGGGTCCCCAGATGTTCCTGGACTGCAACTCCCAGAAGCCTCCACCACTCTCTGTGCTGGAAGGAGTTTCTGGAAATTGCAGTCCCAGAACATCTGGGGACCCACAGGTTGAGAACCACTGGGTAGAACATTAGTCTGAACCTCAAGAAGATTGAGATCTACAATGAAGCATAAAAATGTACCGGGACCATTCATATTCTCCCAGCCTAGTCCACTGATAGGTAGTGGTGATAATAGACACCTACTATCAAATTATTTCTGATGACCCTATGAATTAATGCCTCCAAAAGGTCTTGATGAATTTTGTGGAAAAGATAAAAGATGGGTGCAGTTGAATAAACCAGCCAGAGCTCCCCAGACCAGAAGTTGGCAATCTAAAGCTCCTTCAGGTAGTGGGGACTTCAGCAGATATCCGTGAAGGCTGGTTCTGATATTGTGGGAAGCAATACCCGCTCCAGGTTTTAGTTTGAACATTAAAGGAGCTCTCCAAGGTCCCAAACCTATTAAGGTATTTGGTTAAGAGCCTTAGACAAGTCTTTTAAAGTTGAGACTGAAATTCTGAACATGATTACCACCACCACCACCACCACCACCACCCCTTTCTAACACTGGAATTAGCAGCCTCCAAAAATGCCTACAAGCCTTGACTATCCTAGTTGGAGTTTGAAGGAAGGATACGGTAAAAAAAAAACTCTGAAGGGCAGAATATTGGCAGCTGCGGCTGCTCAACAGCAGTCATTCTCAACTTTCTTTTGGCCATGGCCATAAACGTCATATGAAAGAAACATTGGCTGAACCAAGATTGTACAAGTCAAACGCTGTGATGAAGAGTATTCATTCTTGAATAAGGCAATGTGTGAAGAATAATTTCCAGTCGGTGGCTTCCTTCAAATCTACCCCCCCCCCAAGGGAGACGGATAGCCCCTGTTGGGAATGGGGACCATCCTTGGGTACCCAGAGGTTCATGGACTTCAACTCCCAGAAGCCCTTACCAGCCCAGCTAGTGGTGAAGGCTTCTGCAAGATGTGGTCCAAGGATGTCTGCCTGGGGATGCAATAAGCATGTTGCGTTGGGTCCAAGTTGAGTCACTCGGGAGAGTTTCATTGATTTCAATGGGATTCAACTGAGGAGTGTCTTACTGGTTTCCGTGGCTCTGTTTTGACCATTGTGGATTAATTGTCACAGCAGACAATAAAACTACAGGTAGAACCTGGATATCATGGTCACGGTAAATTATGCAAAGTGCTCTCTGAGGGGATCACTTCAGCCATCAACTTGCCTTCAGTCTTTAAAGCTGGATTTACATATGCAGATCCACTGCATGTCAAGTCCCTCAGGTAGAGATGGGCACGAAACGAACAATTTTTCATTTTCGTTTTCGGTTTTTTGTTTCGTTATGTAACGAAACAACAAACGCATTTTGTCTCAAAAATGAAACGAAACGAACAGAAACACCAGAAATTTTGTCGTGTGTTTCGTTTCCGTTACTGCAATATGAGTGAATTGCTTAAAATCCTAAAAAAAATCACAAAAAATTGAAATAAATGGTAACGAAATGGCAATGAAATGAACAAAAACGAAAACGAATTGTTTGCAAAAATTCGGGAAAAATGGAAACAAACCGAAACGTACCCTCCAAACGACAAACGAAATGCCATTTTTTTTATTCGTGCCCATCTTTACCCTCAGGTATGGATGGTGTGTCACACATTTATCATGGGCTGAGTATTCATATTTGTTTATAGCACCCCTGAACATGGAACTTTTCCCTGGAGGCTATTTCATGGCTGCTCATTGGAGGGAGGTTTGGAAATGGGGAAATGGGACTGTTTATCAGTATGGTGCTCATTGGATCAATGTTCCACAAGCCTGAGGATTCTGGGAACTTCTGGGAAGGAACGATAAGCATCTACATGGAAGATCCAGGTATATTTATATATATATTTGCATAAGATGAAACTTACCATGCTGCACCCAAGTGTTTCCCAACCTGGTGACCTTGGATGACTATGCTAGCAATTGTTTTGAAGTGCTACAAAAGATATTAGTATC
Organism: Phrynocephalus versicolor; assembly: GCA_023846285.1. Taxonomy (NCBI): domain Eukaryota; kingdom Metazoa; phylum Chordata; class Lepidosauria; order Squamata; family Agamidae; genus Phrynocephalus; species Phrynocephalus versicolor. The sequence goes on from JAHTLZ010000195.1 coordinate 2,438,652, forward strand.
TCCTCTTATTATTCTCCTTCTGTGTTGGTCCTCTGAATACAGATACTTGACAATGAATTCTGTGTCACTCAAGCCCTGCTGGTTTGTGGTGATTCTGGAGGTGGTGAACTATAGGGTGAAATTCATGCATCTTTCAGCATCATCTAGATCTCCAGAGGCTTTAGATTGGTGGTTCCCAAGCTTGGGTCCCCAGATGTTCTTGGACTACAATTCCCAGAAACCCCAGGCAGCAGAGCTAATGGTGAAGGCTTCTGAGAGTTTGCATTTAAGAACATTTGAGGACCCACAGTTGAGAAGTACTGCTTGAGATGCACTTCTGCTCCCTTGATCAACTCTTTGCAAATCATGTCCGGTTCTGCAAAGGTGAGGTGGAAAGTGCTGGAATTGTGTTGGTTAGGGCTGATGTGACAACATATAGGGGCCCTTCTCTGGCCTAATCCTGTTTCTGTGCATGCATGGAAGGTTCACATCAGCAAATATGCAGATGAGAATGGATGGAGTGGCACAGTATGAGAAAGAACTCTTATCATTCCCCACAGTCTCAGTCTCTGCTTCTCTCTGGTGTCACCTTTGCCATGACTTTTCCTGACATTAACACATGTCCCTTTAGGTTCCATCTCATTAACTCTGCCTATGACTTTCCTGGTGACCTGCAGACCTATTTCTCACAGACATGTTAACCTCCTCGTGGCCTCTGTCACTTCAGACTGCATGTAGGTTTCCTCGGACTTAATGCTTCTTTGTAAAAAAAATAAACACCCCATATTTCCACCTAGAAAGTAGCACTAAAGGTTTAGTCTTCTCCTTGGCCCCCCTAGTTTTCTAGATGGAAGGACAGCTCAAGTCACGGGTAAAGGACATCATTTTGCTGTGTCTGGGCTAAACTGTTCAGAGTAGGAGTAGAAGCTAGATTTAGGCTGAACACCAGGAAAAACATCTTAACTTGTAGAGTAATATGAGACTTGAACTAGTTATCTTCAGAGATGGCAAGAACTCCCACGCTGGAGGCATTCAGGAGACCAACCAAGGACTATGCTGGTTTGTTTGATATGCTGGGTGTTAAACCGTATCTGGGACTTTGAAGCAGTCATTAACACCAGCCCTGCCTCCTGATACCCATCATCTGGTGCATTCCGTCTCACCAAAAAGACTCTCAGCGCCTGATAGACTACATCCTTGATCAAGATTGCATTTTGGGTTACAATGCTTTGATAAAGATAGCAAGTTGCTATCTAAAACGTAGCTTATCGTATTTTTTTGTTTTAGTAGTGACCAATAAAGGTATCACCTACTCTACTTTTGAATTTGTTTTTCTGGTCACACGACTCAACCCACTTTTTTTTTTTACTTCTAAGGGGAAAATCTGACAGCTCTCTGTTAGATCTGCCCTGGTTTTGATTCTGGTTGGACTCAATAGTCTTATAGCCCACCTCCAATTCTAGGATTCTAGGAAGGGTGTTCTCAGTGACTTCAGCATCAAGTACAGTGGTCCCCCCGCCCTTTCGCGGTTCATATACTGCAGTCCCACTATATTGCGGGACTGTAGTATATGAAACACCAGGGTGGGGGTAAGTACAAGAGCCTCCAGTTAGGGCCTCCAGGCCCGACCTGACCTGCATCTGCATATCGTGGATTTTCAATTAGCGCGGGTCGGGTCGGGTCCTTAACCCCCACAATAGGTGGGGGGTCACTGTAACATATATGGTAGTGTGAATGAGTGAACTCATATCAGTACACCCATGGAAGCCTGGACACAGATTTAGTCATAGGGCCAGTAGATCCCTTGAAATCAATGAGATATAAATAGGCAGCTGCAGCCCCATTGCTCTCAATGGGTCAACTGTAAATATAAATCTGGGTCCTGTCCATGGTGGGTAGTTTGATCTTTTGTAGTGGGAGTTCAACCCCCCACCCAGGGAACTGAACTGCCTCCCGAATAAGGTTCAAGGTGTTGGTTTTGGCTTACAAAACCCTCCATGGCTTGGCCCCGGCTTATTTGGCGGAGCGTCTTCCCCGACAATCAGCTTCGGCCCGACCCACCCGTGCTTCGGAGGCCTTTTCACTGCGGATAGTCACCCCGAAGGAGGCCCGTAAGGCTAGTACTCGTGGACGGGCCTTCTCGGTGGTGGCTCCATTCATGTGGAATAAATTTCCCAGTGACTTACGGCGGGCTCCATCGCTGGCAGCGTTTAAGAGGAATCTTAAGACCATCCTCTTCCAAGAAGCTTACGGCGATGTCTAAGGACCCAGTCCGTTTTTTTTTTTTTTTTAGTCCCGCCTAACTACCCTTGGACACTGCTGCTTTGTTAATTGTTGTCTGAAACTGATTTTTATTTGTTTTTATTCTGATGTTGTGCACCGCCCAGAGTCCCCATTGTGGGAATGGGGCGGTATATAAGTGTAAATAATAAATAAATAATAAATAAATAAATAAACTGAAGAGGATGTAGTAACGCATATAGAACTGCCAAGCAAACCAAACCTTTCCAGTGGCAGAACTTCAGGTAAACATTGTTAGGACTGTAACTTTAGGAAAGCAGGGAAACTGAAACCAGGAGGGAACCTTCTAGAAAAATTGACATGAATGCAGCAATTCAGCCCTAAGACCTAAGCTACAGAACGATGGAAATAAGAAAGCTGTTTAAAACATGAAAATGCCAGGCAGCTCTTTTCTACATAATTATATGTGGCCAGCTATACTTGGCTCATGTTTAAGAGACAGAAAAAATAATAATAAAAAATCCCTTTTAAAAGCCCTGAAAGTGGGAAAAGGAATGATCACTGGAAATTAATACTCCATCAATAATTGCTCATGGGATTTTACAATGTAATCATTAATGGCTAAAATCCTGTTACTTAGCGTAGTAAATCACACTAAAATTGGCTCATTGAATTAACTCCTCAGTAAGCTCCAGTGATTCAAATGGGCCTACTCTGTGACTTCTTTAGCTTTGTATGATGCAGTTAGAGTAGGCACATTTGAATTAATGGATCCTTAGGAGGAGTAGACTCACCAAATCCTTATTGACCCAATAAGCTCTACTGTGATTTACTATATTAAACAACAGGACTTGGGCCATTCTATAAGTCAGGCATGTCCATTCTTTGGCCCTCTTGATGTTTTGGACCACAACTCCCAGAATTCCAAGCCTGTGTGGCCAATGACAAAACATCTGGAGGGCCAAAGTTTGGACATGCCTGGCGACCCTCAGGCACCCTAGATCTTTTGGACCACAACTCCCAGAATTCCAAGCTTGTATGGCCAATGGCAAAACATCTGGAGGGCTGAAGTTTGAACATGCCTGGTGAGCCTCAGGCACCCTAGATCTTTTGGACCACAACTCTCAGAATTCCAAGCCTGTATGGCCAATGACAAAGGACTGCAGGAGTTCTGGTCCAAAGCATCTGGAGTGCCGAAGGTTCACCACCACTGATGTTAGTTCTTTGAGGACCAGCCCATGGGTGGAAGCCTCTAAGTTTGAAGAGGAGAATGCCAAGGAGGCACAACTGAAAACAAAGAAACAAAAGAACCCTACAGAGAGCAATTAGGGGAGAAGGAAGATCTCTGAACAACTCATACACGTTGGCTGCCGAATGCAGGCTAGTGGGGGGAAGAGAAATGGAGTGGCATATTGTGATGAAGGCAATGGCTGGCTGGCTAGTTCACATACCTATTCATTCATAAATTCTAAAGCAGGGCTGTTCAACTTTGAACAGGCCAAGGTCTACTTTTTCCGGCACAAAGTGCTTGAGGGCTACTACATTAAAACCTCTACTTACAAATTTTATCTGTTCCGAGCACATGCTCGTAAGTAAAAACTTTTGTAAGGAGAGCAGAGGTTTCCCATAGGAATGCATTGAAAACCAATTAAACTGTTCTGGAGAGAACAGATTTCAATGCGCCATGGCCCTTGAACTGCCCCGCTCAGCTGAGACTGTAGGCTGGCAGACCCAGAACTTTGCTGGGGCAAATAGTGGTCCTTGGGATGACGAAGGGAGGGGTGGAGAACTTATCCCCTCACTTTTTTTATTTTATGGCCGGCGGGCTACTTTTGAACCCTCCACAGGCTACCAGTAGCCTGTGGTCTTCCTGTTGGGCAGGCCTGTTCTAAAGGAAAGGTAGAGGGTCAGATCTCCATGTGGCAACTTTTTGTTGCAGGGTTCGCTAGTATAGAGCACTTCACAATTCACTCTCAAACCAGCAGACTCCAAAACGTTGACCCTTTTTCCTTCTGGGAATCTGGGTGAGGACTGTCTGGCCCTCTCAATGGTCTGCTTGGCTAAATGGACAACCTGGAGTCTGTCTTGTTTTGGACATAGCATGAGAAGGTAAGGTTCACAAAAAAAAAAACACCCGCTGGTAATGTGTGGAAAGCAGTAGGAAAAGAGGGAGACTGGACATGTGATGGAGGGACTCAGCAAAGGAAGCCACTGCTTTGAGTTTGCAGGACTTACAGAGAACAGGACTTTTTGGGGTTGCCATAACTTGAGGACACATACACATAGAGAGTAGAATCACAGAGTTGGGAGAGATCTCAAGTCTGTGAAGATTCTCAGTCATCCAGGTGAGCTGACGGAACTGTTTGGAGGAGCAGTGAAACGTTTCAATCTCTCAAGAAAAAAGAAGTCCAGTTGCCATGACTCAACTTCCAGAAGAGATCTCCACCACCCTCCATGGCAACATATTCCACTGCCAAACAGCTCTAACTGTCATGTTCTTCCTAATGTTTAAATTGCATCTCTTTCCCTGTAGTTTGAAACCACTGCACAGACAACTAGTCTCTGAAGCCATGGAAAACAAGCCAGTCCCCTCTTCAATATGACACCCTTTCAAATATTTAAACATAGCTATCATATCCCCTCTCAGCCTTCTTTTTGTAAGGCTAAACATTCCCAGTTCCCTAAGCCGTTCCTCATAAGACATTTCTTCCAGACCTTCAACCATCCTGGTCGCTCTCCTCTGGACCTGCTCGAGGTTGTCAACATCCTTTTTAAATTGAGGCGCACAGAACTGGACACAGTACTCCAGATGGGGTCTGGCCAGAGCAGAATAGAGTGGTACTATCACCTCCCTTGATTCTAGACACTATGATTTTGTTGATGCAACCAACCAAGAATCGCTTAGGCTTTCTTGGCCGCTGAGTATAGAACAAAGTCACTGTATCTGATCATTTTCGATTTTTGATTTCTCAAGACCAAGTAAATCACAGCTTTCAGGATTTGCAGTTTCTGTAATACTTTCACTTCTGAGGTTTTTGGTAATAAATAGATGAAGAAAGAATAGCACTCTTCTTTGAAGTTTATTGCCCTTCCGCCAGTTTGGAAGGTGGGGGTGGGGCTAGGATTCCGACGGTACCATTTTAGGTTAAAATGGGGGAATGTATTTTTTTTAACCTTTCTTCATTTAAAGCCGTCAATCTCCTTCCCAAGATTTGACTAACAAATTAAGGATTTGATTAACTTCTCTCCTGAAACTCAAGTTTACTATGTGCAAGAAGAGAAGAAATAATAATAAGAGAAATAGCATATAAATGCAAACCGTTCAAATTTTGAATGATGGGCGAGGCCTCTCTCTCAATCTGGCTGAGATTTACTCAGGCTAAATAACATGCGATTCCCAAACCAGTTGGGACTAGCCACGTCCTTTGAAACGAATCCAACCTCATCATATAAGTGGAAGTATCTCAGTGTTACAGTCGGAGATTAAATGTTTTACAAATTAAGAACCAACCCGAGGGGGATCTAACAGTTGGCTCAGAGAGCGATCAGCCTTGAATGGGGATGCTGGGGTTTGTAATCCAGCCCATCAGGCTAGGGGCCGCGGGGCAGGATTCGCGCGCGTTCCATATAGCAAGACCTCTTCCTTCCACTTCCTGACCCGCAATGATCACATTCCCACGTGCTGTGAATAGCAGCGGAGCCGGGCCAAAAAATGCGTGGGTTTTTTTTTTTGTTTTTTTTTGTTCATTTCCACTGCCGGTGCAAAAGATTTCGGAGCAGCTGGGGATTCTCAGAAGCTCTCCTTCAAATCCACTCTTTGCGGGAAGCTCCGCTGAACCTGTGGCGGCGGCGGGACTTCTGCTTAAACACGGAAAGAGAGGATCCAGGTCACGAACACCCCATCATTGGTTCTCCCTCACTTCCCTTTGCTGTCAATTCTACCTAAACACCGGGGCGAGCGGATGTCAAAGCGAGTCTTTGGGTGTTCCATGTATATCGCCTGGGGAAGAGGAAACCCAGTCAGATCTTGGGGGGTGGGGTGGGGGGTGGGGGTGGGGAGTTGCTATGGAGGGGAAGATCCTCAGCAATACCAGAGTCTGGTTCTTCTCTAGAGTCAAGAGGATGAATAAAGATCTGGAGGGAGAAGGGCCCGGGCAGCTGGCGCTGGTTTCCTCTTGGTGTTCCGTATGGATTCAAGCAGGATTCATAGCTCAACGGGATTGCGCCCTGCTGCGAATCTCAATCTAGTCCAGCGGGACCTGTTTCCGTCCAAAGAGAGATCGGGTTCCGGAGCAACGTACAAAGGAGGGCAAACTGAATCCCACTTAAACCTCCCCAGACGCATTACTGCCTGCGGCTCGGATGTCCGTACATATTTACTGAGAAACAACCCCCCCCCCACTGTATTCAAAGGTAAATCCCGGGCCAGTACAGCTAGGAGGGCGGCCAGGACTAGGCAGTTGGATCAACACGTGCAAGGACCTGATTACCGATCCTTCTTCCACCCCAGGAGAAGGGCGTCGCCTATTTGTGGGGTCGTCGACCGCTTTCGGAAGACTGCTCAGTACAGTACCTTCCACAGAGACTCGAAAATCCTGGTTCTCCTCATCCAACTCCGATTGTGGCCCACCTGTTTCCATGCAAGAGTTTATTCCGCACAACAAACCACACGGGATTTACAAGGCAAAATTTTAAAAAT
>JAHTLZ010000195.1:2445610-2479332 GCA_023846285.1 Phrynocephalus versicolor
GTGTGTGTATTTTCTGCCATGGGCCTAGGTAGAGGCACCAGAGTTAGAAATTTAGCTTGGGTGCCCTACATCCGCCCCCCAGGGCACAAGACATCGCTGGCCCTTGTTTCTAGGTTGATAACATTCGCTTTTCTGTCCAAACGAAGGTCAGTTAAGGCGAGATTTTTTTTTTTTACCATCCCTTCCCTTCCCCAAATTCTCTGGCAAAAAAGGAAGGGATGGATCGGAAGCAAAAAAGTCAAATCTTGCAATTCCTAGGGTAATCTCAACTGTGTTGATTTCTCCTTTTCTGGGCACGGTTCCACTGCAAAAAAAAAAAAAAGTTGGGCTAAGATTCCTGTCATTTGAAAAAATAAAAATAAAAATAAAACCTTGTCTTTCTTGGGAACTCCACTAGACTTTTCAAGGCCTTATCTTGGTCACAATGGCTTCCTGGAACCACCTCGGGGCAGAGACCTGCCATCGACGGCAATGACAAGAAAGGGAACCAGAAAGGAGGGAGGGGGTACCTCGGCCCACCAGTGTCGGGGCTGGACCATATTCATCGAGCTCGATTAATTAATCCAGATTTCGAAAGCGGGTCTTGATTGCCCTGTTTTGATTTCGGGAATGGAGGAGTAAGGAGCGAGCGAACAGGGGGAGACTGTGGTTCCCTTTGGAAGCCAGTAGTAAGGGGCCATCTGTGACGCTGGCGATCTGTCTTTGAATCGTTCCGTTTAGAAGGAACCTCCGGAGAAGCTTGAGTAAATATCCTACAAATATCAAAGTGTGCCGCTTATTGCTCCATTAAACACGAGGGGACCAATCGGGCAAACCTTTCAAACGACTGACAGGCTCTTGGTAACCTTCCCTTGACTCCTTGTCTGCTTTTAATTAGCAAGCTCCTCGGGGCAGAGCCTTGCCCGTTTTAATTTTCGGCGACTACTCACTCCGGAAAGGTTGTCGCGCTCATTACGTCTAGCAGATACCACAGAACTCATGGTGGGGGGGGGGCGGCGAGGGGATTTGAACCCAGGAAGGGCGTTGGAGAATGCAAAAGAGGACGGTCAGGGCGGGGAATTAGAATGCAATTCCCTCTAATAGTTCTCGCTAGGACGTTTTCTCTCTAATGAGATCTCGCTAGCTTTCCTAGGCTTAACCTGCTTCGGAAGAGCGCCTATCCTTGACTTTTTAACCCGATTTACTTCTAGGATTAAGGGCGGGCTCCTCCCGTCGGTGCTTTCAAGCGGAGAGGAGCGGCAGGGCTGGCGACAACACGGAAACCTTAATGCGCACCCATCACGGACGTATTTTATGGCAGGAGATTCATTCATTATTGATAAAACGTTTGCCGGAAAGTTCCCGCTTCTGGGAGCGTTCTTTCTTTGGAATCAAACAAGCAGGCCGTCACTTTCCTTTCTCCCACCCCACCCCCCCACCTTTTTTTTTTTTTAAATCGAGAAAACTCAAACCCGTCGCCTTTGCTAGGGCCGGGAAGGGCTATTTCCACTCGGGCGCTCCGCGGGGAACAAGGACTCCCCGGGGCGGCTGCTTTCACTAATGTGAACTCGGAGGAGTTCCATCAGCAAACAATTGACATGTGCCATATTGGCGAGGGTCTGCGCCACCGCCAGGGCACTCACATCTGCCACCCAAACCAGTCCCCATGTTAAAGCCAGAGGCAACTGAGCCTCGAGCCTGAAGGCTCAAATCATAGAATCATAGAATCATAGAGTTGGAAGAGACCTCAAGGGCCATCTAGTCCAACCCCCTGCCATGCAGGAACCCCCATCACAGGACTCTCAACAGATGGCCATCCAGCCTCTGCTTAAAAACCTCCAAAGAAGGAGACTCCACCGCCCTCCTTTGTGGCAGCTTATTCCACTGCCGAACAGCTCTAACTGCCATGAAGTTCTTCTTAATGTTCAAATGGAATATCTTTTCCTGTAGTTTGAAACCATTGCCCCGAGTCCTAGTCTCTGAAGCCATGGAAAACAAACCTGTTCCCTCTTCAATATGACATCCTTTCAAATATTTAAACATAGCTATCATATCCCCCCCCTCAGCCTTCTTTTAGAGAGGCTAAACATTCCCAGTTCCCTAAGCCGTTCCTCATAAGACATTTCCTCCAGACCCTCCACCATCCTGGTTGCCCTCCTCTGCACCACACCTGTGAATTCCCAACGAAGTGTAAGGGTGCTCGTACTAACACCAAGCCAAGCACCCGGGATGCCCTCCTTCCAGGATCGGGGATCGGGCTCCCTCCCTTCCTCCTTGCTGCTTTGAACTTTGATCTCGAAATAAAAATCTTTGCCTAGGGGTGGAGGATATATCACCTCCTTTCCCCAAAACGGTAGAATACAATTTTTGGATTAAATCTCATGAAACTCAGAGGGATTCCTTTAGTAGTAAAAAAGCGCTGAAGAATCTTAAGCAGTCAAAAAACCCTTTGAGGTCCACACGCGTTTTATTTTAGCATTTAAAAGCCAAGGGAAATGGCTTACTTTCTAAACCAACAACTGCGCCTTAATTGTCTGGTGGATCGGAGCTTTGAGTTGAAATCTTAGGGACGACTAATTAACCTCCCTTAATTAGAAACCACGCTAAGCTTTAGTCCGGGGCGTTTTATAGATAGAACAGGAAGAGTTCAAAAGGCGAGAGGTTGGAGGAGTTAATGGTCTATCCATACCCAGGTGTCTGCAGGCTCACAGGCTTGGTGGACGTCCTCTTCCGCCATACCTGGCCCCAGGTCTTCAGAAATAAAAGTGGTGAGCCAAAACCAACGAGAGTTCTGCTTAGAGTAGTCCAAGTCAAATCCATACGATTTTAGAGGTTAGCTAGACTTGTGCCCCAGTGCTTTCACGGGGCCCCTTTAGGTGGGACTGAAGGTTGACTTTCTATACATTTGGGAGTACATCTTGATTGGCCGATTTTGTTTTAATCATTATATTTCCCCGTGCTTTTTACAAGGTTGCAAGGAAGAAAACATTTCTGGCTAAAATGAGCAGTACACACTCGCTAAACGTTCTTGTTTGGGGATGGGAAAGAATCTTAAGCCCGAATTACATTTAAAGTTCAGGACTGAGGACGCACGTTCTCCTTTTCTTTTTTTTAATTCGTCACCTACACCAGGTCCCTTCCTTGTTCTCTCTTTCCTCCCCTCCCCCGCCGTCTGGAGCTCCCCCTCCCTGCCCTTCCCCGAGCCATTTGGGAAGTGGTCTCCTTCCTACTAATTCAGACGAAAATCCTTCACATACTTCACTCAGGCTGAACTGTAGCGAACTTACTTCTGAATAAAAGCTCATGGGACAGGGAGCGAGGGTGCATGGCGGTTCATCAAAAGAAGAGAGAAGTGTAAGAGCGAAGGGGAGTGAAAGGGAGACATTGAATGACCACGGTTGTCCAAAACCGGATCTAGATGCAGCGTCATAATTCTCCAGACCACATAAGGTGTAAGGCAGGAACTTAGCCTGCCCTACCAAAGGGGCCAGATCCTGCAAAGAACAGAGCAGTTGTTGATGCACTCTCATGCAGAATGGTTGTTTATTTCCCCCCCCCCTCTCCGTTAGCCTCCATCATCGCCGAAAACTCATGTCAAGATCTAGTTCTCCAGTTTTGGAGAAAGGCAAAGACCCTATTTGGCGAGGTGGCGGAGGGGCGCGGGCTGTTACCTACTCTTGTTCTGCCTCTTGCGAAGCTGGAGTCCCTTTTTATTCCAAGCTGCAGGGGCAGAGCTCGATGCTCTTCTACTAACCTACACATCAAAGTCGGCTTTGCAAAGCTCTGCACTGGTGCAAGAAATGGGAAAACACCCCTATGAAAACCAATTTGCAACGTGCTGCCTATCAGGTGTGTGTGAAAGTTTGCATTTTCCTTTTTCTAAGGACCCCACCCATTCCTGCCTTCTCTCTCAAACAGGCGCACTCTCACACACTCTGGGAGAGAGAGAGAGAGAGAGAGAGATGCCTTTTATAACACTGGAAAAATTTGCACATCAGAGAGAGGGACAGCAAGAGTACTACCTGCACGGGTGTTTATCGACATGCACAAAATAGAAAAGGAAACTGATGAATCTGAAATAAGAGGCTTTCCTCCCTCTTTATTTTCCCTTGAGGGTTACGCAAGAGAGTCCCACCGGATGCCCCACAAATAACAGTGTCAGGGATGAAAAATAAGAGCCCTGTCACCTGCCGGAGCTGTCCAGCTCTTAGGCGACCACCAGACCTTGCTTTAAGGCCATTTGAGCCAAGGCGACGGAAACAAGCTCAAACCCAAACAAAACACTTCCGCCTAACTAGGTTGCGGAGCCGAAAGGTTGGTGAGGAATCCGTCCTGACTCCGGAGATTTCTACCAGGTGGTCCGAAAAACGGTTCCTGCCTGAGGGCAACGATCCCTCGTACAACGGAGGCTATTCGGAGGGTGCCTCTCTACTTTCCACGTATTTGCGAGCCGGAGGTAATGATCAAGGAAACGGGCATTGCGGTCACCTCCGTGACTGAGGCGGAAGACAAGGACATTCCAGCTTAACTCCTGCAAGGAAAGCCGGAGTTTCTTACAGGGACGACAGCGAGACACGCGTCCCGTGCTTGAAAGGGGGAGTTCGCCGGGCACACACGGCACGCTCGGTGGAAACTCGAAGCCCTTGGAAAGAAAGTCCAAGTTGGCGCCGCAGGCGCTCGTGGTGCTGAACGGACAGCTCCCCGGGAGCGCCTCCGCTACCGGCGCGCCGTTCGCAGGCAGGCAGCGCCGGGCCTTTAATTCGGCTTTAATTCGGGGTCGTGGGGCCGCAAGGAGCTCGGGATGGCCTTCGCTTCTTTCGCCTTCGAAGCGGGCAAATAGGAGCGACGAGACAACGTGGAAATTTGCGCTTCGGCTCCCTTCCCCTCCCACGGCTTCCTAGATGTGAAATGTCCTGTGCGGTGGCTGCTGCCATAAATAGAGCGCCCCAGGGCATGTGCAGTGACCGTTTCCTCCCTGCTTAAATAGACACAGCCAGCCCCCCAAGTGGATGGCACCCTGGGACGGAGAAGGCAGCTGGCAGCCCCACTCCGCCCCAGAGCAGCCAAAAAGCCCTTCCCAATTCAAAGCTCTGGAACCTTGCATGGTATTTGGTAGAACACCCACAAGCCCGGTTACTTGTGGGGCTCGACACCAGACCTTCGCGGACGCGGAGCAGTCCAGAAAAGACAAGTCAAAAGCCAAACCGGAAAAATCCAGGCGTCACTGAATCCAACCCTTTCCTAACCCCATTTGGCGACGGGTCTCTAAACCTAAACAAGCCGTTCGTCTTCTACTGTTCAGATCTTCCTTACGAAGTCGCCCAAACTGAGGTTCATCTCTTGCCTGAGTCTAATTAATAGTAGTAGTAGTAGTAATAATAATTTAAATGAGACTTCTTTGGGTGGGATTAATTTCCTTTTATTATTATTATTATTATTATTGGTGAGGGTGGACTGAAAGTGTCGACGCCTGATGAACATCACCAAAGCGTGCTTTTTTTTAAAAAAAAAATATCTCCAAGTGCCATCAGAGTCCTGTAATCAAAGATTAATTGTCTTAATCAAATAGATCCACCCTCAGCAAATTAAGACGTTGCCAGCAACAAATTATAAGACAATTAGAATACGCGGGGAGTCGGAGGGCGGCCGGCTGGTTGGCTGGCTGGCGAGTTGGGCGCCAGGGTGGGGGTGGGGAGGGGGGAGAGGAGGAAGCCACACACAATGGAAGAAGATGGAAAAAGAGAGAAAGGGGACCCAAGTCACGACGCGGGCCAGGCAGGCTCTCCATCAGTCAGATACGAGCGGGGAGTCCGAGAGAGAATTAAAAAACCTAGGTGGAAATAAGGCAAACCCAACCCAAACCCTCAACCCTTGGTGGGTAGGTCCCACTCAGAAATCCAGCGGTCCTGTTTGATCATGGATGTGTGTGTGTGTGGGGGGGGTGAGATTTAAAGAAAATAAAAATAAAGGGGAAAAAGAGGAAGGACCCATTTGGAACTCACCGCCTCTTCCTTCCCACCCCGGAAGAATCGGGTTTCTGGAAGAGGCCGCCTCAGGTGGGCAGCGGCCGCTTACCTGTGTCAGCCCCGCGGACGTTGGATCTGTGAGCCGGGCAAGGGCACCTCTCGGCTGGCGGGCCATGGGAGCCGGCGCTGCCCCACCGCCAAGCTCGACGGAGCTTCCCTTCCGAGCGGCGGCGGCGGCGGCGAGTTGGCGGCTGTGGCGCGCTAGTAGGGACCTTCCGAGCGGCTCTCGCCCTCCCTCTTGCGGGCTGGGGGACGGCGGATGCCCTCTCCCCGAACGAGCAGGCGGGCAGGATGGACGTCTCCTCCTCCTCCTCCTCCTCTTCCTCCTCCTCCTGGAGGGCTCTACAGCTACTGGAACCGACCCACCCACCCCTCCACCAACCACGGACTTTCGACAGCCCTCCCCTCCGCTCCCTTCTCTCCTTAAAATCCGAAGGCGCGTGTCGTCGAATGGGAACGCGCTGGTCCAATCCTGCCCGGCTCTGTAGCAATACCGGCTCTCCAGACGCTCCGGGCAGGGGCTTGTGTTGTTAAGTGACACCAAGTAACCTCCCGCTTATGGCCACCCTAAGAAGGGTATCCAAGGGAGGCGAGACAATGAAGAGCGACAGCCCTGTGGTCAGCTGTCCCTGGCTGTGAGATTCCAGGTTGGAAAAAGGGCTATGAACCCCGGTCCCCTGGGTCCTCCTCCGTCACTCTGCTCCTGTGGCCCCCAGCATTGGGGTCCCCAGATGTTCTTGGACTATAACTCCCAGGAATCCCAATTGAAGGCTTCTAAGAGTTTTTGTCCAAGGACATCTGGGACGTCCAAGGTTTTGTACCACTGTTCTGTTCTGAATAAGTGGCTCAGGGGAATGGAGTGTAATATGACTCTGGACAGATTACTTCGAAGATCCTTCCAACCAGTGCAAAGGCTAGCCAGTGAGAGTGAAGCCAGAGCAGGTTAGTTTTAATTAAGCCAAGGAAAGAGTCTTGTGGGAACTGGTAGACTAGCCATGGAGAGTCTGTGAAGATTCGCAGTCAACCAAGTGAGTTTATCTAGAAGTTGAGTCATGGCTAATAGGACAATAGGCTCAATAGGCCATTAGATGGACAATGACCCAAGGTGCTGAAACCCATAAAGTATGTCTGTGAAGATTCTTAGTCATCCAGGTGAGTTTGTCTGGAAGTTGAGTCATGGCTACTGGACTTCTTTTTCTTGTGAGATAGAAACGTTTCGCTGCTCATCCAAACAGCTTCGTCAGACTGTTTCTATCTCACAAGAAAAAAGAAGTCCAGTAGCCATGACTCAACTTCCAGACCATAAAGTATGGGTTGTTAGCTATGGCCTTTGTGATGGAGGTGTGAAATATTTTTGATTTGTGTTCTGGAAGGCTTTCAGGTCGGGATCTGATGGCTGTTGTGATTTTTTTTGGGCTGTTTGACTCTGTTCTGGAAGTTTTTCTTCCTGACCTTTCACCAGACTCCGTGGCCAGCATCTTCAGAGGGCAAGTTGCCCAGGGAACCAGGAGTTCTCTCTGTGCTCTGAGATAACAGGTAGTTCCCTGAGCTCCTTGCCCTCTGAAGATGCCAGCCACAGAATCTGGCTAAACATCAGGAAGAAAAATTTCCAGAACATGGTGGAACAGCCTGAAAAACTCACAACAGCTGTTTTTGATTTGTCTGAGGATTGTTGAAATCAGTGCCCGATAAGTGGCAGTTAGTTTGGGGGGGGGGAGGCGGCTCAGGCACAGCGGAAGTCCATTTACTTCCGAGGAGAGATGCGCGGCTCCGAACCTACCTTTAGGATTTTGAACTTAGTCTGAAAATGAGAGAGAAAGGAACTTTGTCCCGTTTTCACATTCTTCCCGCTCTAATTCTTTCCTAGGATTAAACTTGCCCTTTTCAGGTTTTTAAACACGCTTCCTTATAAACCTTGGGGCCAACCACTTGCACTTAAAAGGAGATATCCGGTCCTGAACAAATTTACTTAGAAATAAAGCTTCAGGTAATTTAGTGGGATTTGCTTCCTAGGAACGTGTTTTAAGGGCTGGAGACCACTAGACTAGAGCCAGGGATGTTTGTAGGGCAGTGGCCCCGGCTTCACACGGGCCATATTTACCTCGGAGTATACCCTAAAGCAGCTGCCTAGATGCCCTAAGCACATCCGATCTCGCTTGATTTCGGAAGCTAAGCAGGGTCGGCCCTGGTTAGTACTTGGATGGGAGACCCACCAGGGAAGACCAGGTGCTGTAGGCGCCTGGAGTAGGAACTGGCAAGCCACTCCGAAGAGTCGGTCACGACTGTAACGACACACACACACACACACACACTCTAAGGAGCCTAACGGGAGTCAGTTCGGGGTAGACATGAGTAGGATTCAGCTGTCTATAGACAGACAGACAGACAGACAGACAGACAGACAGACAGACACACACACACAAACCCCAAGCTATAACTGGCTCCGGAGTAACTGATGTTAAGTTCTCCAAGTTTCTCCCACGTCTCGATCCAAGGACATCTCGTCTGCCTTCCTTGGCTAAGAACACGGTTAGTTGGCCAGCTCAGGCTTTAGTTAAAAGTTAAATCGATCATCTGGCCCCGTTTGACAAGACTTGCATTGATGGTGCGAAGTCCTTTGCAAGCCCGCCAGATCCCAAATTAAGACTGTTGAACCCGCCTGGGGCTATCCTTCCAGATTAGAACATCTAAACCAGGCATGTCCAAACTTTGGCCCTCCAGATGTTTTGGACCACAACTCCCACAGCCCTTTGTCATTGGCAGTCTAAGCTTAGAATTCTAGGAGGGCCGAAGCTTGGACATGCCTGATCTAAACTCTCTGGCTGGGAAGCACCTCATACACAAATGCGCTGCAAAGAGTTGCATACCATTAATATATCGCCCAGAATTCCCCTGGGAAAGTCCAGTGGTAAATAAATAAATAAATAAATAAATAAATAAATAAATAAATAAATAAAGCGTTTTAGAAAAAGCCCCAAACAGTAACTGGGTTGTAGGAGTTAAGAGTGTGGGTCGAGGCCTGGGCTGGGTTCGGAGGGCATAAGTGTTGTAACTCAGAAAACATTTCGCCCTAGAAGACGGATGAAGAAAAGCCAGTGTGTGTTACCGGTAGAGGGCTGGCCTCGTCTCCAGGCAGACGTGGGTTCAAATCCTCCCAGGATTTGTTAGGAAGCCTCCTGAGTGGTCTCGGTCTTCAGCAGCTACCTCTCCAACTAACACCCCGCCCCTCGCAGGGCTGTTCGGAGGATACAGTGGAGAGCAAGGGCTTGGGTGTGTGTGTGTGTCAGAACCCCTGAGTTCTGGGCGTGGCTTAAAGGCAAAGAGGGAATAGATTGTGAATTGTGTGCCGAGACCCCCTCCCCCTCACACAACGTCTCTCCCCCCCCCCCCTTCGGGACCACGCGTTTAAGAGCATGTTGGTTCATTCCGCCCTTCTTAGAAAGGCAATGGGGCCACAGCCTGGCTCCGTTCTCAACTCCAGGCTTAGAACCCTCAAAACATTTACATACAGCATGGTTCAAATGTACAGTACTCGTTTTACCCCCCCTTTCTTAAAGCACTTCCGGGGTGGGTAGGGCGGTTTTAGGGGCAATTGTCGTGTGGGTTTCTAGCCAACCTAACGGAGCATTTTTAAGGCACGTTCTACCAGGTTCACACGCACCCAGACCAGGAGTGTCCACCACGACCCAGGTCGCTTGAGTTTTAATTTATCTCTCTATCCTCTACATTGGCTGTCACGGGGCAATTAGCCGCCTTAGGTTAAGGAAAATCGTTTGCGGAAAATCGGACTGCGGTATATAAACAAACAAACAATAAAAACATTTTATATAAAGAAATCACTCGATTACAAGTAATCGGGCGTTTCCAACAGCCCCCCCCAAAGCGTGATCTAAACAGAGATTAGAAAAGTTATTTCCTCCGCCGGTACAGTATTTTCCAAAATCGCCCACCCCTCCTGGTCAGGCTGGCGGGCATATTCCTTGTGGTCCCGGGGAGGGACTTTCCAAATCTCTGACCTTGTGTGTGTGTGTCTCACTCCGCCCTCAAGATATCCGATTCGATGCCCTCTTCTGAGCTCCTGGTTAGCGGCTCCAGGCTCAGGCCCGGTGCAATGGTTGCAATTCCGAAGCCCACCCCCTCGGGATATTTCCCATCCAAATAAATGATCTACTTTACACTCTTTCTCTCCCCCCCGCCCCCACCGCCACCAACCCCCCTTTCTCTAATAAACTGTTCCCATATATAATTTGCGTGTGTGAGTGTGTGTGTGTGTGGGGGAAGACACCCCCCTCCCATAAAAAGCTGCTGTTTAAAAAACATAAACAAAAGGGGGAAGAGCGGCGGAAGCAAAAGAAACAACACCAAACGCGAACCCTCATAGCCCTAATGAGTTCAATTACAATGTGGTAAACACATTGCCTCTACGCTTTAATTAAGCCTGCTGTCCAATTTTAACTCATTAGTAATTCATTAAGAGAACAGCCCTTCGCTGGCTGCAAAGGGAAGAGACGCAGAGCGAGGAAGTGACATTAACCGCAGGCCCGAGGGATGGGGGGGGGGGAATGGCTGGGCGCATCACAAGATGCACGTCTCGACAAAAGAGGAGGGGGGGCCGCCACAAGCTCCTTAAGCCGGAGGGCTGGCAGCCCGTTTCCGCAGAAGCCAACCTGGACTCAGGGGGCTTTTTGCTGTTGTTCAGTTGTTCAGTCGTGTGTTGGAGTGATTCCATGGGCCAGAGCACGCCAGGCCCTCCTGTCTTCCACTGCCTCCCGGAGTTTGGTCAAATCCATATTGGTTGCATCGATGACACCATCCAACCATCTCATTCTCTGCCGTCCTCTTTTCCCTTTGCCTTCAATCTTTCCCAACATCAGGGACTTTTCCAAGGAGTCCTCTCTCCTCATGAGGTGGCCAAAGTACTGGAGCCTCAGCTTCAAAACCTGTCCTTCCAGTGAACATTTGGGGTTGATTTCTTTCAGGATGGATAGGTTTGATCTCCTTGCAGTCCAGGATGTTTAAAACTCCTGTGTAAAGCTCGCACGATCTCCCACAAAAGCGCTGGAAAACTTTGCCAGGTGTGGGAGACAGCCAAAGACAGAAACGACAACAACCATCCTTCCTCCAGACTGGAAATTTTCCCCACTAGACATATCTCCAGGGTATCACAGGGTACAAACCATGATGGACATGTGTAATTTCCAAGTTTAAAACCAGGGTACCTCAAGGACCAGATGCTGGGGAGTGATATTAGGAGACAGATACAGAATCTAGTCTCGTGCGCTCCCAGACGCATCTGGTGGGGCTATTGTGAGATACAGGAAGCTGGACTAGATGAGCCTTTGGCCTGATCCAGCAGGGCTCTTCTTATGTTCTTATGTTCTTATCTCTCTCACATCCACTGACTCACAGTTTCCTGCCATAGCTCTTCTCCCAGACCTGTAGTTTTGCGAAGGTGTTCACACCTGACCCTGCTAACCTGGGGGTTCTGGGAGTTGTAGTCGAAAAGAGGAACATTTCCAGGTTCTGGGTCAGGTCTCAAGACAACGGAGCCTTCTACTGAACAGGTGTGTTCAGGCACGGAACTCATTGCCACAAGATAATGGCCCAAAGCGTTGAAAAGGACTTGGAAGATTTAGGAACCTGCTGCCAGTGTTCAGGAGAATTTCTTCAGTTCAGGAAATCTACTACTGCTTTCCCTAAGTGGGAGGGCCAAAATGGTGAAGATGGGGTGGGCACAAACCGCTGGTTCAACAGTTTGTGCCAGTTCATTTAGTGGCCAAACTGGTATTTGGCACTTTCCACCCCTGCCTCCTCTGGTGGGCGTCCACTCTGAGTGGGTGCCTGCTGGAGGAGGTGGGGCTGGGAAGCGCCAGTCACCGGTTCTTCCACTAAACGAACCAACATGAATCAACGAACCATCAGTTTGTGGCCATCTCTAGGAAGAACATCTATTTGTCCACCATTTAGTTACCTGTTTGTAAAGGCCTTGGGGTGTGCGGGGCAGGACTGGATTGAAGAAGGCTGCATGTGGGGTAGATTAGATGCAAGGAGGCTATTCTTCCTTACCTTACACTTGGGCGCACCTGAGCAGGTTTTGAGTTGAACAGGGTCTCAATGAAGGGAGGTTGGGGAATTTTGAATCCTATCCAGAGCAGCTGCAACAAATCTCAATTGTAGTTTGGTGTCTGTCACTCTAAAATAATTAGGAGTGTTTTGGTGTCTAATCTGGCATGACTCCTAGCTTATTTTGGGGTGCAGGGACCTAGTTCTTTACCTGGAATGGTCAGGCAAATTAGTCCTCCTTTCTCAAAAACGTCTTGTGCAGATTGGAAAATACCCTGTTTTCACCTTGAAGGACTAGTTGTTCTAGATCCAGGAGGATATGCAATAGGGGATAGTTATAGCCAGAGCTTAGAAACATTAGAATTTTTATTATTACTGCATTATTATTATTACTGCATTATTGTAGCGCTCATCTTCCAAAAGAATCCCTAAAGTTTTGAAAGCTTTCAGTAAAAACAGTTTGGTGTTGCCTATGTATATTCTTCATAGTTAAGTTTTTTTCTGAACTAAATGTTCTTATTAAACATTATGTGTAGAATTTCCTTTAGTTTTTCGTAGGGTTTGACTTAGTGCTAAAGCAAGTTTCTTGTGGGCCTTTAAACCTGCTTCTCTCTATACCCAGGAGAAACAAACCTGGCAGAAGCTTGTCAAACAGAAGTTACTCAGAATTATTTTTTAAAAAATCTTGTTGGGAAGCCCTGTTCTAAACTAGAAAGGTGACCTTGTGCCTGAGGGGCCCGATCCACTTGGAAATCCTCCTGGACAAGCCCTCTAGAAAATACTCAGCTCTTTTCTTAGGCTCCTTCCACTCTTTTTCTGCTTCTGAGTTTGGATTAAATAGTGTTTTTGTGCCATTTAATAAGCCAGCTACTATCAATCATCCCCAAAAGCAGAATAAGAATGAAATGAAAAAAAAAAACGTGGTAAGTAGAGTCACTTACTGAGCAGCCACTGGTGGGATGTGTCCCTTAAAGAGACCAGTGACTGCTCACCCCGATTTCCCCTTGTCTCTCACTGAGAAGTGCTTATTCCACCTCTTGAAATAAAATGCTTATGCCCTCACGCCCTCTAGAGGGGACTAGAGGAGATTTTCACCCACCATTAAACAAACAAACAAACAAACAAACAAACAAATAAATGTTGCTGTAAGAACATTAAGAACATAAGAACAAGAAGAGCCCTGCTGGATCAGGCCAAAGGCCCATCTAGTCCAGCTTCCTGTATCTCACAGTGGCCCCACCAAATCTGTCTGGGAGCGCACGAGACTAGATCTCTGTCTCCTGATACCACTCCCCTGCATCTGGCCCTTGAAGTACCCTGGTTTTAAGCCCGGAGATTACACATCTCCATCATGGTTTGTAACCTATGATGGATTTTTCCTCCAGGAATCTGTCCAATCCCCCTTTGAAGGCATCCAGGCCAGATGCTATCACCACATTTTGTGGCAGGGAGTTCCACAGACTTAACAACATGCTGGGAAAATTTTTTTCCTTTGTCTGTTCTCACTCTTCCAACCCTCAATTTGAGTGGATGTCCCCTAGTTCTGGTATTTTGTGAGAGGGAGAAGAGTGTCCCTCTGTCTCTCTCTCCCCCCTCCCCCCCTCTCTGTGTGTAGAGGTGTTAGGAGACTTATAAACTGATTGTGTATAAATTGGCTGGATAAATCAGTGGTTTGGGTATCTGGCCGAGGAACCATTATTGGGAGTTCGATTCCCCACTTCCTGTGAGTAGAGACAGCCTGTGAAGCCTTGGGCAAGTTGCATAGTCCCAGGGCGCCCCCCCAGTGGAAGGGAATGGGGAACCAATTCTGAGGATTCTCTAACCGGAAAACCATGAAAGGGGCTGCCATAGGTCAGAATTGACCCAATGGCACACTCTTATTATCCCATAGTATATAGCGTATCTTGTAATGCCACAAAGGCACCTGTTTTCATCACCTGATGGCCCATGATTTTGGTGGCTGCCCCTGCTCCAGCAGGGCTTTCCAGACTTCTCATATAACTGAAGCCGAACCCAGTACTTTCTCGGAATTAAAAGGAAGCACACTTGTTTTTATAGTTGAACCAAAACAGTTGAAATGATGAGAAAGCAAGGAAGAAGTGCCACCATGGTGATTCTGTTTCATCTTGAGACCCTTGAGTGCAGTGGTTAGAATTCAGCTGAAAGAATGTGTGTCCCCCTGAAGCCGAGGTGACTGGTGTGCACTTCCTAACAGTAGAGGTGACTGAAAGAGAGAAATGAAGGAAGATACGTTTCCAGCTGTTATTTTCGGGCATTGTTCTTCCAGATGTTTTGGAACAACTATCAGAAGCCCCAGCCAGGATGTCCTATGGTCACTGGGCCTCCTTAAAATATGGGGAAAGTGTCTCCCGACATGTCATAGAGAACACAAGGGGACTTCCTGAACAACTTCCCCAAAAGTCTCTAGAACAAAGGGTCACACCTCGGTTGGATGTGCCATGAAGTTGATACTGACTTGCGGTGGCTCTAGTAGGGTTTCCACAGTTTGCACAACATCCAAACAGTGGTTTTACTAGTGCTACCCCCTTCCTCAATGAGCTTCCATGGCTAAGCAGGGATTTGGCCCCAGTTTTCCTGTGTTCAGGTCTGATACTCTATCCAGTATACACTGAGTCTCCACACCTTCACATTTCCAACTTCTGAGGCTCCCACTGCTACCAGGGTATCATTTACAGCAGGTTTTCGTCATGAAAGGCCCTTACTTCATGTCCTGATCATCCCTCCTTGCTGTCCCGCTTACCTCATGTCCATAGCGTGACAGCAAAACCTTGTCTTGACCATGCCAACTGAACCGGGAACAGAGCGTGACAAGCCATACCTGCCCCTGGGCTGGGGGATCCTCTTGTCACGCTTTGTTCCTGGTTCCTGTTCCGGGACAAGGGACGTGTAGTAATGGCCTGTCACACAACAACCAGTGTCCACCTAGTGGTCAGCGGATGAAGCGGCATTCAACATTAGTTTCCCTATGGGAAACACCATGCAGTGCAAATGTTTATTAAAGAAAGAACTGAAACTTCTGTAGCATTGACGTGTAAATCCCAGAAGACCAGTAAATCGAAAGATCAAAAAAGTTTTATTTACGATATTTTAAAAAAGGGTTAAGAAAGCAAGACAAATTAGGAATTTGTCACGGAACAAGGACGTGAGGTAACAGTTGTCACGAGAAGTAACCACGCCCATGAGCAAATGGAAACAGGGACTGAACAGGGACAAAACCACGTGACCGCAAACAACGCTGTCACGGTTCAAACGTAATCGTGGAACAAGGTAGGACGTGAAGTAACAGCCAAAGATTTCTTCTTCCCACCCCACAGATTCTACAGTTTCCTGACAATAAAAGGCATCACAAGAGAGCCTCAGGAGCCTCAGGACAGAAGTAGGAAATGTTTAATTTCAGGAAAATCATCCTGATGATGGCATCATCAGACTTAGGTGGGTGTATGTTACAGAACAGGGCTTCACCCAGTAAGTAAGGGGGCTGCCTCTCTCCCTTTGGCTTGCGCCTGTGTTCTCACAGAATGTTCTGAAATGTTCTAACTGTGGGAAAAGATCCTACTGCACATCGTTGTCAGACACAGCCGCTGCTGCAACTGAAGTTTGGCCTGATTAAACCTTTGCTTTAAGAAAGTAGACTGCCTACAGTGGTGATGATGCAGAATAAGGAGACATCCAGCTGAATCTGATGTTGGCTTATGAAACAAGGAATGAAGCAGAGGTGTTGTGTATGTGTGAATGTGTGCGCGTGGGGGGGTACACAGAGAGACAGCATTCAGCTAAAGAAGGCTAGGAATTTAGGGAAAAGGGTGAAGGGTAAAGAAGGGAGAGGGCTCCAGACAGGAAAGGAAAGGAGAGGAATACAGAAGAAAGCTAGACTTGAAAAGAACTCTGTTCCTGTATTTCCAGGTTACAAGGTAGCAGGTGAGTGCTTCCGTTTACCTTGCAACAGGCAAGAAACAATGCCAATTTCATCATTTTGGTCATGAAGGCAGTGGACCTCCCAAGCCTGCCCAAGGCTTTAATGATATAGGATTTTATAAAAGGCATGTTAGGGCCTCCCTTCCCTCCCTTCCTCTGGTCCTTAATATTTTTTCCTGTGCGGAGCAGAACTGCTATCCCAATGATAAGGTAAAGGTAAAGGTTCTCCCCGCACATGCGTGCTAGTCATGTCCGACTCTAGAGGTGGTGCTCATCTCCATATTTAAACCAAACAGCCAGTGCTGTGCAAGTCCGTGGCCATGTGGTCGGCGTGGCTGCAAGGAAACACAGTTTTGTTTTTGTGTGTGCGCTGTGTCGTTACAGTCGTGACCAACTCTTTGTGACTCCATGCCCATGCAGTTTTCTTGGCAGGAATACTGGAGTGGTTTGCCAGTTCCTACTCCAGGTGCCTACAGCACCTGGTATTCCCTGGTAGTCTCCCATCCAGGTACTAACCAGGGCCGACCCTGCTTAGCTTCCGAAATCAGGACCGATCGGATGTGCTCAGGGGGCATCTAGGCCGTACAACACAGTTTTACCTCCCCGCTTTTTAGGGTGGTACCTATTTATCTACTTGCATTTACCTGCTTTCGAACTGCTAGGTTGGCAGGAGCTGCGGTTAACAGCAGGAGCTCGCTGAGCTGCATGGCACCTGGGATTCGAACTGCTGAGTTTCCGACTTTGCAGCCAACCGTTTTCAATGTCAAATCTATAAGGTACAGGCATGGGATTTTCAGAATCCATGGATTACAGGCTCCCAAAGTCTACAGGAAATCCCTCCAGCCAGTTTATTTTTTTTGGGGGGGGCAGCAGTCCATGAATCCTGAACACCCCATGCCTAATAAGGAATCCATCATTGTTAGTCCCAAAAGTATGTTCAGGAGAGAAAGAAGCTCCCTCCCTCATGCTTGGCTTGCCATCCTATGAGCTCCGATCCATAGGCTTTTGCAACCCTATTAACATTTGCTACTATGACCCTATAGTCATTTTTTTCCTCAGCTATAGTAAGTTTTTAATACTGTTCAGAATTCATCATCGCTGTCTTGATATACAGTACTGCAGTTTTGCCAAACCGTTGAACTGCCAAAGAGAGCATGAATTTTAAGGGGATCAATATTCGTTTGAAAAAGCCACTCTGAGATGTATTTTTTCGTTTGCTTAATCCCATTTACCCCTTCTCAATCAATTCATAATTTTGTTTAAAGTTCTTAGGCAGTAAAATGGAACTACTGAATGGAAGAGATGGGTTTCTGGAATTAAATAATGTTGAGGATGAGGAAGATGGAGAAAAAGGAAGGTCCCCAAAACCAAACTGGATTTTTTTCTTTTCTCAGACCATATATACCATCTGGGAATGGATAAGAAATACACAGGGACTGGGTAACAAGCATGGACCTCTTTTGTACTAGTTTGTTATGCCTGGTATTTGCTCTGTAACATATAAACACTGAACTGAATGGGTGTTATTGCATTCATTTTTTAAAAATCATTGAATTCATAAATTCACTAACTGGGATAGAATTACTAGGGTAAGATATTGCAGACTTACACACTTCCAGGCTTTGGGAAAATATATACAGAAAGAGAATCCTACAATATAAATCAATGACAAATCAGGAAGGTTCACAATTAACTGTGCAACTTTATGTAAACACGGGGAACCTTTTCAGAATCAGAGCTGTCAAATCCTTCAGGGCCATCAAAGTGAGTTGGGCTCAAGAGGAAGAGATGCAACTGAATGGAATTGGGAGGGTCTCTCTCTCTCTCATGCACATATCACAATTTCTGTTCATCCAAACACTTCATTGTCTATCTATCTTGCCTCTCCCATTTGTGCATCCATCACACCACTCTGCTGCCTTGCTGCCAGCAGTCTTCATTGTGATTGCTGAAGGGATAGATAGGTCAACCACGGAAGGGCAAATTCAGAGGGGACAGGTTGGGCAGTGGGGCCCACAAAAGCCAGTGTGTGCTGTCATAAGAACATAAGAAGATCCATGCTGGATCAGGCCAAAGGCCCATCTAGCCCAGCTTCCTGTATCTCACAGTGGCCCCACCAAATGTGTCCAGGAGCAAATGAGACTAGATATCTGACTCCTGATAACCCTGTGGCGCAGTGGTTAAATGTCTATACTACAGGTAATACTGTGCTCACAACCTGGGTTCAGTCCCAGGTAGCAGGCTCATGGTTGACTCAGTCTTCCATCCTTCCAAGATCGGTAAAATGAGTACCCAATTGCTGGGGGTGGGGGGTAATGTGTAGCCTGCATACTGGAATTAAACTGTAAACAGCCCAGAGACTACTTGAAGTGGTATGGGGCAGTATATAAGCAGAACACTTTGATACCACTCCCCTACATCTGGTCCTTGAAGTACCCGAGTTTTAAGCCTGGAGATTACACATTTCCATCATGGTTTGTAACTTGTGATGGACTTTTCCTCCAGGAATCTGTCCAATCCCCTTTTGAAGGCATTCAGGCCAGATGCTATCAGCACCTCCTGTGGAAGGGAGTTCCACAGACTAACAACATGCTGGGTGAAATTTTTTTTCTTTTGTCTGTTCTCACTCTCCCAACCCTCAATTTGAGCGGATGTCCCCTAGTTCTGGTATTTTGCAAGAGGGAGAAGAGCTTCCCTCTATCCATTTTACTCATGCCCTGCATTATTTTATATGTCTCAATCATACCCCCCCAGTGCCTTTTTTCCAGACTAAAATGCTCCAAATGTTTTAGCCTTTCCTCATAACCACCTGGCCCACTGCAGGTAATGTTGGAAGTAGAGATGGGCACGAGTCAGCGAAATTTCCGTTTCCGTTTCCGTTTTTTCATTTTCGTTAGGTAACAAAACTAAAACGAAAATTTTTCGTTTCCGTTTCCGTTTTTCGTTTTCATTAGGCAACGAAACAAAAATGAAAAATTTGCGGAAAAACCCAACGAAAACAAAAACGAACCGAAACGGACCCCTCAACAAAAAACGAAAAACGAAAAACCAATTTTTTTGAGTCGTGCCCATCTCTAGTTGGAAACTTTGCTGCCAATGGTCCTGATGGAGATTGCAAATTGAGACCACCGCTTGAGGTTCAATGCATGTATGAAGTTGTCGACCCATATTCCCATGGTTTGACAGCAGTACCCATTTGAATGATGGCTAGTAGACCTCGCCCCCTCCCACTTCTGATGTATGGCTAATCCCAGTACTAATTCGGCTCCGCTAATTAACCAGTTGGGCATGACCAGCTTGTTATGTCTCTCTCTGTTTCCACTGGTTTCGAGCAGACAGTCTTACTTTAAGAAGCGTATTGATCAGAGGCCATCCCACCACGGGCTGGAGTGCCCCTCTTGGGGCAGCCTCTCGTATTTTAAGTGCACGTAGTTACTCTCATGACTGGCCCGCTTTGTAAACAGGTTTTAATGGGGCTATTAGTGTAAAAGGACAGGAAACTTTCAAAAACAGGCTTTTAACTATTCATGAGGATGTTTAATCTGGTGCTTAATCACCACTGTTTGTTTGCACATGGATTGGGGGGGTATAAACACTTACAGCCATGGCTTTCCCTATGAGCCAGTAACAGGCTTGGCCTCTCTATTAGCTGGTGGCGGGGACTTTAATAAACGCTCTGAGACATATGATGAATGGGGAGCATGAGCCCTGTTGTGTCTGTGGTGTGTTTCTTACATAACAAGAACTCTGCTGAGAAGGAAAACACAGCAACACTCCACTCTAGAGATGGGCACGACTCAAAAAAAAATTTTTCGTTTGTCGTTTTTCGTTTAGGGGGTCCGTTTTGGTTCGTTTTCGTTTTTCGGTGAATTTTTTGAACATTTTTCGTTTCGTTTCCGTAACGAAACGAAAACGAAAAAACGAAACGAAAACAAAAAATTTGTGTTTTGTTAGCATTCTTTGCAGTACAGTGTGTCTGCAGTAACGGAAACGATAAATTTTTTCGTTTCATTTCCGTTTCCGTTTTGATTTTGAAAAAAAAATTGTTTTCATTTTCATTGCGAAATGAACCAAAAAACGAAAACAAAAACGAACATTTCGCTAAGTCGTGCCCATCTCTAGTCCACTCCATTACCAAAACTGTTCTGCCATCTTGTAAGGACATGGATACATGACTTAAGGGGTCCATTTCGGAGTTCGAAGACATGCTGGCTTGGGAAAGTTCCCTTCTTGGACTTCAAAAACATCACAACCAGTGCAAGGAGTCCTAATATCTAAAAGTTATTACTTCCTGAAGCTCTGGGTATGAAGCAGATGATTACTGATCTATACCTGTTATCTGAGGAAAAGGTCTTATCTATGAAAGCTCATATCAAAATATAGCCGTTAGTTGTTAAGGGGTCACAGTGCTTTTATTTTTATTTTTATTTATTTATTTTTTTTGCCTGATAGGGCCAGAAAGTGACTGCTGTGAAAGGGAAAACAGAGAATTGAAAGGGAGATGGTAGGAGGAGACTGGCGGAGCAGGTTACGTTCACAAATTCTAGAGAACCACTAGAGCAATGGTTCTCAATCTTCCTAATGCCGTGACCCTTTAACACAATTCCTCATGTTGTGGTGACCCCTTGCCCTGCTTGGAAGAGGCCACAAGCCCCCTTTGGCAGGCCACTGCCCCAGGTGCCATAGATAACTTCCCTCTCAGGCACCCTCAGCCAATTGCAGCCTCTGGTGCCACTGAATGACATCCCCTCCATCCTATCAAGCTGGAACTCACTCTTTCCCCCCTTCCTCCCCCCCTCCTCCAGATCCAAGCCGTTTGTGCCTTTTTCTTCACTGGCTCTTGGCAACCCCTGTGAAATGGTCGTTCGACGCCCAAAGGGGTCCTGACCCCCAGGTTGAGAACCACTGCACTAGAGTGACGGACTTGGATTCAGGAGATTTGGGTTCTAATAACCCCTCTATGATGACAACTGGAGAGCAAAGAAAGGTGGCATTGGTAAAATAATTTCTCAAATATTGCACATACCCTTAAAATTCTATTAGAGCTGCCATGCTTTGGAATTCACTTGATGTCACCTACATTTCCTGTTGCTTTACTTATTGTTCTTAGGTTTAATATTGCCTTTTAAATGATGTAAGATGACTCTTAACACTCATTATTTTTGACCTTAAATATCGTCTTTGTCGTCTTGATACTCACTGCCTCTAACTTTATATATTGTCATTCAGTGTTGTAAGCTGCCTCAAGTCCTTTCCAAAGAGAAAAGCGGGGTAAAAAATATTCTAAATAAATAAGCACATATAACATAACATGAAAAAGTTATTCATAAAAGCCAAGGTTTCTGGGCTGACTGTGTTCATTAATAACTAGCTTTCTGTGCAATCTAGTGTACAGATAAAATTGTTTACTCTACTGATGAAGACATCATCATCATCATCATCATCTAGGGGTTGGACTGGGTACAAAGAGAGTAGGAGTCCTTTATCTGTGGGATCACAGTATCCGCTGAGTCACTTATTCAGAGCCTGAAAAATATTAAAACAGAAAATCGGAGGGTGATGCCAGCTAGCCTAGGAGAAAGCTCAGTGTTTGCAGAAGAGCAGTAAATTAAGAAAGGAAGAAGACACCAGGGGGAAAAAATCAAACCAGCCCTGTGAGAATTATGCATATTCCATACTCCTAATACAAGAACTCTCACAAAATACCAGAAACTAGGGGACATCCACTCAAATCGAGGGCTGGGAGAGTAAGAATAAACAAAAGAAAACATTTTTCAACCAGTGTGCTGTTAGTCTGTGGAACTCCCTGTCACAGGATGTGGTGATGGCATCTGGCCTGGATGCCTTCAAAAGGGGATTGGACAGATTCCTGAAGGAAAAGTCCATCACAGGTTACAAACTATGATGGAGATGTGTCATCTCCAGGCTTAAAACTGGAGTACTTCAAAGGCCAGATGCACGGGAGTGGTATAAGGAGATAGAGATCTAGTCTCGTGCGCTCCCAAACGCATCTGGTGGGGCCACTGTGAGATACAGGAAGCTGGACTAGATGGGCCTTTGGCCTGATCCAGCATGGCTCTTCTTATGTTCTTATGTTCATCATCATCATCATCATCATCATCATCATCATCGGCACAGTGCTCAGTCACAGACACAATAGAAGAAATATAGGCTGAAGAAGGATTACATAAGTCACATAATGAACCCGACAAGGTGATGTGTCAAGAATTGTTTCCAACCTGTGGTGCCCATCCAAGTTGCCAGGGGCCCCAGAAGGCCCTGTGGCCCCCGTTAAGATTGGTTGGTCTAAGAAACCTGAGGAAATTCTCTCTCTATCTTTCCCCATGCAGACATGTTTGTGTGTGTGTGTGTTGAGTGTAATTTGAGTTGTACCCAATCACTTCCTGCAACCATCTTTAGAAACGAATGACCTGTGGCATCCTAAAGGCTCACCGATACATCTCAGCATGGGTTTTCCTGAATTGCAACCTTATATCTGTGGAGTGAAATGTTTATCTACATATTTGTGTACATTAAATATGAACTCTTGGGGAGGCACACATGTATAGAAAATGAAAATTCAAAGGGACAATAGTATTAGTAACAAAGTATTACAATAGTATTAGTAACAAAGTAATAAACTCTGAAATCTTCTTGGTTAAGTAAACATCCTGAGTCATTAATTGTCTACCAGATAAATAATACGGTCTTGACTCTAGAGTGTAAATATATTGAGCCAAGGATCTGTTTGAGGGTTTGTTTGCTTGTTTCTGAAACAGCTTCTAGTTCTGGTACTAGAGCAGTGATGGTGAATCTTTTAGAGACTGAGTGCCCAAACTGTGATTCAAAACCCACTTATTTTTCGCAAAGTGCCAATACAGCAATTTAACCTGAAATACAGATGGCTGTGAAGGGGCGATGTCGGGTGCCCACAGAAAGGGCTCTGAGTGCCACCTTTGGCACCCATGGCATAGGTTCACCAACACTGCTTTATGTCGTAAAATAACACATCTGCTAAGACTACGATGCCCCTTGACCAATGACACCATGTGTGGTTCCTTCTTCTTCAGGCGGCACAGTTGCGTGTTTCAATTTGGCCCCGAAAACTTCAAAACAGAAATCATGCATCTTGGTCTGAAAAAGTGGATGGAAAGATCCCCTTGGGGAAACCTTCCCCACACCTCCACCAAAACGGGCACCTATTTTTAACCTTCCAGCTCAATCCAAAGAGGTCATGTTTTCTGGAGGAATTGTGTGCCAACAGGAGCCCTCCGTGGGCCGTGCATTAACAGGCAGTCTTAGCTTTGTGCATTAAGCATTATATCCCATCTTTAAAATCAGATTAAGAGAGATTAGTGGCACCACTTAAGAGTTTAAACATCGCACTGACCCAAATTGTCTGCCCAAGGCTGAATGTGGATGTTGTGAAAGGAGCGCAACAGACGAAAGAGGGCCTTTTAATGTTGGGAAAGTGATTTTGTTTATTGGTCTACGTAAGAAAGACTGCATTACTTTAGGTCTTTAATCCTTCCATCATGCACTTGCCGTTCTCATATGTACTCCATCCTCCGAAACCGGGTCCGATTATCCTCTGCCCTTGTGTCCATTTAATAATCAAAGACTATTTTCAAGTCTTCCTCTAGTTGACCTAAAAAAGCCCTGTAACATTATAGGCCCTGTGCACTTCAAAGTAGGGGTGGGAGGGTAGTAGATCTGGATCTACGCCTGGATCACCGGAGTGGGTTTGCAATTGATTGGGAAGGATTCTTGAGTCTCAGTTTCTGAATCATGGTACAGTACCAACAAAATGACGTCCGCTCAGCCTTAAATTACGCTCTTGAAAAGAAACAGGCTTGATACAACCAGGCACGGACTTTTGTGCAGAATGATGGTATGGTTTGGCACTCAAAACAAATTGCTAGCCCATGACTCCAAGAGGGGATTCCTTACTTGCTGAGAACATATGATTGGCAGAGCAGGCCCTTTGGACACCCCCTGAAGTTTAGCTTGCTTGTTTATATACTGACCCTTGGACAAATATGCTCTTGCCATTTGCAAGTGTAACCGCGTCATCCCAAGCCTTGCCTGAATCATGCCAGTGGCAACGCTAACAGATTTCTCGTTTCGATCTAATGATGGGGTGCCTGTAATGTGCCTTTTGGCCCATACTCAAGCAAAAAGCAAATGTATCTCTTTGGCTATTTAAAAAAAAAACGCCCTGATCTGTATTAAGACAGTTCCTTCGTGAGCCACATCAAAGAAGGGCCACCAAATGATGCACAGGCTTTCTGGAAAACTTGGAAAGTCTCCTCATTGGCTGAAATCCAGGTTATTAAGTTGAACCTGGGGAAGGCCAACTAAATCAGTGGGGATTTGGTGACTCAGCACCTGAGTACGTTCCATTCCATGGGCCTACTTGAGTTATTATTTCTTATTGGATTTCAGCCACTGTATTGTGACTTCTGGGTCAACTTCTAACTATTGCTTTAATATTGATTCTGAAATCAATTCTCAAACATATGTCTTGTGCGGTAAGCTCTGTCGGTTGGATCTCAGTGTTCAAGTACGAAACAAATGAATTGCACAATTGGAGAATGCCTGTTGCTATTTTCCTTTACAGTTCTGTGCTCAGCCAAATATACCATCTTGAATTCTTGATTAAAGAGTCTTGATGTCTGGTAGAAGCATCTCAGGAAACACAGTCAGGACCTGAGCGATTCCAGACAACTAGCCAATCTTCAGGCTTTTCTGAATACTGTACATCAGGCATGTCCAAACTTTGGCCCTCCAGATGTTTTGGGCCACAACTCCCACAGTCCTTTGCCATAGGCATTCTAAGCTTAGAATTCTGGGAGCTGTGGTCCAAAACATCAGGAGGGCCGAAGCTTGGACATGCCGGCTGTACCTAGTTTAGGACAGCTTTCCCGAACCAGCTGCCCTCCAGTTCTCTTGGACTACAACTCCCATCATCGTCAGGAGATGATTGGTGGGAAATATAACCCAGAACACCTGAAGGACACCAAGTTAGAGGACAGAGATATAGTATATAGGATCTCTCTTGTTCAGATGTTTTAACGACCTTGGCTCAGTTCTTGTTGCATCTTTGGTTGGGAGATGGCTTGCATGGGAAGGAACTTGGAGGGAGCTGGAACACTCATGCAATCTTCTCTGTACTTCAGATTCAGGAAACAGTATATCAAACCCTAGAGAATGCTTGTATTTTAATTTGCTTCCAGCATTTTCATAGATATTGTGCTAGTGGTTGTAAACCTATCATTCTGCACATTTTTAACATCCTCAGCATGTATTGGATGAACGTCTTAAAATGAATATGCATAGTCTTTCTGCAAGTAAAATGTTTTGATTTGATTTGCTTTTTAAAAGATACTGTACAGGGAACTCTTGACTTTAACTTTCCTTATCCTGTAAACAGTTTCCCTTTCTCCATGCCTTTTCCAATCCCTAATTTTGAAGGGAAAATATTTTGAAAAATAGATCACTCTGTCATTGATGCGAGCCGAAATTACCTCTCTTATTATCTGACTTAAAAATGGATTTGGGACGCTGCTCTTATAATGAAGCTGGTGTATTAGATGAAAGCAGGCAATCAAATGTTTGAAAACGAACCATTAATAAACAGTTTTGTCAAATTAAAGATGAATGTTATTGTCTCATTCACAATGGTATTTAGTGATATTCTTTATTGGTCCCAATTTGAACGCATGTAACAGAAAGATAATTTAACATTTGTGTCAAATGATTATCTTTGTTAAGAAAACAAACCCCACAAACCTGAAATTACAATTTTCTCTCTTTTCATTGCGATTGTTTGTGTGGATTTTATTAATGTGTTAATTCTCTGCATTGAACTAGACTATCCTGTAGCATAATGCTCTCTGGGTAGGTAGTAATAAACAAATAAACAAACATAATGATAGTATAAAGTACAAAACAAAACATAATACCATAAAACCCAAAGCTAGATAAGGTACAATAAAAGCAGAGATAACAAACATTAAACACTATGAATGAGCAACCTCCAAAATGTTCTGTCCTGAACAGTCCTGTTTAGGTCTTGAAAACGCACACCTGTGGCTTCTTTAAGGGAGTTGTTCCATCTTCATTTCGTCTTCCTCATTTCCTGTTGCCTCCCAGCTATCTCAGCATTATTGTCTTTTTGAGAGAACTCTGCCTTATCATGATGTACCCAACGTAGAATAGCCTCAGTTTCAAAATTTTTGTCACCAAAGATCGTTCCAGCTTGATTTGATTTAGGACCCATTAGTTTGTCTTTTCGGCTAGCCAGGGTGTTCACAGAACTCTCCTCCAGCACCACATGAAAATATAATCGATCCTAGCAACATACTAAAAGCAACTGCTTGGCATTAGTTTTTGGGGCTTTTCAAAAGCCTGGCCCAGTATCTTTAGAGGTAGACTGAAAACTGATGCCAGATAAAACCTGTTAAACTTCTAGATGCCACAAGATTCTCATTCACTTCTGCTTATTTATTTCATTTCATTTCATTTCATTTCATGTCTATCCTGCCCTTCTCCCTCTGGAGTGACTCTAGGTGGCAGTCCCCTGTTCGGTCTTGAGTTTTGTTGATGACTCCTCCAGCTTGTGATCTAGGCCGAACCTGCTTAGGTGGCAAAAAGAGGAGAAGATCGCCACCCCAGGTGACAGAGCTGCACATACATGCACTTAATAAATTGCTTACTCATTTAATTACATTTTATTTAATCATCTGTAATAATATAATTTATGCCTGATGGTGGTAAATGCTCGTGTCACCTCCTAATTGCCGACTGATTAATTGCTGTGGCTGGTTTAGTATTACTTATGTAGGGATAAATGGGATGGATATTAAATGAGGATTGGTGGGCAAAACTATTTTGTGTGAAAAGTATATTTTCCTGGAGGATATTGTCTGGGAAAAGAACCTTATCAACAGCAAACGTGAGTTGCAGGAAAACACATTCTCCACAATCTTCCCAAAGTTAGCAACACCGGGGCTGCAATCCTACATCCATTTACCTGCAACTAAGCACTGTTGGTCTCAGGTGGCTTACCTCAAAACAGAGTCAGAAAAAGTTGCCCTGTAAGTCTCACTAATTTCATTGACATCTTTTATATTTCCATTAAAATGAATAGGACCAAAGAAGGTTAGATTATTCCTAGTGTGGACACCTAGTGCCTTCTCAGTTTCCTCACCGTAGTCATGAGGACTAGTAACTTACTTTTCAAAATAAACTAAGACCATTACTTCGCATCCCTCTCATTGAGGTGGCTTTTATCAGTGGGTAGGCTGAGACTTGGGGGCTGCCAGCTGCAGACCCCCTTGTGGCAAAGAAAAGTCCAAGGATCGGCCAACTCTAAAGTTGGTGTTGTGCCTTCACCTTATAGTGTAGTGCTCAGTTAATTAATTAAGGCTATCAATCGCCTCAAGGAAGAAACGAGCTGATGAAGTGTGCACAAATGTTAGGGTAATTTGTGTCATTCATAAATGCAAACAAAAGGCCAGAAGGGGGGGGGAAGCAAAATGAGATTAGGAAAGAAAAGCCTGTTTGGTGGATTAGGTGTCTCCCTGTGTCTATATGTTTAATAAATTGATTACCAACTAATTCTTGCCTGCCCCCACCCCACATCACTTACTGTACTTCTTTTAGGATATACAGATCTGTAAGTAACCCTTGGGTCCAAACTATCTAAAAGACTATATCTCCCTCTATGAACATGCCCAGGCTTTTACAAGCATGTCCAAACTTCAGCCCTCCAGATGTTTTGGACCACAACTCCCACAGTCCTTTGTCATTGGCAATACAGCTTGGAATTCTGGGAGTTGTGGTCCAAAACATCAGGAGGGCTGAAGTTTGGACATGCCTGCAAGTTTAAGATCATCAGGAGAGGCCTTTCTCTCAGTCCCACCACCAGCGCACTTGGTGAGGACCCAGGAGAGGCCCTTCTCTGTTGCTGCTGCTGGACTCTGGAACTTCCTCTAATGGGAGGCTGGCCACTTCTTTGCTGTCCTTCTTTAAGCAGGCAAAGACCTTTCTCTTTGAACAAGGTTTTCCTTAGGGGTTCTGAGACGTTTTTTAAAATGCCTTGTTGTGCTCTGTTGTTTTCAGTGGGTATTAGTGTCAGTTTTATTTACCATTTTAATATAATACTTGTTTATTTATTTTTTAAATATTTGTATACCTTCTGTTTCAGCTCTTGAATGTCATCGTTTTAATAATTTAAGCCACCTTGGGTTCTTTTTAGGGAGAAAGGTGGGATAAAAATATTTTAAAACCAACCAACCAACCAACCATCCATCCATCCATCCATCCATCCACCCATCCATCCATCCATCCATCCATCCATCCATCCATCCATCCATCCATCCATCCAAACAAACAAACAAACAAACAAACAAACAAACAAGCCTATTACTCATTCTTTTCACCACTGTTTCTTGGAAACACAATTGAAACTGGTCACACTCTTTCAAGACAGAATTGTTTTCTTCTGCCAGCTCCTGGAGGAATGGGGAGCCACTCACCTTAGAAGTATAGGGCGACCCAGTCGGTGTTATTTTCAGAAAGGCAGAATGTGAAGAAAGTTATTGTTCTTGGACTACAGTTTCCAGAACCCTCAACCAGCGTGGCCACTTCTGAGGCTCTGGGAGTTGGGAGTCCAAAAGGTTATTTCCCCCAATTTATTTCTTTATCCATCTACAGAAGGTTCAGAGACAGCCTAGGCACTGGAGGCTGTGGATCCCCTTGGTGTTGTAGTTCAGATGTTAAAAAGGAACTAGAGATGGGCATGGAATGCTAAAATGGCATTTTGATTTGTTTTTCATTTCGTTTGTCCTCTTTGCATTTCATTTCATTTATAACAATTTTTTCCCAAAAAAGTGTTTCATTTTTCATTTTTATTTGTTATTCATTTCCCCCCTCGGTCAGGCATGTTGGGGGGAGGAAGGCTTGGAGTTTTCAAACTGTCTTTGAGCCACCGAAGCAAGCGGTGACTGCAGCCATCACAGCTTGCTTTGGGAGCTAAAAAACAGTTTAAAAACCCTGTGCTCCCCCCCTCCCCAATTGGGCACATTGTGGGCGAAAGCACAGGGTTTTTAAACTGTCTTTGAGCCACCGAATCAAGCAGCGATGGCCACCGCTGCTTGCTTTGGTGGCTTAAAGACATTTTTAAAACCCCATGCTTCCCACCCAATCAGATGCACTGCCCCCCAGTGAAAAAACGAAATGAAACAAACTTAAAATTTCGAATTCGTTTCATTTTGTTTTTCTTTAAAAATCAGTTTGTTTTTCATTTCATTCTGAAATGAAACGAAAAACAAAAAATGAAACAAAAAATTCGTTTTGTGCCCATCTCTAAAAGGAACTATTCCAGCTGCTGAACCTAAAATGGGCATAGGGTTCAGCACCTTGGATAGTTCCCACCATCTGGATTCATTGCCCTGTCAGCATCAGACCAAACAGCTTCAATAGCATTTAGGTTTCCCTACATCTTTTGGGCACAACATAGGTGGCATCAGGGAATCAAGGCTTCTGAATGAATCCTACTTCAATTCAGAGCAATTTTCTCCTTGACGAATTCAATTTGTGTCTTATATCGAAGTTGGCTCATAAATCAGGGTCACAGATAGAGATGGGCACGAAACGAATCGGGAGGGGTGATAAGAAGGAGGCCGCGCAGTGGGCGCTGGGAAAAAAGCAGGTAAAAACGAATAATGAATTAACAAAACAACAAAATGAATTTTTCCACAAAAATTCACAAAAAATGAAACGAAACGAACCAAATTCCTTAACAAAACAAAACAAAACAAAATGCCACTTTTTCGATTCGTGCCCATCTCTAGTCACAAATCTGTTGACTTGCAGAGAATATAGAAAAGAGCTTTCCTCCCTCCCTCTCTCCTTCCTTCCTCCCTTCTTTCCTTCCTTCCTTCCCTTTTGTACACTATATTTTGGGCCATGATAGACCCAAAGCAGAGGAGCAGAGTTGACAAAGTTCAGAAAAACCAAGCTCAGGACTTTATGGGGGGGGGCACTTACATATATTGCTTTTAAAACCAAAGACTTAACTGATGCGTTCTCCCATCCAATTTGATTTGTGCATTGATTCTGAATCAACATATGGATTCTCATTGCTCTGTCCCCCAGCTTTGATTTGATTTCCGACAAACCGGCTTTCATCCAACAGGCAAATCTGGACAGCAATTCAGATTTCAGTTGATCTTGCCCAGCCCTCATAGTGACTCCGGCGACAAACACTCATATTTCAAAATGATAGCTATGCCAAACACTGGAAATGGGACATATTTTAAGTAGGGGGGGGGGAACCATGCTTAACATCAAGATTATAACGTACTGATATTTCATGTTTGGCAGGTAAAGACTTCCTTCTTGGTGACATGGGCAGAGCCTAAAGCTTTCTCCTGATGCACAGAATAGATAGTTATCAAAGGAGCTCAACAGCAATTTTTCACGACTGCTCGCTTAAATCACTGTAATTGTTTTCTTGGAACTAATTTGTGACACAACTCTCTCTCTCTCCCCCTCCCCCTCTGCATCTTCAAGTGATTAAGTAGATGATGCTTTTTAAAAAAATGCAGTCGAGATGCTGTGGGTGCTTTTCGTTCGGTTAACTCTCATAAAAGGACATTAACGCCATCGTCGGTGGGACGGGGAACCCTGCGAAAGACTGGGTTATAGTGGGGGTGCGGGGTTAAGCGCTATCAGAGTGACTGATGTGCCGTGCTTATGGGGGTCAGTGCATTACAAAATGCTGCTCTTGAATTATTGAAGGGTCTCCAATCCATTTCTCCCTTGGCAGGCTTTGAACTTGCTGTAAGGATGTCCCAACTCCTGCCTACGAGTCCTATCCCTTGGAAGCAATTACTTCACCAATGAAAATTCCCAGGGACTTTCCCATAGGTTTGACCTCTAGCTGTCGCTGAGGAAGCTGAAAGCATTGGCGACCAAGGGTCACATGACCTCATAGCTCGGAAGTAATATGTTATGCGCAATATTGCTACTTGTAACATGCTACACTTTTCTAACAAGGATAGAACCAAGTTGAGAGACCATTAAGAACAGATTTACATTTTTTTCTCCCCAGAAGGATAAAGATTCCTTAGTTACTCAATCAATAAATGATATTTTCCAGCATTTTTTAGGTATCTGGAGCGGAATTTTTCAAACTACTCCCTTGTCAGTTCTAAAGTTCCTCTCTTAAATCCTAGGAATCACTAAGGCCAGGACTACAATTAGGTGATTTTTATGATAGATTTCACAAAAAGAATCTTTGAATTGTATGTTGCATGTCTTCAGCGATTTAGATCTCCAGGTAGGGCAGGCTATTTATTGATTAGATTAGATTAGATTAGATTAGATTAGATTAGATTAGATTAGATTAGATTAGATTAGATTTTTATACCGTCCCATTAAATGCAAGCACTGTTCTGGTTGGTTTACTGAAGGAATTCTTCCTGAAACCTTGAAGACCAGCAGCCAGCTTGAGCTTGTGATATTGGTTTACCACAGTGGTTCTCAACCTGTGGGTCCCCAGATGTTCCTGGACTGCAACTCCCAGAAGTCTTCACTAGCTGAGGTGGCCAGGATTTCTGGGAGTTGCAGTTTAGGAACATCTGGTCCTCCACAGCTGGCTTAGGGAGCAATCCTAACTAGCCAAGATGGCTGGGGGCTGGTTGAGCCACTGAGGTTGTGTTGAAGCTGAAGCCCTCTCTGTCTTGAGGTGCTGGAAATGAATTAGAACTTCCTTGATCTCATCCTTACCTTGTGCCAAAATAATATCCTAGAGAGTTTTAGATAAGGCACAATTCAGCTCTTCCCCCGCTCCTCCCGTCTTCCTCACATTTTGGGCTCATCTGGCAATCAATCCCAGCCAGCACAGCAGTTATGTGGAAAGGCTAAAACATTGGGGGCTCTTTAGTCTGGAAAAAAGGCACCTGAGGGGGGATATGATTGAGACGTACAAAATAATGCAGGGCATGCGTCAAGTGGATAGAAGGACACTCTTCTCCTTCTCACAAAATACCAGAACTAGCGGACATCCACTCAAACTGAGGGTTGGGAGATTGAGATTGAGAACAGACAAAAGAAAATACTTTTTTACCCAGTGTGTTGTTAGTCTGTGGAACTCCCTGCCACAGGAGGTGGGGATGGCATCTGGCCTGGATGCCTTCAAAAGGGGATTGGACAGATTCCTGCAGGAAAAGTCCATCACAGGTTACAAACCATGATGGAGTTGTGTAATCTCCAGGCTTAAAACCAGGGTACTTCAAGGACCAGATGCAGGGGAATGGTATCAAGAGACAGATATCTAGTCTCATGTGCTCCCGGACAAATTTGGTGGGGCTACTGTGAGATACAGGAAGCTGGACTACATGGGCCTTTGGCCTGATCCAGCATAGCTCTTCTTATGTTCTTATGATCCATTCATTTTAGTGGATCTGATGTCAGCCAATACAAGGATTACATTGGCATAAGGGCAGTGGCTGGATATGGGTAATATGAACCACCAGTTTGGTGACTCATACAGATTCGGTGGATGGTTGTGTTTGGTGTCCCGCTCTCTCCAGCAAACACTCACTCAGAGGCAGCATCCAGAGGAGGCAAGACAAGGAAGCTGGGGTGCTTCTTCTGAGTGGGTACCCACGAGAGGGAGCGGGGCACCAAACCACAGAACACCTCTTTAGCCATTGGCTGAACTGACACGAACCACCGAACTGGCAATTTGTGCCCATCTCTGGTGGTGGCAGCAGCACAAGACATTTCTGACACTTACAAACCCATGTCAGTCTATATCTGAGTCTAGATTGTGCTATCTACTGGCCAACGAAACTGCTAAAAGTGAGAACCTGTAGATGTGTTTTTGAAGCAATTTTGCCAGCAGCTTTTTCTTTCGCCAGTTGAGAGTTCTTTGCATTTTGCCTAAGCGTGTCCGATTTCTCCTGATTTCGGAAGCTAAGCAGGGTCGGCCCTGGTTAGTACCTGGATGGGAGACTACCAGGGAATACCAGGTGCTGTAGGCACCTGGGGTAGGAACTGGCAAACCACTCCAGTATTCCTGCCAAGAAAACTGCATGGACATGGAGTCACAAAGAGTTGGTCACGACTGTAACGACACAGCGCACACACAAAAACAAAACTGTGTTTCCTTGCAGCCACGCCGACCACATGGCCACGGACTTGCACAGCACTGGCTGTTTGGTTTAAATATGGAGATGAGCACCACCTCTAGAGTTGGACATGACTAGCACGCATGTGCGGGGGGAACCTTTACCTTTACCTTATCATTGGGATAGCAGTTCTGCTCTGCACAGGAAAGAACATTAAGGACCAGATGAAGGGAGGGAAGGGAGGCCCTAACATGCCTTTTATAAAATCCTATATCATTAAAGCCTTGGGCAGGCTTGGGAGGTCCACTGCCTTCATGACCAAAATGATGAAATTGGCATTGTTTCTTGCCTGTTGCGAGGTGAACGGAAGCACTCACCTGCTACCTTGTGACCTGGAAATACAGGAACAGAGTTCTCTTCAAGTCTAACTTTCTTCTGTATTCCTCCCCTTTCCTTTCCTGTCTGAAGCCCTCTCCCTGGACATGGAGTCACTAAGAGTTGGGTCACGACTGTAATGACACAACACAACACACACACACACACACACACACACACACACACACACACACACACA
>JAHTLZ010000195.1:2479508-2491868 GCA_023846285.1 Phrynocephalus versicolor
TGTGTGTGTGTGTGTGTGTGTGTGTGTTTAGAAACTAGCAGTGACTTCCAGTCAGTCACTTCTTTTTGGGGGGTGAGGGAGAAAGGGCTCATTCGGGCCTAGAAGTGGTCTGGATCAGCCACATATGTGGCCATCTGAACACCTCAGAGAATATAAGGTGATTTTAAATGTTTTTGTTCTATAAAAAAACAGAAGTGTGAGGGCTGGAATAGCTCTCCAAGAGGTGTGTGTACGTGTCCCATTCTTCCCAATATTGCTGCCCCTACACTAGACGGAGGACACCAATTGCCATATGGGAGGGGTGGCCTAGTCTTGTCTCTCCTCCTTTGTGAGATGAGAGAGCTTAGTACACTTAACATGGACTCTGCACATCACCTGAAACTGACAGGGAGCCTTGGGGTGCTAGAATATGCTAACCTGTCAAGAGCTGGAGAAGTTCCAATCACCAGGAGTGAAGTCCTTCTTAAATCAGCCACTGGGAAGGGAGTGAGGGAAAAACTTTTAAAAGGGCAATGTACAACACTTTCTTTCTTTCTTTCTTTCTTTCTTTCTTTCTTTCTTTCTTTCTTTCTTTCTTTCTTTCTTTCTTAAAAGGGAAATGCAAGGAGTTGGCTCCTTGCAGCCTAAGAACTTTTCATTCATGCAGGGTTTCCCCACTGAGGAAGGAGCTGTGTTTTTAATATACTGGTCAAAATCCTGTTGTGTTAAGTTACACCAGGAGAAGGGGTGATACTGACATCACTGGCAGAGAGAGTAGTTTTTTTTGTAATTAATATTTCCTCCTTTTATTCAATTGTTTGTTCAAACTACAAGTCATCTGTCCCATTATGTGGAAGCCATGGGAACTGTGGGGCAGAAGGAGGAAGTCTTGAGTTACCAAAAACTTCTCCCTGCCAGTAATGTCACTTGGTGGGAGACTTTTTTTTTTTTTAGGAATTAATTACATCCTCTTTCTTGGCAGGGTCAGGAAGGAAAGGGAAAAGGGAAAAAATAAATGAGGATACATTGCAAAGATCCCCAATCTTTTTGAAGCAACACCAGGTGAGGCTTGATTAGCTCTTTTATGGGAAACCACAGTGGAATACCAGGGTGCTTTTTATGCAGCTACAAAAGAATTTTACCTGAGTCCTTGAGAAATTTAGCTCACCTGAATCCTTGGACAGCTGCTGCCAGCCGGAGTTGACAACACTGAGCTTGATGGAACAATGAGGCTTGTGTGTTTTGGGTGAACGCTAGCAGCCCAGTGTTAAAGCACACAGTTGTAGAAGAGTGGCGGTTCAAAGCCCATTATCTCAAGGTAGACATGGCAGTGGGGGGACTACCAGAAACCCCTGAGTATTACTGCCAGTTGGTGCTAACACCACTGATGTAGGTAAAACAAGAGCCTGACCAGCAGAAGGCAATTGGGAGAAGCCCGTCTGATCTGATGAATGGATGCCTTACATATTTGAGCAATTGCCCATCTTATTTCCATATCCACAGCCACTTCTTTCCTGGTTCAAATAACCAGAGGTTTTTTTTTTCTCCTTCCTCACTTACCTCAGGGTTGTTCTGCAGGTGTAGGGTTAACTAGCTGCAATTTAAAAATGTCAGACCCACAGAAATAATTCCAGGCCCTTGCCAGTAAGCTCCTTTTTAAAAAAAAAATCCTCAATCCTCCCCTCCCCCCCACGACACACACCGCCTGCCTCCAACTTTTGTTAAAGCCAAATGAAACAATGTAATTAGCTTGTTACAATTAAAGTGACTCGACTGGATAAATTGTAATCACCCAGATTGAA
This sequence comes from Phrynocephalus versicolor, assembly GCA_023846285.1. Lineage (NCBI taxonomy): Eukaryota > Metazoa > Chordata > Lepidosauria > Squamata > Agamidae > Phrynocephalus > Phrynocephalus versicolor. The sequence goes on from JAHTLZ010000195.1 coordinate 2,481,290, forward strand.
GCTAGGCATCCCTGCAGGTCTCGGACAGCGCAGCTGAGCTGCCTCATTTACATAATTAAAATATACAAATGATAATGGATTTTGTACTCAATTTCCAGCGGCTGTAAATTCGAGAAACTACGAAATTAGAAGAAGAAACTGGGCAACCGCCTTGAGGTAATAGGAGTGACAAGTTTTGACAGTGGGGCTGTTTATAACTGGAAATTCTGGTTGCAAATATATATAAGTAGTGCGGGAGAGAAAGATTATTCAGTGATATTAGTTAATGTTTCTATGGGTGAAAAAAAGAAGACAGCGGAGATAGACAAGTGATTACCTCTACACATTTATTCACTTCTTTCCCCCCTCCTTCTGACATTTTTTTTTACTCTTTCCTAACCTTAGGGGACACCTTGCACTTGATGATGAGAAATTGAGCATGAATTAAACACATCAGAAAGGCTGTCACAGAGAGACAAACGAAACGGAAAGGAAATGAAATTAGCTATGCCATTCCGGCTTCCAGCAGGGGGGAAAAAGAAGGAAGGAAGGAAGGAAGAACATATGAAGGGGGGGGAGTGAAGTGGAAATTTGTCTTGAACCCCTCCCCCCACCCCCAACTTGATCTGGGACCAAAGAAAAGGCACCCATATTAGGGCTGAGCTGTCCGGTGCTTTTTCATACACTCTGAGCTGTACTCTCTCCAGATCTGTGACACGTAGAGATGGGCACGAAACGAGCAATTTTTCGTTTTCATTTTCGTTTTTTGTTTCATTACGCAACGAAAATGAAAACGAAAAATTTTTCAAAACAAAATGAAAATGAAAACGAAAACGAAAAATTTTGCCGTGTTTTTCGTTTTTGTTGCGGCAAATACATTGAACTGAAGAGAATGCTAACGAAACAGAAATTTTTCATTTTCGTTTTTGTTTTTTCGTTTCATTACATAACGAAAACGAAAATGAAAATTTGCCAAAACCCACCGAAAAACGAAAACGAACTGAAATGGACCCCCTAAATGACAAACAACAAACGAAAAACCATTTTTTGGAGTCGTGCCCATCTCTAGACACGATGTGTGTTTTTTCCCCCCATGAAAACAACAACCTTATTCTGGTGAGTGGGAGTGCCAATGCCAGTGTAAGTGCCAGGTTGTAGTCTCAATGGTGCAGACAAGACAGAAGGAGAGAGGCATAAGTTTGCAAAAGTTGGCACTCTGTTTTATTTTCATCCCCGCCCCACCCTTATTTTTTTTTCCAGTCCCCAGGACAGAAGTCCTTCCTAAGTCAGTCACTGGGAAGGGGCTGAGGGAGAAGCTTTAAAAGGGCAATGGGTGAAATCATTTTTGTTTCTTTCTTAAAAGGGCAATGTTACGAGTTTGTTGTGTTACATTTTTTTGTCCAGGTAACCAGGAGGTGGAGCAAAGAGCCTAGACAAGGCATGGAGTAGGGGTGGGTGGGATGGCGTCCCTTCAGATCCATTGCATTAAACCAGGACCCTATATCAAGAGCCCCCTGTGGGTGAGCCAAAAGAGGGCAGATACAGTCTTTTATATTATAATCTCTATTACTGCCTTTCTTGTTTCTTTCACTGCTGTCTCTCTAAGGGTACTGGATTAATTTACTGTGCTTAAAAAGAGAGGATGATCTACACCTTAAGCAGAAGCAGAACACTTTCCCCCCACTGTTTTTCTTTTTCTCCATGTAGACAGCATCAGGCTGCAACATAAATGTTCCTGGTCGTATATAGAGGTGACCTATCTAGGATATACTGGTGAGTGATATGGAAATAAATAGTAACACCTCTTGATCCCTTCCTTCCATCATTTGTTTGTTAATTTGTTTGTTAATTCATTCATTCGTTTGTTTGTTTGTTCCTCCCTTCCTTCCACAACCTGTCTTGTTCCTTTTAGGGAGGGGGAGTCACATCATTCTTCTCCTTTCTCACAAGGGGCTCTTTCCCATGTCCCACGAGCCAGGTTGCAGAAAGGCTAGTTAAAGGTCTAGATCGGATAATCTTCTTTTTTTCCTGACCTTCCCATCTCTCCTCTCTCTTCCCTCCTCTCTGACACATATTTCCCTCTCTCTTTCTAACAACCTTGTCAATTTCTTACTTTCTCTTTCTTTTTCTGATGATCCCTCCTCCCTCTTTCCCAAACCCTTTCTCTCTCCTCCTAGCCACTCCCTTAGGATGGCAACAGGTCTTATTTTACAGATGGTAAGATTCTGTCTGAAGTCATTCTCACTTATAGAAGGGCTCCACATGGCAACCTCCACGTTTCACACCAACATTATAGCAGCACATGGAACAACAGGCTCAGCAGGAACAAGGGGGACCTGAACACTACCTTCACCCCTGGAAATCCCATATTTCTATTTAAAAGATTGTTCTTTCCCCCGTACTTCTAGGGCTATCAAACAAGCACTCAGCACCTACCGTTTGGGGGCAAATGCCTCTCCTGCCTTCACTCTTTTTGGGGAGATGCATTTTATATACAGTGGTACCTCGGCTTATGAATGTAATCCATTCCAAATGCATGCTCTTAAGTCGAACTACTCTTAAGTTGGGGTACCTATCTAAAAAACTGAAAAAATAAGTTAAAAAATAAAAAAATTGGAAAGAATATTTGTAAGCTGAGCAGAGCATATCTAAAATTTGTAAGGCGGCAGTTAAAATACCAACAGTTTTCCACTCTTAAGTTGAATTGTTCTTAAGTCGAGCTGCTCTTAAGTCGGGGTACCACTATATACTGTATTTTTCATCATTCCTCAGTAACCACCTTGCTTTCTCCTCTCTGGGCTGCAGAGCAAAGAACACCCCATTTCACAAAGATCTGGGCGAACAGTCTGCAATAGAATCTTGTGATGCAGCGACAAGTCCCCCTGGTTGGCCAGTGTCTGATCTGAGGTTATCAAGAAGCAGTGAGCTTTGGACACCACAGAGGCAACCTTGAATTCAGGGATGGAGTTTATGCTTGGGTCCCTTTGGGGAGAAAGGCGGCAAAAAATAAAGTTTATTATTATTATTATACTTACAACACTAGGGATGCCATTCCCGGGCAGTATATTGTCCAAGGTTCTCCAATCGCCATTCCTATACGTTATAAAAAGCATAAAGGTGACTCCCTCAATAATGTAGAATTATCTCTATTTTATTCTGTCCCGCAGCATGAGCATATGGGATGTTTGCTACATTCTCTGGTCAATCTGACCTCTAAAAGGAATAATAAGTTTTTTGTTCAACAGTAAACATTAACAATGACTTCACAGCTTAAATTTCAGCAGAAAACAGACATTTGGTTGGCTTTAAAAAGTCTGCCAATCCTCCTCTTTAAAATTAAAAATGCAGAGTTCCATAAGAATAATATTTATGTTTCAACATTTCTTAAGTGGACATTTCTGGAATGCCTTTTAACTACATATTGGCTAAGCACAGATGTTGCTTCACGTTAATTTTGGTCCCCATCAATATTTAAATGTGTGGCACCATTTTCTGTGGGCAAAATAGATATATATTTAAATAAAACATAATGAAACGTTTGTGACGCAGCTCAGTTAATGGGCATTAAATGTGCTTAATTAAATGGTGATTGGAAAAATGCAGAAGGAAACATTTTATGGATACTGGGCATATTTGAAAACAAAAAACAAACAAACAAACAAACAAAACCCCCAAAACAATTGTAAGAACATAGCCTCCAAAATTATTTTAAAGAAATATGTCTTTGCCAAGGTTTGTGATACCCATGTTCCTTTGTTTGAAGAACAGGGGTGTGACTTAAGAAGCAGCTTTGTACACCTGCCCTGCTTGCCTCTAACAGGACTCCTGCCCTGGCTGCAACATCATCTAGCCATGGACTTTAAGAACATCCTCTAACCAAGGACTTTAAAAGTAACCTCCTGGTAAAAGCACATCTTTTACCATGTCTGAACTTCTGGGACCTGCTTTGAAGAAGGGTGATTTCTGCTCGAAAGCTTGCAATGTTCCTTTTTTTATTTTTAATAGTGGCCTATAAAGGTATCACCTGTAACCTATTTTTGCAATTGTGTTTTGTGATGGCCACATGGTTCAACTCCTTTTTGCTTTGATACTAAGTAGAAATCAAAGACTTGGATTTTCTGCTCAAATTTTCCAAAAATGGACCCGCCAAGAAATTATGAGCTAAACTGATAAGGGTTACTCTTTTGGACTCAAAAAACTCCAGAGCTAGCATGGTGGAATTTTAGGAGCTATATAGGTTATGGGACTTGAGATTCTTCTTCTACCCCCCTCTCCATCCATGTCCCACACCCAAACAGGCTTGCCCTGTATGGAACTCGCCAAGCGAAAACCGGTTCTTTATGGAGTTCCTCGAGAAGCTCCCTTCCTCCTCTGGTAGATCTTAGCAGGCTTTAGCAGTATCCCCAGTTGTTTGCAGACTCACACTCCCAGAGTGTTTATCTGTGGGACGATCCTGATGAAGAAAGAAGACTCGAGTCCAGTTGTCCGACCAGTGGAGTGATCTCTCGCCCCTTGCCATTTGCACATTTTATTACATATCATTTACATACCACAGTATGCTCAGCATCAGTGATTGGTTAGAAGGGAAAGGCTACATGTGCTGGTTGGCTGATCTATAGAGAATCACCTCATGAACAGAGCATGCTTTTGCACAGTTATTGATTACAATAACACATGTCCTTGCTGTTTACAGACAAGAGGGGAGTAAATGAGAAGAAGGCAAGAATAGATGAAGGGAAGACAATAATAGGTAAAGGGAAATGGAAAGCAAACAGAATTAGAAGTGGAATTATCCCAGTAACCAAGAGTAAATAACTGAGAGATGAGCAGAGCAGAGTCAGAGTGATTACACAAGCTGAAAAGTAACTAATGCTTCAGCTAAATAGTAAGTAATAGGTGAATGAAATTTATCCAAGCTGGTTTGGGGGAATTACAAGGTCTGCAAACTTGTGGATTGCGGTAGAGTTAATCAGGAGGGTTTTCCCTTCTCATGAAATGCCCTCTATCAGACTCCATCACTTATCAAATGGTTCCTTCTCAAACTGGGAGGCAGCAACATACCTGGTACCACAGGGCTTGATCCTGGGCCTGGTGCTCTTCAACATTTGTATTGGTGAATTGGATGAGGAAGTACAGGGCATGCTTATCACATGCTTACCACATTGTGTGGAAAAGCAAATACTCTAGAACAGTGATGGAGAACCTTTTAGAGGCCAAGGGCCCAAATGGCGATTCAATACCCACTAATTTTTCACAAAGTGACAATACAGCAATTTAACCTGAATACAGGTGGCTGTGAAGGGGTGATGTCGGGTAACCACAGAAAGGGCTCCAAGTGCCACCTCTGGCACCCGTGCCATAGGTTCGCCAACACTGCTCTAGAAGACATAACCAAAATGCACAGGGATAAGGGCAAAGTCCTATACCTAGGGAAAAAAAGAAACCAAAACCCATAATTACAAGAGGAAGGCATTCTTGGCTCAATAAAATTGAATGCAAGAAGGATCTTGGAATTAGATAACAAGTTGAATATGAGCCGATAGTGTGACATGGATGCAAAAAAGGCCAATATTAGGCTGCATTAGCAGAAGTGTAATTCCAAATTCAGTGGAATACCAGTCCCTCTCTATTGGGAATGGGTTAGGTCTCATCTTGAGTACTATGTTCAGTCCCAGACACTTCACTTCAAGAAGGATGCCAGCAAACTAGAATAAGTTCAAAGGATGGCAACAAGGACTATCAGAGGATCAGTCCGATGAAGAAAGACAGAAAGATCTGGTCATCTTTAGCCTTGAGGAAAGAACACTGAAGGGAGATATGACAACAGTCTTCAAAAAAGTGAAAGGTGGTCAACTAGAGCCAGGGCAGGACCTGTTCATCATTCCAGAATGCAGGACATGTAATAATAGGCCCAACTTAACAAGAAACCAGATTTTGGTTGACTTTATCATGAAAAAGCTTGCTAAATGTTACAGCAGTATGACAATAGTACCCATTACCCAAGGAGGTGCTGAGCTTTCCAACACTGGGGGCAATTCAGGAGGAGGTTAGACAGCCATCAAATATGTTTTGTTTGGGATTCCTGCATTTCAGCAGTGGTTTGGACCAGAGGTGTATCTGGGGGGGCAGAAGGGTACATCTGCCCCAGGTGCAGCAATCTGGGGGCACCTGGAGGGGGAGGAGAAGCGGGGCTGAGATAGCCCCCCCCAATTGCCTGGGACCTGGAGCCCCCACGAGAGGAGCCGGCAGGAAACTGGGCGGGTGCGTTTTTTTTTTTTTAAGGAGGGTAATGAGGCAATAAGTTTCCTTGGCCGTGAGGGACGTGGATGCATCACAAGCACCCAGGCTCTGGCAGCGCGGCCATGGCTGAGGCAGTCCCAGACGGGAATGCCCCAGGCTTAGGAGAAGAAAAGAAAAGAAAAGAAAAGAAAAGAAAAGAAAAGAGCGACCACGGAGCCTCCCAACTCGGCTGGATGAGAGAAACGAGAAGGGCCAGATGAGAGAAACCAGATGGGAGAAACGAGAAGCAAGACGCTGGCATCGCCAATGCCAATGGCAGCCCCCACAGCATGTGGTCGCCCTTCACCTGAGGAAGGATGAGGTGCCACCTGTGCCATCTGGGCCAAGTGCTGAGGAGGAGGTTCCACTGCTGGTTGATCATTGGGCTGCTGGCCATGGGGCTCTGGGCCACCTATTTGGAGCTGGTTGCCCTAGCCGACGGGGGAAGAGAGCCGTGGGTGGAGCGAAGGCAGCGCCCGTCCCGTCGGGGAACCCGGCACATGGCCACCGCCCATGGAGAGCAAGCAAGCGACTGAGCAAGAGTTGCAGGGGCCATGGGCGTTTATACACGACCCCTAAGCTCAGCTGCAAATGGCTCCCAGCTCAGGAGCTTAAAAATGTTTTCCCACCAGCTCCGGAGCTAACAGAAAATTAAGTGCGACCCCGCCCACCTAAGCGCGACCCAGTGCACCTTTCAAGTACCTGCTCTGGGAGAGTGAAAAATTTTGATGCAGAGAGTGCCAGGCTCTCCTCGCTTCTTCTTCTTCTTCTTCTTCTTTTTTGCCTCCCGCCCCTTTAAGAGGAGCCAGGAAGTGACCGGGGGTCGGAGCAACTTCCACCGGCACTCCGGAGGTAAGAGTGCATTCTTTTCTCCCTTTTGTTCTCCCTCCCCTCACACAGACAGAACAAGGAAGTGTGGAGGGGGTGGGAACGCAGGGAGAGCGACAAACCCTCAAGATCTCTGGTCCGAATTTAAGGGACCAGCGGATCTTAGGGGTCGTGTAAAAAGGCCCCATGCTGGGTGGATGAGACATGGTTGTGGGGGAGGGTGCAAAAACTGATTTTGTCCCTGGGCGCTCCAAACTCTGGCTACTCCTCTGGGTTGGACCTGAAGGCTTTATAGGCCCCTTCCAACCTCTATGAGCGACGATTCCCTGGTGGAGGCAGCTGTCTCAGCTGGGAAAATTTCTGGCTATATCAGACCCTGTGCATCCGCTACACAGTTGCCATGCTCTTGGGTGGGCATGTGTGGTGTTGAGGGTTAAATAAAGTTTCCTTACCCCCCACACCCTCCCCCCTTTTTTGTACATTCTCTTTCTTCCATAATTTCATTCTGCTCCTAGAAGAAAATTTGAACTCACACTGCAAGTTAGGATTCCATGCCCCCAAGGCCTCCATCTCCTGCAGAGTGCTGGGTTTATTCCTCACAATCATGGCAGAAGCAAGGCCCAGTCCTGTTATTTATTTATTTATTTATTTATTTATTTATTTATTTATTTATTTATTTACTGCACCAATTTCCCAGAGGAAACTCTGGACGGTTTACATCAAACAAGACATGTGAAAACCAAAGATCAAAATCAAACATAAGTGCAAAAAAAAAAAAAAATTAAAAAGACCAGACAAATAGCCTGGCACGAGGCAAAGACCAAATAATAACAAAACAACATCAAACACGGAGAGTACAAAACATTAATTAATTGCCAAATGCCTCCCTAAAAAGCCAAGTTTTCACAGCCTTTTTGAATACAGCTAGGGATGGGGCCTGGCGTATCTCCCTTGGCAGTTTGTTCCAACTAGACGGACCAGCCACTGAGAGGGCCCGGTTGCGGGTGGCAACCTTATGGGCCTCCCGACATAAGAAGAACATAAGAAGAGCCATGCTGGATCAGGCCAAAGGCCCATCTAGTCCCGCTTCCTGTATCTCACAGTGGCCCCACCAGACGGGTGGCCATCCGGAGCGAGAAAGCCGTAGAAGCTCTGCTGGGCCGAGCCAGCACTGATCTTTGGGGGATGCTCTTTTTGCTTTCATGTGGGGCTGTGATCCTGCAAATGCTGCCATGACCCAATGCTAAGAGGCTTGTCGATTTTGTATCCGCGCCTCCTGCCTTTCCTTCTGTAAGTGAAGCACTGGCAAGACAGAAGCTTCGAGTCTGCCATAACCCCTGTGTTCACTCTCTTTGTTCAGCTTTCTGCCCGGAAACGACTGAAATCATTTGCCTGCTTACTCCCTCTGGTCCCTTTCTCCAGGGCTGGCCCAGGCCCAGGTTTGTTTATTTGTTTGTTTGCTTGTTTGCTTGTTGGTTGGTTGGTTGGTAACGATTGACCATCCTTTGCTGCCTTTGGGTAGGATACTGTTATAGCGGCTTGTTAAAAACATTATCTGTTAAAGGATGTCTTTTTAATGTATTTCATAAGCACGCTTGATAAATAATTTATTAAAGAATGTACCTGAAGCTAGTGCTCACTTAATAAATATTAATAAAGCAATTACAAACGGGAGCCTCATTCAACATGTTGCCACTCACCCAGGGTGGTTATCCAGGAAAAAAGTCCAATATCTTCGGCTAGAGGATAGGAGAGACGACAGGGACATGCCAGCCGGTGGCTAGAAGATGATTTTTCCAAATGGTCTCTCTCTATTTGTTTCCTCTCCCCTTCACATGTGTTGAATGATTCCTTGTATAATTCACTTTCTAATCAAAGCCGTTGAAAACCAACAGACCATGGACCAAGGAAGCAGCAAAAATTCTGCCTGATTGGACCCAAGGTCTACTCAAAAGTTACTGTTTTGGTTTGCGTTTCATTAACAATACCAAGTTACAGCAGGCACGTTAAATGAATTTATAAACGTTGAGGTCACGTGCATACAAACCTCATTGATTCCATGAGTCTACTCTTGTCAGGCTGTCATTTGTTTGTTTGTTTGTTTGTTTGTTTGTTTGTTTGTTTGTTTGTTTGTTTGTTTGTTTGTTTGTTTGTTTGTTTGTTTGTTTGTTTGTTTGTTTGTTTGTTTGTTTGTTTGTTTGCTTGTTTGCTTCCTTGTTTGTTAAATGTCTATACCGAACATTTAGTGGTAAGCCTCTAGGTGATTTACAACAGTATATAAAACAGAAAATGGTAAACAGAAAAATAAAAAATAAAAATCTGCCCCTACAGCCCACCCACACAGACAAACAGACATACAAACCACCAAGATGGTGAAACACAATAACTGAGATTATAACAATTGAGAAGTTCAAGAGGTAGGGGAGAGCATGGCTGAGAAGCAGTGCTTTAATTGCCTTCTAGGAGGAAAGGAACCTTTTTGAAACCCAATTCCCTTTGAATTCTTTTTGGAACACTTTCAATGAAACAAAAACATTTGGTCATAATAACAGTGGTTTGCTCATTCTGGGAAAATAAAGCTGTTGGTGCTAAAGAAGGCCCTTTCCTCACTCACCTACTGGATTCTTCAGATTCTGTGAGTATTTTGGTATTCCTACCTGGCAGGTTCGGTGTATGTACTAAAACCTTGGGTATTTGTACACGACCCCTAAACTCAGCCACAAATGGCTCCCAGCTCCAGAGCTTAAAATTGTTTCCTCACCAGCTCCGGAGTTTACAGAAAATTAAGTGCGTCCACGCCCACCTAAGCGCGTCCCAGCACACTTTTCAGGTACCTGCTCTTGGAGGGTGAAAAATCCCAGATCCGATGTAAAGGAGTGAGTGCCCGGCTCTCCTCGCTTCTGTTTGTTGGGGTTTTTTTTGCCTCCCGCTCCTTTAAGAGAAGGAATAGGACGACAGGGAGGCTTGGACGGGCAAACAGAGGTGAGCCTGCATTCTTTTGTCCCCTTTTTTCTCCCTCCCCTCATGCAGACAGGATCAAGGAAGTGCAGAGGGGTGGGGACGCAGGAAGAGCAATGAACCCCCAAGATCTCTGGTCCGAATTTTGAGGGGCTCCCTGGAACACTGAGTGATCGGAGTGACTCAAATGGGTTAGGAAGGATCCTGGACAGGAGGACTTCCCTTCACCAGCAGCACATCTGGCCCTCCTGGAATTTACCAATACCAGGAGTGTCTGCATAGTGTGGTTGAGTAGTTAATGTGGGGTTCTTTGATCTGGCCATAATATTGACAGATGACTGTAGGGTTCTAGATATCATGGGTTTAACATGTCTAGAGACCACCAACTTGGGACAGACTGGACAACAGGAACTCAGCAAAATTGTTCATGCTTGTGTTTGCTTTGCAGAAAGTAAAATAATAATAATAATAATAATAATAATAATAATAATAATAATAATAATAATAATAATAATAATAATAATAATAATAATAA
>JAHTLZ010000195.1:2502727-2513999 GCA_023846285.1 Phrynocephalus versicolor
AATCAATCAATCAATCAATCAATCAATCAATCAATCAATCAATCAATCAATCATAGCCTTGTCTATTTGTTTCACTTGTATCATCCTTTCCCCCCTAATAAACCTCATGTGGTGTAAATGGCTTGCTGTCTCTGTATTTGATCCCTGTTATGACCAGACAAAGTAGATTGGGCTGAAAGAATTCTGGATAGCTCAGTGGTTTAGGTCTCCGGCTATGGAGCCAGATGTTGGGGGTTCGATTCCCCACTGGGCCGCCTGTGCAGAGATCCAGCCTGTGTGGCCTTGGGCAAGCTGCACAGTCCCAGGGCACCCACAGAAGAAAGGAACGGTAAACCACTTCTCAGTAGTCTCTACCTGAAAAGCCCCAGAAAGGTTCATCATAAGTCAAAATTGACTTGCTGGTACATGATTATTTACTATTTATAACTTCATGGCTAGGGGGGAACAGAGAACCTCCATCAGTTTGCCTCAATGTGTGGATGAGGCAATGGTGTCGAGAGGAGGGCTTCAGATTTGTCAGGAATTGGAGAACATTTTGGGACAAGCCAAACCTGTTTAAACCTTGCCAAGGCTGATGGGGGTTCTTTTAGATTTGGTGATACCAGATGATACGCCAATGGAGGAAAAGCGATTAAAGAGATGGAAAACAGAATGTATAAAGCAGCAACGCAATCAAGAGATGCTTCATGCGCCTTCTGCTCATATGGAATTTCTGGAAAATAGTGACAGGTAGCCCTGGAATCTTTAGTTATGTAGCCTATTCAGGAACTTGGCCTATACCCAGGGTGAGTGACAGATAAAATACCCAGAGCCGTGTGTGTGTTGTGTCGTTACAGTTGTGACCGACTCCTCATGACCCCATGTCCATGGAGCTTTCTTGGCAGGAATACTGGAGTGGCTTGCCAGTTCCTACTCCAGGCACCTACAGCACCTAGTATTCCCTGGTGGTCTCCCATCCAAGTACTAACCAGGGCTGACCCTGCTTAGCTTCCGAAATCAAGCGAGACTGGATGTGCTTAGGGCATCTAGGCAGCTGTACTGCAGCTAAAACTGTGCTCTCAACCTGGGGTTCAATCCCAAGTAACCGGCTCATGGTTGACCCATCCTTCCATCCTTCCAAGGTCGGTAAAACGAGTACCCAACTCGCTGGTGTGTGTGTGTGGAGGGGGGCTGCATAAATTGTAAACTGCCCAGAGTGTGTCATAAGTGCTATGGGGTTGTATATAAGCAGAACCCTTTGCTTTGCTTTATATGGCTTACCAGAGCATGTGCTTGTTCACTAAGAACATCTCTGTGCAGCCAACGTCTCAGGTGTTTACATTTCTCCAACTGGCCAAATGATGACAGTGCATCCCGCTGGTGAGCTAATTGATAACAGAATCAGATGGGAAAGGGTAGAGGAGTCTGACATCCAAGCATAGCACCTGCTAGGACTGTCCTCAATCATTGGGATGCTTCTCAACCCTGAGCATCTGAAGTAAACAATCTTGTGCTTGAGTCATCAGCTGGATGAGATGAGTTTCGGCTGTTTCCCAGCAGTTGAAACCTTTCTGGTAAACTCTGGTGCCTGTTAGTGGGCTCGGTAGATAAAACATCTGGCACAGAGAGTTGGCATACCAAGTGTGGTAGTAATGCTTGGGTTTTGTCACTCTGAATTGTTACATTTTTGGAATTCAAAGTCATGAACCCCTTGGCCTCTTTCACCAGGCATCATGAAGTCTTCGACATCGTCAGCTGTCAGATATTAAATTACAGTATCTGTACCACTCAGGAATTAAATGCTTTCAACTGCTAATACCACTTCATGTCAATGCTGCAATCAAACTGCACCATGTAGAGTGAACCCTTGTATAACAATTTGTATAACATAAAATCTGTACAACATAAAAAATTCCGGATAGGGGAAATGTGCTTAACAGCATCGCCTATGGGGAGAATCCGTACAACAGAAAAATGGGATTACTCCATTTTCAATGCATTCCTATGGGAATTGTAAAGGAAAATTTGCTTAACATAATTTCATTTGGAACGAATTAATTCCTTTATACAAGGTACCACTGTATTAAATTATGCTGTATTGGATTTGCTCAAGTTTGGAATGTGCACCACTACATGGAAATAACTCATATTCATAGTGCTCCACTCAGGAGACCTCAAACATTAGCAATGAAACATCACATTTCCCCCTCGGAGGTCCATCTGGTGCTCATTACCACCATGACCAATATAATCTTGTAAGGATAATATTTGACAACTGATATTTAATTTCATTCACGTGGATGGGACAAGTTGCTTTTTTGAACCATGACTTCTAGTGCATCCTAGCAAACACAACCAATGGATCTGCTGGATGGAGTTATAGTGCAAAATAATCTTAGAACTGCAGATGCCGGGAAAGACCCTACAGACAAACAAGTCCAACCTCTGTCAGCAAATGGTAGAGATCTCTCTGTTTACTGACAGTCTTGTCAGAAAACAGCTAATACTTTAGGACAGGGATGGCAAACCTTTTTGGCACCATGACTAAACTCGGTGATGGGGATGGCTGTGGCAGCGGCGGCGGCGGCGGCAGGGGGTCGGGATCAGTGGCAGTGGGGGGAGCAGGGGGCAAAGGCAGCGGCAGGGGGAGGGGTGATGGCAGGGTTGGCTTGGCACCCGACATGCTCCCTGCCCCCCATTCCCCTTTGCAAATTCATCATGGCTGGTCCAGCGGAGGGAGAAGTGAGGGGGTAGCAGGTAGCATGTCGCGTGCCAGGCGAAAGCTCTTTGCGTGCTAAATTTGGCACGCGTGCCATAGATTCACCATCCCTGCTTTAGGATATGTATTTTGGTTGCAGTTAGTAAATTTGTAATTAAAGGGGTGGCACCCATCATCCAAAAAACAGGACAAGACAAAACTCAACTGAGCCCATTTCGGGTTGAAGGGCAAATAATAATGTGTGGTTTCTCATTGCATTCTTTCACAGTGCTGTTTTGCCTACAGCCAAGCATCTAAAACTAAAATCGACATTAAATGTTTGCTTAAATACATCCATGCTGTTATATTTGGGGGGCTCAGTTCTAGTTTTCATCCCGAGTCCTTAAATTACACCCCCCTACATCTAGCCACCTTTATCACAAACTGGGTGACGTTTTGTGTCATGTATTGGTTTGTTTCTTGAAGTAGGAAGTCCACTATATTTGATAAATTCAAAAAATAGATTGCATCTTGGTACGATCACAGTCAAATGCCACCTGTTACTGATTAAGCCATCTCATAAGTAAAGCATTGATCCAAAGATATATAAGGTACTGATTTAAAAGTACCTACCAATGCATGTGTATTTATTATGTCTCTTGCCCTAATTTAGCTGTTTTTACTGTGATTTAACGTCACTCTGGCTGACTGTCACTGTTTTATCTTGTCATGGTCTCAGACTGGCGCTTATATTAAATGATATTTTTTGCTTAAATACAGGTATAAAAGCTCTCAAAAATATTCAAGCACTCGGGAATTATTCGGCAAATATTTAGGAGAGGAATTTGCAATGGAGCAGGGATGCAGGGTAGAATCATATCTGTTCTGCTATTGCCAGTTTCTGAAAGCATGCTCAGAGATGCCAAATCGATCATGCTCTCCAGAGTGAAAAACCCTCTGTCTTAGGAAAAATATATTGTGGGTTTTGGTAGCCGGTTGTGTGCCATCGATTGCTGTTCCATTTCAAGACGTTCTGAATGGAACCGGCCCACCGTCTTCAGGGTGAGAATCGGCAAGTGTGGCCACAGGCCCAAAATAGCAACCCACTTTGCTGAGTCATCTCAAATTTTAGGTCATATTTTAGGGCCTTGCCTCCGTCACTCCAGAGTGTACATTAATGGTGTGTGCGATTGCTTTTCCAAATGAGACTTGGACAGCACTCTGCCACTCGGCGGCCATTAAGAAGCCGCAGTCCTGAAGCAGCTTGGGAGGAGGGATGGAGGAGAGACCTGAATCGCTTTATTTAGCTTAAGTGTCTGCAGAACAACCTTGTGCTTCCTCAATGGTGGGCAGGCAGTACGGAGGATATTGGAGGAGTCTGATTCTTGAAAAGATGACTGAGGAATTATCAATGGCACGGAGACATTTGCACAATCATTGATAAGGATGCTGATGGGTGGCTGGACAGAAGAGGAGGCAGGGAAAAAATGAACAATACAAAAATGGAATGCTTTCTTAGTCAAGAAGCTGTCTTTTCGGTTGAAAAGGGATTGGCTAGGGGATTGTGGGAGTTGTAGTCCAAAGTCTCTTCCACATCAAGAAATACTCCTCCCACCAAGCTATAGTGCTCCCCTTATTGGTCGGAGTGTACTACAGTAGGACCCTGGTATCCGCTAGGGATTGATTCCAGGCCTTCCTGTGGATAATGAAAACTGTGGATAAGAGAGAAGGCCTGCCCACCCACCTCCAAACTGCTGTTTCCTGACAGTAGCCTCCTTTATGGCTGCTGTTTGTGACAGTAGCTTGCTTTACAGATGCTATTTGTGACAATAGCTTGCTTTACAGCTGCTGTTTGTGACAATAGCTTGCTTTGTGGTTGCTGAATTATTTAATTTTTTTCCTCTGCCAACCGTGGATAACTTAATTAATGGATAATGAATCAGTGGATATGGGGGTCCTATGCATATTTATATCCCATCTTTATTCTAGTGGCCTCAAGATGGCAGGAATGGGTTCCTTGCCCCTTAACTCTATCTTGACTTTATCCTGAACTTTAAATTAACTGCCTAGAGTGGCCCCGCTGCCAGATGGGTAGGGTAAAAAAAATCCAATAAATAAATAAAATAATAATAAATCCTCACCACAACCCTGACCAGCCCAGGGTCATCCAGTGATGTTCACAGTTGTAAATAGACTAGAACCTGGATCATTGATCTCAACTTTCTAATCACTATGCCAGACCACCTCTAGCAGTGGTGTACTGGCCATTTCTATGCTGGAGTATCATGCAACCCCACCAGCAAAGTTTCTAGTAGTGAGATTCCTCTGATACACCTTGATGCATTATATCTGCAGTTTTAAGTATATGCAATACTGCAAGGCCCCAGAATCAAGCCTCAGTCCCACAAGTTCACACTTTTTGGTTGAAAATTCACCCTGAAACAGACCTACAAGGTAGGCACTTTGTGACTATCTCATCTGAATTGGTGTAATCAATACCCTAGACGAGTCTGTACTGTTAGTAACCTGCTGTTTAAATTTATCTAGGAATGCACCTTTAACCAATATGGGACACACAGTTCGGTAGAAGGATGCACACTTTCTAAGCAGAGGGTTTAGGGCAGGCATACCCAAACTTCAACCCTCCTGATGTTTTGGACCACAGCTCCCAGAATCCTATGCCTGTATTTCCAATGGCAAAGGACTGTGGGAGTTGTGGTCCAAAACATCTGGAGGGTCAAAGTTTGGGCATGCCTGGTTTAGGGTGAAAAGGGTTTCTGGAAGACAGGCCAGGAGAAATCAGTCTTCATGAAACGTGCCTTGAAAACAAAATAGTTTTGCATCTTCAAATACCAAAAATGGAGACGGCAGCTTGTAGGATGCCCCAGCCAGGATGGGTGGTGGCCATCAAGGCTGGGAAAGTTCTGAAAATGTTTTATGTCTCTCAGGTGTGTCTCTCAAGTCCAGGGAGCCACTGTTGTTTTGAGCAGAGTGGTCTAGGGTAGCATTGGTTGCTCTCCCTTTTTTCCCAATATTTTTGTTCTGTTGCAACACAGAACATCCTAGAAAGAGTAGGTAAATATGCCTTTTGTGGTATTGTCATTGTGCCATAAAATCACAGAATCATAGAATCACAGAATAGTGAAGTTGGAAGGAGCCTACAAGGCCATCAAGTCCAACCCCCTGTTCAAGGTAGGAATCCAAATCCAAGGAGATCTGGATTGTCCAAACTTCTCTTGGATGCCTCCAGCGTTGGAGCACACACCACCTCTTGAGATCACTGGTTCCATTGCTGTACTGCTCTAACAGTCAGGAAGTTTTTCCTGATATTCAGTCGAAAGCTGGGTGCTCAATACTTGAGCCCATTGTTGCGTGTCCTGCGCTCTGGGATGGTTGAGAACAGATCCTGCCCCTCCTCTGTAGGGCAGCCGTTCAGATGTTTGAAAAGTGCTATCCTATCACCTCTCGGTCTTCTTTTTGCTTGCTCAACATCCACAGTTCTTTCAGTCTTTCCTCGTAGGGCTTTGGTTTCTAGCCCTTGCTGGGTTTCTGACCCCATAATTACCTTCTGATTAATCTTCCCCTGATACTTCCTTTCCAATTAGTCATTGGCATCATACTAGTCAGCCAGGGAGCACGATATAAAGGGCATGACATCACAATGCCACACAGTCAATTGGATTGAAGACAAATTGACAGGGTTCCCCTCTGTCTCTCTCTCCCTCTCTCCTGACCACCCTCTGCCCTTTATGGTGTGACAGGTAGAGATGGGCACGAAACGAACAATTTTTCGTTTCTGTTTTCTTTTTTTTTGTTTCGTTACGTAACGAAACGACAAACGAATTTTGTCTCTAAAATGAAACGAAACGAACAGAAACACCGGAAATTTTGTCGTGCGTTTCGTTTCCGTTACTGCAATATGAGTGAATTGCTTAAAATCCTAAAAAAAAATCACAAAAAAATGAAATAAATGGTAACGAAATGGTAACAAAATGAATGAAAACGAAAATGAATTTTTTGGAAAAATTCACGAAAAACGGAAATGAACCGAAACGCACCCTCCAAACGACAAACGACAAACGAAATGCCATTTTTTTGATTCGTGTCCATCTCTAGTGACAGACATTCTGGTAATGCTATTGATGCCATACTATTGGAGGTGTCTAAAGAATGTTCTCTTCTCCCCATCATGTCCATGATGCTGCCATTAGTTATGGCGATCCTGAACATTAGCTTGACTGCAAGCGCTCTACAGCTGGATCCAAGGGGTTGTGTTTTTTATGTCTTCTCTTGTCTCTAATAATGCTAATCAATCAGAAACTACTGTATATGCAAACATGCATATCTAGAATGGCGGCATCATATCCCATGAATGCCATTATGTCCCTCCCAGGAAGTAAATAACTGTGTTCTTATGTCAGACCTCTAAATGTATATCCCCTCTTGAAAATGGAAGCTTAAAGAAGCAAAGGAGGATGCAGACAGGGTGGCACAAGCACTTATGGTCACAAAAGAGCACCCTTTGGTGACTGGGCAAGTGCGTTCCAGATGTATTGAACCTCAGACCCCATCACTCTCAACCAGCCCCATCGGGAGGGAACTGGATTGCAACAGTGTTTGAAATATATTCAAGCTTTCCTAATGAGCAGCCTCCACAGTTCCTTAAGCTTTCCAGTGGCAACTGCACAGTGTCCAGACCAGGCATAAAATGTAAGGGATATCATTTATAAGGTGACATAGGAACAACCCCACCCCCCATGCTCTTAAGTCAAACTACTCTTAAGTAAGGTATCTATCTAAAAAATTGAAAAATAAGTTAAAAAATCAAAAAAATGAAAAAAATATTTTTAAGTCGAGCAGACCATATCCAAAATTTGTAAGGTGGCAGTTAAAATGCCAACAGTTTTCTGCTCTTAAGTCGAATTGCTCCTAAGTCGAGCTGCTCTTAAGTCGGGTTACCACTGTATATAGTATACCAAAGGCTTGTGGGAAACCCAGAATAAATATTTTAGCATGTGTTACAACAGCAGTTCTCACTCTTCCTCATGCCGCTACCCTTTAATACAGTTCCTTATGTTGTGCTGACCCCTTGCCCTGCTTGGAAGAGGCCACAAGCCCCCTTTGGCTGGTCACTGCCGCAGGTGCCATAGAGAACTGCCCTCTACAGGCACTCTCAGCCAATCACAGCCTCTGGTGCCATTGACTGACATCCCCTCCAGCCTATCAAGCTGTAACTCACTCTTCCCCCCCCTTCCTCCCCCTCTTCCTCCAGACCCAAGCCGTTTGTGCCTTTTTCTTCACTGGCTCATGGCGACCCCTGTGAAATGGTCGTTTGACCCCCCAAAGGGGTCCTGACCCCCAGGTTGGGAACCACTGCATTACAAGAGCTGGCCATGCTGTGTTTAATATTTTCAGACTGGATAAGTGAACCAACCTGTAGTGTTCTTGGTGATTATTTGATCTTGTCCTGTGGTCCGGCTTGCCCTCTTGACTTTCCTCTTAGTTGGTCCATTAGTCTTTCTGGTTGCAGCTCCATGGCTTCCTCATCATGTTTTTCGAATGGCCCAATCCCAGCCAGTAGGAGACGAGTTAATGAATATGTTACACTAATTCCCATCTGAGAGGCAGATGGTTTGATCCTCACTGTGCCTCCTACGAGTACAGCCAACCTACGTGGACTTGGGCAAACTGCACAGTCCCAGGGTGCACCCCAAGAAAGAGGGATTGGTCAACCACTTCTGAGGATTCTCTACCTGGAAGAGAGGTAGAGTGAGGGATCAAACTCACGCCCTCTGGCTCTACGGTCAGATGTCTAAACCACTGAGCTATCCAGCTAGTCAACAAAGCCCAATTCAAAGTGCTTATGCTTACACAGAAAGCCCTATACGGCAGGGCTTTCCAACTTTGAACAAGACGAGGTCTACTTTTTCCAGCCCCAAGTGCCTGATGGCTACTACACTAAAACCTCTACTTATAAATTTTGTCCATTCCTTCCGAGCACATAGTCATAAGTAGAAAAAATTGTAAGAAGAGCAGCGGTTTCCCGTAGGAATTCATTGAAAATCAATTAATCCATTATGGAGGGAATTCTCCGGGGGGGGGGGGGGGAGAAGGGAGATGTCATTGCACAAAGGAGATGGGTATCCCTGCAACCCCACCTCTCACCCCTCTCTTCTCCTCTCCTCCCTCGACTCCGCACCAGTGACTCAGCTGGTCACAAGAGAGTGACACACTGATCATCTGGCCGGTGGGGGGAACAGGGGACTGCACCATGGCCTTGAACTGCCCCACTCAGCTGAGACAGTGGGCTGGCAGACCCAGAACTTTGCTGGGGCAGTGGTGGTCCTTGGAATGGGGGAGGGAGGGGTGAATAATTTATCCCCTCACTTTTTAAAATTGATGGCTGGCGGGCTACTTTTGAACCCTTCACAGGCTACCAGTAGCCCATGGTCTACCTGTTGGGCAGGCCTGCTATACGGCTTAGGACCTGGTTATCTAAAGGACTGCCATCTTCCATATGATCCTGCCCATACACTAAGATCAGGCCAGGAGACCCTGCTGAAGGTGCCATCCCATAAAGACGTGTGTGTGTGTGTGTGTGTGTGTGTGTGTGTGTGTGTGTGTGTGTGTGTGTGTGTGTGTGTGTGTGATGTTGAAGCAGGGCCTTCTTGGCTGTTGCCCCCAAACTTTGGAATGCCCTCCCTACAAATGAGCAGTGACATTTTTAACCTTTCAGCATCAGGGGAAGACCTTCCTGTTCAGGCAGTATTTTAATGAACTAATCTTTTAGCTGGGCGCATGAATAGCAGGATTTTACTATTTTATATATTGGATGTTTTAACTGTTTGTTATTTTGATGGGTTTTAACATGTGGTTTGATTGTTTTAATATATTGCTGTATGCTGCCAAGAGACCGCTTGGTAATGCAGCTGCTAAATATTTTTGTAAATAAATAAATATAAAGCACACCGAACTTGTGGTTCAACCCTTCTCCAACATCTGAGTTCCGGTCTGTAGGACATGCTGGCTTAGGCTAACAGAAGACTAAAATGATTGCTGGGCTGGGGCACCTCCCTTATGAGAAAGGCTAAAAGATTTGGGGCTCTTTAGTCTGGAAAAAGGCGCCTGAGGGGGAATATGATTGAGACATACACAATTATGCAGGACATGAGTCAAGTGGATAGAGGGACACTCTTCTCCCTCTCACAAAATACCAGAACTAGAGGACATCCACTCAAATTGAGGGCTGGGAGAGTAAGAACAGACAAAAGAAAGTATTTTTTCAACCAGCACGTTGTTAGTCTGTGGAACTCCCTGCCACAGGAGGTGGTGATGGCATCTGGCCTGGATGCCTTCAAAAGGGGATTGGACAGATTCCTGGAGGAAACGTCCATCACAGGTTACAAACCATGATGGAGATGTGTAATCTCCAGGCTTAAAACCGGGGTACTTCAAGGGCCAGATGCAGGGGAGTGGTATCAGGAGACAGAGATCTAGTCTCATGCGCTCCCAAACGCATCTGGTGGGGCCACTATGAGATACAGGAAGCTGGACTAGATGGGCCTTTGGCCTGATCCAGCATGGCTCTTCTTATGTTCTTATGTTCTTAAGATGTAGTCAAAATGCATAAAGAGCATAAAAGTAAAGGGAAGCTTCCTTGGGCCAAAAAGAGACAACTGTTTCACTTCCAGTTCACACCAGTCCTATGATGATTCAGTATGACTTGTGTACTTTCTTTCCAGTTAAACGTACAGATTGATTGGCCCTGGATAACAAACTGGCTTCTGCTGAATCAATATATACCACTCAGGTCAATTAATCTCGATATTCTCTTCAACGGAATTCAATATCCAGTTGTTGATTTTAGGGGTAATGAAAAGTAAGTAGTAAAGGCCCAATCTTGCTTGACAGGTGGACTCAACTGGAACCCAACACAACAAAACTGAGGAGAAATAATGCAACTATCCAGGCTTCTAGGATACAGTGGTTGTCTCGATAGAATTTTGAGTGGCCTAGTTGGATTGTTGACTATTAATAATAATAATAATAATAATAATAATAATAATAATAATAATAATAATAATAATAATAATAATAATAATAATAATAATAATAATAATAATAATAGAGCTGCAATTCATTCATCACCACAAGTCAAGAAGGAGTCCTCTGTTGAATGATCAATAGGTGGGTCATATTGCAAGGGAAACCTAAAAGGGGAATACTTCAGTATTCTATGATTCTGTAAGAGGTGAATTAGTTCTGAAAAGAGCCGTTGTTTTTAATTTCACTGTTCATGCTGATTCTTCTTCCTCAGAAATCCCTGTGAGGTCCAGCAGTCAAAATGCATAGACTATTTAACTGTGACAGTCTAGTTCCCCCGGGTGCATCATGAGGAAGACACAAGTCTACATTGCACCACCACTAGAATGGGTTAAATTCACAAACAACTTCATGTTGACATTCAAAACGCAAGGAGGAAGAAACTGAAGCAATCTGAATTCAGCCATGCTAGTAATAAATAAGGCTCAGCACTTAAAGGGCAAAGGTTATTCTTGACCCCTGATTCACTTACAAAGATGAAAACTTAAACAT
>JAHTLZ010000195.1:2516636-2530789 GCA_023846285.1 Phrynocephalus versicolor
GAAAGAAAGAAAGAAAGAAAGAAAGAAAGAAAGAAAGAAAGAAAAACTTTAAACAGAGAAAAACCAACCAATTCATATGACATCATTTCTGAAAGAATTGCACTGGCTGTTGGCAAGCTTTCAAATGACTTAAGATCTAGATATTTGAAGGTATGCCTTGCTT
Source organism: Phrynocephalus versicolor (assembly GCA_023846285.1). Lineage (NCBI taxonomy): Eukaryota > Metazoa > Chordata > Lepidosauria > Squamata > Agamidae > Phrynocephalus > Phrynocephalus versicolor. The sequence goes on from JAHTLZ010000195.1 coordinate 2,516,800, forward strand.
CCTATATACCTGCCAAATCCTTAAGGTCTCCTGGGATGGCACTCCTCTCCTCTGCGTTCTACCATTCTAAGTCTTACCATTATATGGAGACATAGGGGAATTTCTAGGTGGCAGTGGTCAGTTTACTGAATTCATACAGTTATTTTAACATATTTGTACCTTGCCTTTCTCCTGTAAAGGTTGCAAGGTGGCTTTCTGGAGGCCAACTGGCACCCATGTTGCCTTTATTTCGACACCACACCAACACATGGCTGCTCACCTGAGCATTTAGTAGTTACAGAGACCCTCAAACCTCCCAATCTGCTGCTTTATATCTCATTAGTTGGATTTTTTAAAAAGTGTTTTGGATGGTTCGGAAGTATTTAAATTGCATTAGCCTGTTTAAATGTGTTTTTATTGACCCTATTCTACTTTGAGGTTGAGATAGAGAAAGCAGATTAGAAATATTTTTAATGAATAAATTAGCAAAGGTCTCCACAGTGTGAAAAGCATCTCTCGTACCATCAAGTATTTTCAGGCCCAAATCAACACAGTCACAGTTTCCAGGTGGTACTGTGTAGATACGGAGGCTTGTGAGTGGAGAAAGCAACTCAAATAATGCTGTTTTTCATTTTCACACCATCTGACAAAGATTTAATATCTGTTTGGAAAGAAGCATTCTTGAACCCATAAGTGCTCTTACACAATTCTTTAAAAAAATTGCTTGGGACCAATAATTTAATTTCATTTATCCGCCTACTATTTCTCTCTCTCTTAAGTTCTTATTTTTTTGAGCATGAAGAAACCTCTAAACTAGAGGGCAATGCTGTTTCTAAAAAGGAAACAAACCACTGAAATGAAATTCTTATTATTCGTTTATGATGACTACGTTCAGCTCCTAAATCTGGAGGTAACAATAATGAAAATGGCCCTTTCTGGAATTTCTTAGGTACAGAGTAGTCAGTGATGGCTTCTCATTCCCTTCTTCTGGGAGTATTCTGGGATGCAGACACAGTGACAAATTCAGCTCCTGACATCTGGCTCCACTGTCAAGTATCCAACCCACTACATAACTCAGTCAGTGCTATAGTGATAGTGACTTCATCAGCTCCTACTTGTTTGCTTTCCAGAGGCAACTTGTGGGTTGTTTCCTGCAGGAAATAGTGTTGGGAAAATAGCAATCTTGCATGCACTAACACTGGGTATCTGTGGGAAAGGGGCTTTACAAAATAATGTGATTGTACTTTTCCACTAACTTGATTTCTAACGTTTTCCCCACTTTGGAATTTGAGGGAATTCCCACCACCTCTTCCAGTTTCTTTCTTTCTTTCTTTCTTTGCTTGCTTCCACTGTTTTCATTGTTGATCACCTTCTTTCTCTGACCTCAGACGAAGCAACACACATAGTGGTCTCTTCACATAATGGAGACTCCACTTTTTTATTCTTCTGACTGTAACTACAAATGGTATCTGTAAGTAAAGATACCTTTGTCAATGTTAAACATTTCTAGAATGATTTCTGCTAGTTTGTTTGAGAAAGAAACCAAAGGCTCACATGTGTGTGATGAGACCTAAATTATTTATCCAGGTTTTTGTTTGTTGTGGCCATGTTTCTACATTATATTCTGCTTACTAAAAGGAATAACACAAATCTCCCAATAAATTGGAAGGTGTATTAGACAGACCTTGGAGTCTAATCATGGAATGCACTTCCTGAATTATTTTAATTATCACTCTATCATAATTTTTTCCTATGGAAACTGCTGATGACGGTACACCACAAAAGCCTTCAATTTTAAAATGATCTATTCTACCATCCGACATACTCCTGCACCCTTGGTGCAAATCCCATACATGCAACATTAGGAGTGGTTTTCGGTGGTCATTATTAGGAATTGTCATTATTTGTGAGCAAAGGGCCACACCCATTTCTGCATAGCAGGTCTTATGGAAGTAGCATCTGGTCACTTCCTCTTGGCCCAGCCTCGTGGTGCTGTGTTTCCTAGCTAGCAGCAGGGATTCAAACAGGGATGAGTGTGGGTTGTGGTATCAATGATTCGTTGCACGGATCTCTTTCTTGGCATCCGTCTTCCACTTAAATCTCTTTGACGCTCCTTCTTTCCAGCCCCCCCATCTTGACAACCATTAAATTCTCAGCCTCATAACCAGCACCGCTGTTTGTCCAAAGCTTACAGGTGCCGCACGCTGCTTTATCCAGTCCAGTCCCTCCATCAATAAAGGCGACTGTCGGGTTTGCTTGCTTGCTCCCTGTTTGCAGACGGATTACTGTAAGTTATGGTGCTGCGCTGGCTGGCGCACACTGTGTTTCTTTGGCGCTTGGAAAATGTGAATGGCTCCGTTTCAAGGTCCCACAAAGCAAAGATGTCTGCCTTTAAGGAGAAATGGACGTGGCTCTTATTATTTGCTGAGCTTTCAAATTAGTTATGGTAAGTCGAAGTTCTTGGCTGCAAATTGCTGAAGATGGAGACAGGTTCTCATGAGGAGTAGAACAGTGGTTTCCCATTAATGTGGTTGTTATATGCCATCAAGTTGGAACAGACATATAGTGACCCTAACAGGATTTTCAAGGTAAATGAGATATTTAAAGAATGGTTTCACCAGTTCCACACCACCTGTGAGCTTCCATGGCTAAGTGGGGATTTGAACACTGTTCTTCAGAGTCCTAGGCTGTTACTTCACGACCATCTCATTGCTGTTCACGGTCCCGCTTGGTACTGGTACGAAGTAATCTTACCACACGTCTATTGCGTGACGACAGGAGTTCGTCCTGACCACACCCCCTGAACTGGGATTTAAGTGGGATGAGCGATTCCCCTCCCTGGCCTCGGGAATCTGCTCGTCTCGCTTCTCGTTCCAAGACAAGAGCCCGTGAAGTAAGCCTTGTCGTGGAACGAGTGCCGATTGTAGCTCGTTGTCATCTAGTGGCAGGCATGCGAAGTTGCATTTGCCAGTAAATTCCCTATGGAGTTACCAATGCAGTGCTGAGATTTTAAAAGACAAATGCCTCGAAGTTTGCTCCATAACACATTGAAGACAAAGCTTCGGAGAATCAAAACATCAAAAAATGGAAGGTTGGACCGGAAAAAAAAAGAGAACGAAGGCATAGATTTTCACATCTCATCATGGAACGAGGACGTGCAGTAACAGTCATCCCAGCATCCTCAATCATGCCCGTGGGCACAGAGGAACAGGGACAGAAGCGGGAGAAGACCACTTGACCGCGACCCGCGACAACACGCAACAAACTTCCTCCCAGAACGAGAATGGACGTGAAGTAACTGTCCTAGTCCATCACTCTATCCACTACACCATAAGGGAACTCCTATCTAAAGCCACTTGAAACTTCCACCTCTATTGGATTCAAGGCAATGTGGTTGCTGGTCAGGGTCTGTATCATCTTACAAGGGGGCCTACCCAAAACCAGAATTAAAAATAAAAATAATAGATTGTGACCATAAAAATCATCATGATCCAGAATCGTCACTCTTACAATATTTTTATATGGAAGTGGTTCTCTCCTTGTATCTGACTAATACTCTTCGAATACAGGATGTCTTGAGACAAAATGTCTGGCTCCAAGTCAACAAATATATTTCATATACTGTAGTAAGTTTTGCCACACAAAATCCAAGACAAGACTTGAAAATGCTTATTCTTTGGAGCACTACTTGTAAAACCATGCTGGTAGAGAACTCTGGGAATTGCGGTCTGCAAAAAGTAATTATTTCCAAACTCTGGCTCAATCACACCCATTCCCCAGAAGGTAAGCCTCTGTACTTATGAAGTTCCCCTTAGGTAGAGAGTCAATGGGCCCAATGCACATTCAGAGGAGGCAGGGCTTGGGTGAGCCAACCCCTGCCTCACATTTGGTTCAGTGGGAAAGGAAATTCCATATATCTCAACCGGGGTGCAGAAAAAAATAAGCTTAATGCCAGAGGTCACAGGTATCAACAGTCAGTTCTCAGCTAGCCATATTGTATTTTTATGTGTTCAGAACAGTAAGTCAACTGAACATGTTTATTCTTTCTTTTACCAGTGTCTCAGAATGAGTGAGACAGTAAGTGCCAGCTGATGTGAACAAACTGTCCACTTCCTCAGTCCACAAGCTATCCTTGGTAGATGGCCTTGGTTAGACATCCATTTCTCCTGTTTCACTCTTTTGACACCTGGGAGACCTCTTGGATTTTGGACACAAACTGGACTTTCCCATCAGTTGCACTTACCATCTGATCCATGTTTGGCTAGATGTGCTAGGGATGGGAATGAACTTGAAATGTTTTGCACAGGAAGTGTGCATCACTGAGTTTTCATTGAATATGTATCCTTCCAGTAAAACTAATGGGACAGAATCCTGTTCATATGTTCTCTTGAGCAATCTTCCTAGTATACACAGAGTATGACGTTTATGGAGCTTGTGAGAAGAGGTATCAAGTAGCTCTTGTGCAAACAGAAACTCCTAGGGGTCATAGAATCATGATGTTGGAAGGGGCCTCTAAGGCCATCAAGTCCTGCTCAAGGCAGGAATACAACCCAAAGATACCTAGCACTGACTTCAGGGAGAGAGCGCCATGAGGCCTTTTCACACGACCCCTAAGATCCGCTGGCCACTTAAATTCGGACCAGAGATCTTGGTGGTTCGTTGCTCTTCCTGCGTCCCCACCCCTCCGCACTTCCTTGATCCTGTCTGCGTGAGGGGAGGGAGAAAAAAGGGGACAAAAGAATGCAGGCCCACCTCTGTTTGCCGGTCCAAGCCTCCCCAAGCCCCGTCATCGTCCTGATTCCTTCTTTTAAAGGGGCGGGAGGCAAAAACAACAACAAACAGAAGCGAGGGGAGCTGGGCACTCACTCCTTTACATCCGGATCTGGGATTTTTCACCCTCCAAGAGCAGTTACCTGAAAAGTGCACTGGGACGCACTTAGATGGGCGTGGCCGCACTAATTTTCTGTAAACTCCAGAGCTGGTGGGGAAACAATTGTAAGCTCCGGAGCTGGCAGCCATTTGCAGCGGAGTTTAGGGGTCGTGTACAAATACCCATCATCTCAGCCCATGCCATGAGAATTGGGTAGAGTTACATCTGCATGAAAGCAACTGTCCTGAAGTTACATGTGCAAACTTGGCGAAAGTTGCCGATTTGCTTAATGTCTGTCTCGGGCCTCCGGGTCTCATTCGTTACGATGGAAGTCAGAAGCAGCACAAAGCACTTTGGAGAATGGACCCACCAGGTCATCAATAGCTTTTTTTTTTAATTGGCACATGTATCAAAGGCATTATTCTCCATTTTAAGAAGCCTTTTGCCAAGGCCCTAAACTACCATGCCATTAACCATGGGCAGAAAGACGAGAGAACATGAATACATTTTGTTTCGGCTAGCTATTAGTTTCTGAGGACGGCAGCGAAACCATGCATGGAAATCGAGTCCATTATGTACCTGGGCCTTGCTTAATGAGATGCAAGGTGGAAGGCAGCCGGTTATTTTGAGACTAGCGGCTTTGCTCCTTTTCCCAGATTGATTTCTGTTCCACAAATTACTACTCAGTGGATTAATGACCACTGTGGATGCAAATGTGCTCGGCTCCCACCCAGGTCCATTAACCTTTCTCTGAAGAAAAAAAATAATTCTTGCTTTGACCCTTCTCTACCTCACAAACAAATGAATATTTCCCAACTCAAAAAAATGCCATTTGCCGTGCTGTTGCTAGCTAAAAATTGAGGGCTGAGGGCACGAAATTCAAAAAACGTTGTCATCAGAAGAACATCTCGGAATATCCTGGCCAAGGTAGAACAAATCTCCTTTTTTGAAGTGGGTGGGTGGGGCAAATAAATCCCAGTCTTCCAGCCAGCATGGCGAGTGTCTGAGAGTTTGAATCCAAACCAAAACTCTAGACTCTAAAAGCTGTAGTCCACAGAAAGAAACTTTTCTAAGATTTCAGGTTATGAACCTATGAACCTGGCAAGAATGGCATATGGGTAGTTTCTGCTCTGGTGGCCATTTTCTCCACTCTCAGGCAGAGGTCCTCCTCACAATGGAGGCTAGTGACTGTGTTGCCATGGCAGCATTGAAATGAGTCTGGGTTTCAGTCAGTCCTAACTTTGCTGGAGCAACCCAAGAGGCTGACTTAAAATAATATCAGGTGCCTGGATCATTCCTTTAAAGTCAAAACTTAACATAGATTCACTGTGTTGTGAATTCTCCACTGCCATGAGTCCATTCTTCCAAATTTCTGTATCATTCTGCCTATGATATGATATGATATGATATGATATGATATGATATGATATGATATGATATGTATGTATTCAGGGCCGGCGCTTCCATTAAGGTGAACTAGGCAGTTGCCTAGGGCACCAAAATGGAGAGAGAGCACTGGCCAGCCTGCTGCCCCCCGCTGCTGCCCCCTGCCGCCCATCCCCCCCTGCCCACCAGCCGCCAGCCGCCCCTGCCAGCTGCCGCCCCACCCTGCCCCGCCCCCTGCCCCACCCACCCACCACCCGCCCCTCGCCTAGGACGCAAAAAAACCTAGCACCGGCCCTGTATGTATGTATGTATGTATGTATGTATGTATGTATGTATGTATGTATGTATGTATGTATGTATGTATGTATGTATGTATGTATGTATGTATGTATGTATTGCAGAGGCATAGCTAGGGTTTGGAGCACCCGGGGACAAAGTCAGTATTTGCCCCCCCTTTTGCCCCCCAAATGCATCTCATCCACTAAGCAAGGGTGAACAGCGGAGGAGCAGGAGAAGGGTCCCTATTTCTCACGCCCTCTTTGGGGGTGTCCCGGACAAGGCTCTCCTGTGCAAACTGCACAGCGCATGGATAGCGTCCAGCAGGTAATTTTTTTTTTTTCAAGCATCAATTCCGTCACATACTTCCCTCTTGTCCTTTTCCCTGGCTAAGGCTTGAGGATTGTTAGTCTGGGGAAAGGAGGAGAGGGAAGCAGGTGATGGTTTTTTTTTCAAGCAGCTCCTCCTTTCCCCTGATAACGATTGCCAAGCCTTAGCGGGGGTGGGGGGACGGAGGAGGTGAAGCAATTGACAGAGGAGCTGCTTGGGGGTGGGGGAAATTGCCTGCTTCCCTCTCCTCCTTTTCCCCGACTAAGGATCACCACACCTTAGCGGGGCGAGAGGAGGACTGCTGGTGGTGGGATGGCGCATGGCTTCCTCTTCCCGCTCCACCTCCAGGCTCCCCCGGATTGCTGCGTGCTCCGGGGCAAATGCACTCTTCTGCCCCTCCCTAGTTAAGCTAGTGTATGTATGTATGTATACATGCATGCATGCATTTACACACACACACACACACACACAGAGAGAGAGAGAGAGAGAGAGAGAGAGAGAGAGAGAGAGAGACTTCATGTACAGCTTTATCTCATAAAAACCCTTTGCCTGCATGTTTGTGCACTCACAACTGTATCACAACACTTGGAGATAGCCACAATCTGAAGCACAACTGTCCAAAAATATGAACTTGATCTGATCATGAAAAAGAAAACAAAGCCCTCACCCATCGCTCATTGTAACAAAGGTGGATGAAAAACATTCTCAATACATTGAATAAATAAATTCCTACCTTTCCAAATTGAGGCAGAAAAGCTTGGGTAGCATTACCTTTGTGTCCTCAGCAAAGCATTGAAAATTATTGCTTAAAAGGAATATGTTATGTAGCTCACCATAATCTCCCTTCCAAGGCGCTGGTTATGAATTCTTCTGAGTTTAAATACATATGTTTCCTATTTCAGGGGCTATAAGCATTGTGCACTACATGTTGCTTTTTATTTCATCACAGCATCATCCTTGCTCTGTTCAGGTAAGGATGGCTTCAACGTATTTTGTTATTTTTTTAAAAAAAAAACCATTGCAAGGTTTACTTCCAGAAGTGTAGAACCACAGGAGAATGGCAGAGGGGGCTCCATTGACAAAGCTGGGTGGCTGCTATGGCTGGTCCTCAGCATCAAGAACTAAGGAAGCCGTCTTATTCTGCAGTGAATAGTGAGCCACGCTAAGTACAGCTTTGTGGCTTGGCGTGGCTCACTAGAGAAGTTTATATGGCCAGGAAGCACTCTGATGCTGTGGGCAGGATGCCCAGCCTTCACCAGCCAGCAACTGCTTGAGTTTTATTTTATTTTTTCAATGAAGGCTGAGAAAGAGAGGAGACAGTGAATGAAGAGCGGAGCGGGAGACAAAGAAGGTTGTTGGCTCTTTGGTGCTTCAGAGGATGGCAAGGAGAAACCTAAAATGGAGTAAAATGTTCAATGACTGAACAACTTTTTGAGGGGCCGATCCTGGGGTTCCATTCTCCAGTAGCCAAGAGGTTCTTAAACAGAGAAAAACGAGAGAGGGATGAGGACTTTCTTCTGGCTGTTGTCATTGTCATTATTGTTGTCATCGTCTTTGAAGATTCTCAGTGATCGAGGTGTGTTTATCTGGAAGTTCGGTCGTGGCAACTGGATCTCTTGTGAGATCGAAACGTTGTGCTACTCATCCAAGTAGCTTCATCAGTCTAAGGAAAGTTGGTGTGAGGCCTCCAATTTAGAGTTGACCTGGCTTTCGTGCCACCCTGGTCTGAATAGGCTTGTTAGGCAGACAGTGGCCTGAATAGGCTCATTGGATGGACAATGGCCTGAATAGGGTCACTATTCTATTGTCTGGGGTGCATGAAAGCCCCACCTACCCTGTTCCCCTGAAAATAAGACCTCCCCAAAAAATAAGCCCTAGGAGGATTTCTATGCATTTGTTAAATATAAGCCCTACCCTGATAATAAGAACTAGTGATGGGCGTGGCTATCGTTGTGTGCAGGGCTGACATTCAAACATATTATACTTAACAAAAGTAAGACATCCCCTGAAAATAAGCCTTAGTGTGTCTTCTTGAGAAAAAAATAAATATTAGACAGTGTCTTATTTTCGGGGAAGCACGGTATGCAACCCTTCCCAATACCTATTTGTTAGCCATGGTCTTCCTGGTGGAGGTGTGAAATTGTTCTGATTTTATTGTTGTTGTTCTTTTGGGCCTGGAGATTAACAAAAAAAAATTATACGTCTTCAGGAACAGGTTGAAAAGAATTTGAAATTTAAAAGATATCCAGTGAGCAAGAAAGGGGTGGATTCCTGTTTATTGTGCCGAATGGAGAGTTCTTACCTCAGCCAGCAGCTCTAACATGATGGAAACTTGTGCAGCTACAAAATCTGATGCAAGTTGGGCAAAATGTCATTTCAGTTCCTTTTTGAAGAAACAGGATGGCTAGCAGTGAGGGTTATACACTGTTCTGTGGGTTTCCCACCTTGACAGGCATTAGACTATATCATCTTTTGGATCCCTTTGGGCTCTCCAGGGGTATGATGCTGTCATGAAGGGAGGTCACTTAAGCTCCAGGCCCGTTGGTATGACGACCAGCAGCAACACCCAAAGACTGGAGTTACGTCTTTGAGGCCTTCTTGTCCTTGAACAAAGGAGCCCCCAGGAGTCTTTCTGACTTCATTCTAAGATTATGTTTTAACAAAATTACCCACAGTCCCTTGCAGAGCACACTGGTCAGTATTCTGACCAAAGGAGTGTGTTTGATTCTGCCAAAAGGCGAGGGGAAAAAACCCAACAATATGATTTTTTTTAATAACTCTCTTCTATCTTTTTGTGCCTCTCTCACTCCCCCATCATGCTGAACCATCAGGGTGTGAAATATAATAAAACAGTGTTCTGCTCAATCTTGTCGGCTATACCTTACAGGTGTACTTCAGGTAAATATCCCTTTGGCTCGTGAAAAATGAGCTTACCTGGAAGAGATGACTTTGATGAACTTCGGCGCCAGAGCTGCTATCATTCTTTTCCAATTGGCTTCCCCAGGAAAGCACGGTGGCTGCCCGACAGAAAATTTGTCTTCCTTGCAAGGGAGATATCCTCTGATTCAGTTCATTTCCACCATCTCGGGGACTCCTCCACTGTGACGGGCAGTTTCACTTCATCCCACCTTCCGCAAGACTATCGGCAGCATAAAGGCTGTCCTTTGTAGGGTCTGTCTCGCTTTTGGGGGAAAGATGAATTATTTACCAGTGCGTTGTATGGCCAATGGCATTGATCAACACTGAAATATGAAAAACAGCCACCTATTAAAAGAACGGAATATCAGCTTTTTATGAGCGGCTCTCCATTAAGCTACTTTGGGGTCTGCCTCTCCATTGGCTGTCCTGGCCAAAGGATTTCTGGGATAGGTTGACTCCCGAAAAGGAGCTTTAGCCAGCTCTGGCCATGGGAATTTCAAGGAAGACTCCTACAAGTAAGCGTTAGAGAACTACTGGGTAGCTCAGTGGTTTAGGCGTTGGGCTATGCAGCCAAAGGTTGGGGGTTTGATTCCCCACTGTTCCTCCCTGATAGAGGGGCTGGACTTGCTGCTGCTGCTGATGATGATGATGATGATCATGATGAGTAGAGAAAGTAGAATGTATCCAAATCGTGCCCGTACCCCTGGAAAAGCTTTGGGTTTTTTCCCAGTTTTTAATTCTTAGGGTATTTGCCTAAAATCGCTCATATCAATCATGTTGGCCTCCAGATGCTGTTGGCCTCCATCTTTCAGAGGCCCTTGCCAGTGGTGAAGCATGCTGGGACCTGTAGTCCATCAACTCTGCAAGGCCTTCCATTGCCCAGCCATGATACAGTACACATAATTAAAACTCAGCCCAGCTCGTAACAATCCACATCGGTATGCTAATGCAGGGGCTCATCATGACAGCTGCCATAGCAGATGTGGGGCTAAGCATCTCCAATGGCAGAGAGTTCTGATGACCTACATCATCAAGTCAGCTCTAGCATTTTTCTTTTTTATAAGGAGCAGAGCTCAGAGCTTTTTGATTTCCATGACTTCAGAGATTAGGACTCGAGGCACTGGTTTCAAAACTACAGGAAAAGAGATTCCATTTGAACATTAAGAAGAACTTCATGACAGTTAGAGCTGTTCGGCAGTGGAATATGCTGCCACGGAGGGTGGTGGAGTCTCCTTCTTTGGAGACTTTTAAAGCAGAGGCTGGATTGGCCATCTATCAGGAGTATTGTGATGTAGTCATGGCAGGGGGTTGGACTGGATGGCCCTTGAGGTCTCTTCCAACTATATCATTCTATGATTCTACATCTCAATATGCAACAGATAATGTCAGCAGCAATATCTTAAAACAGTTTCCCTCCAAAATGTCTGTGAAGATTCTTAGTTGAGTCATGACGGTTGCCATGACTCAACTTCCAGTTTCTCTCCAAAAGGTATGCAGTGTAACTAAGCAAGAGGATTTGGGCAGCAGTATCTTTAAACACAAAATATGCATTTTATTATAAAATATTACATTAATATTAAAACATTATAAAAGCCAGGGCAACTGCAGAAGGAAGAAGCCCAAATATTTCCATTAGACACTCACTCTTATAAGTGCATAAATATTTCAATGATTAATTGCATTCCTCAAATGGATGGGGGGGGGAGTGAGTGAGTGAGGTGCTGTTTAGTTGAGATGGGCACGAAATGCCAAAATGGCATTTTGTTTTTTGGTTTTTTGTTTCATTTCATTTGGTACGAAATGATTTTTTTTTTTAAAAAAAAATTAGTTTCATTTTTCGTTTGGTTTCATTTTTAATTTTTTTTTTAAATAACAAAATTTATAGCCGACCAGCCCGGCTGGCCTGTGCTTTTTTTTTTTTTTTTTTTTACAAGCGCTGATCAGCTGTAGTGCAGGCCAACTGGTGCTTTTTAAAAAACTTGCGCCGACCAGCCCATGTGTGGGTCCAGCCGGCCGGCGCTTATTATTATTATTTATTTTAACAAGTGCCAAGATCGGCGCTTGTCAAAATAAATAATAAACAAAAATGAAACGGAACGAAACGAAAATTTCCATTTCATTTTGTTGCGTTTTTTTTTTTTTAAAAAAGGGCACTTCATTTTTTGGTTTCGTTCTGTAATGAAACAAAAAATGAAAAATGAAACAAAAAAAAATCATTTCATGCCCATCTCTACTGTTTAGTTCTCATTTTCTGTTCTCTCTCTCTCTCTCTCTCTCTCTCTCTCCCTCCCCCCTCCCCCCCTCTCTCTCTCACACACATGGTCAAGGGCCATTCTAATTCTCCCATTAATGGCAAGTTACCAGCTTCAGAGAGATTAAATGTTAACTAAAAAGATAGCAGCTGCCTAGATGCCCCTAAGCACATCCGATCTCTCCTGATTTCGGAAGCTAAGCAGGGTTGGCCCTGGTCAATACTTGGATGGGAGACTACCAGGGAATACCAGGTGCTGTAGGCGCCTGGAGTAGGAACTGGCAAACCACTCCAGTATTCCTGCCAAGAAAACTCCATGGACATGGGGTCACGAAGGGTCGGGCACAACTATAACGACACAACACACACACACACACACACACACAAAGATAGCAGGAAAAGGAAGGGACACAGTAAATATTATGATTCAAATGTCCTCCTCCACGCCCTTGCTGCTTTAAGAAGATGTGGAAGAAGAGAGAAATCAGGAGACAAAATCTTGTGGGGTTTTTCCCCCTTTTGTATCATACATTGTTTGGCACCATGTTCAACTCTTTGCTGTGTACATAGATCTCTTCCAAGGAATCCTGACACCCACACATCTCCTGAGATAAACCTGACTGCATGCTGTAATTAATTAATTACTTTATATATTTTTCCATGCACACAAAATAAAGTCACCTAGATTAGCACAGACAGTGCCATTATTCTAAATGTATTTTGAGTAAGCTTTCAAGAGGGTGAATTAAATTCTGGTTTGGTTCCTGGCTTCTCTCTCCTTTCCTCATCCCACCCGGCTTCTTCTCTGTTTCCTGTCTGCTTCCTCGTTCCTCGCCCACCACAAACCAGCCCAAATGTACCAGTTGTAAACGCCGATTGGACTCTGGAAGGAGAGTAGTAGATAAATTTAACCAGCATTAAAGTTATGCATAATTTAAATATGTATAAAATTATTCCATCTTATCGATTAGTAAATGGGCTGTTGACCATTTAAAGGCAACAATCAATTACAGAGTTCACAGGTCAGGTCAAGTTTCATTCTAATGATCTAAAAAAGAGAACAGCATTAGGAGATAATGAACTGCACAGGATTATGGATGTGGTCGAGGGCTCCGTTATAGCTTGCGAGTTAGCTCAGGGGGAGTCGTTTCATGTACAGCTTCCTCCATGGTCGAAAACCCGGGGTTTTTATCTCTTGGCCAGGCGTCAATTTATGATGTAATCAAAGACAATATATGCAATTACTTCTCTTCTGAAGCACCGCATGGTTCCCTTGTCCACCAAAAGTAGTCGAGGGGGGATGTAGATTCCTCTGATTGTGGTCTACAGAGCCATCTTTGGTGTTCTGGTAAGTGGAACTCAAACTCAACCGTGCCGTCAATCATAGAATGACGGCACATCTCTCTCCTCGCTCGCTCGCTTCCAGATAGGAAGTTATTTTAGGGCGCAGATGAAAACGAAGTTCCTTCATCAGGGTGATGCAACCCATGAGCAGCTCTGTGTTTCCCCGGGAACCTGTCATTCTGGAAGAGTCCATGAAACAAGGTGTCTCTCCCTTGGCATCTTTGATCAGGGCTCCTTGAGCAGGGACAGGAGAAAATTGCCACCCCATGGCTTACCCTGTGCTCTCCAGCAATTTTAAGGAAAACAGTAATAAGCGGGGCTGTAAAACTTCCTCTTAAATTGATCACCAGTTAATAGCAAGCACAGATTAAACCTGGGTTTATACCCATGTATATCATTCCCATAATTGCCCCGGGAAATCAATCCAGGAAGTATGACGTGGTAGTGCTGACAGCTGGAATGCACTGAGTGTTGCATCGCACTATAGTTTTCACAGGTTAAGATAAGGCTTTTTCTTCATTAACATCTACCACTTCTCCAGATCTCCAGTTAAAAACAACTGAGAGGTTCAGAACTTGGCCAGCTGTTATAAATAAATAAATAAATAAATAAATAAATAAATAAATAAATAAATA
>JAHTLZ010000195.1:2535133-2555128 GCA_023846285.1 Phrynocephalus versicolor
ACTACTACTACTACTACTACTACTACTACTACTACTACTACTACTACAGTAGTCCCCCGCCACAACGTGGTTCATATAGTACGGTTTCAGTATATCACATTTTTTTTTCTTGAGAGAAGCAGACTTCCAAAGAGAGGTTTTTAACCCCCTCCTGACACCTCAGCAAACAGATCTTGAGATCCTGGCAGCAAGGTTTGCTGAGGTGTCAGGAGGGGGTTAAAAACCTCCCTTTGCAAGTGGAGCTGGCAGGAGCAGTCCTTGCTGAGATATTTTCATTTCGCTTCCAAAGAGAGGTTTTTAATCCCCTTCTGACATCTCAGCAAACAGAGCTGGGGCTGCTCCTGCCGGCGGTGTTTGCAGAGAGGTTTTAACCAAACCCTAACACCTCATTAAACTGACCTTGGCTGCTCGGCTGCTGTTTCTAAAAAGAAGTTTTTAACCCCCTCCTGAGACTTCAGGAAACAGCTTGAGCTCTTGGCAGCAAGGTTTGCTGAGGTGTCAGGAGGAGTTTTAAAAACTCTATTTGGAAACGCAGCTGGCAGGAGCAGCCCGTCAGTTTACTGAAGCATATGCATTTCGCGGATTTTCCTTTATCACGGGTGGATCAGGCACCTAACTCCAGCAATAAATGGGGGAGTACAGTACTCCATATTCTGGGACAATATGCCCGCTGGAACCAATCAATACATGTTACCAATCCATTAAGAAATCTTATCGAGTCTGTTTTGAATGATCATATTGTTCTTATCTGCAATGAATGGGCATGCCAAATCACCCACCTTTCTCCATGAATAACAAAGGGAGGGGGAGGATCTTGTGTTGGTGGTGACACAACCAGCAATCTTTCCATGCCTCTTTAAAGATGAAAGGAGCTGGTGTTTAACCAGGTGGAACTTATTCCCCATGCATTAACCTTGGCGTTTACAAATGTTGCATTTTTTTTGTTGTGTAAAACAAAGCAGGCGTTGCCCGCAAGAAAGCTATGGAGACGGCCATAATTACACCGACTGGCAGTGAAGTACAGAACCACGGACTGAGTCCCAGAGCAATTATTAAAGATAGTTCAATGCATTACACAAATGAGAGCAGCCTGGGATATTTATGAATGGCAAGGGGAGGGGGGAATGGACAAGGGGGGTGGGTGGGTGGCCAAGGGAAGCTAAGGCACATTATTTAAGTGTTCTTGTAAGCCCTCTAAGATATTAATGCTGCAAATCTTCTTATGAATATTTAAGGACATAAAATGGAGAGCTGCTCCGGTCCAGCATTACCGCAGCAGCTTGTGATATAGTTGAGCCCACTTAAGAAAGCAATATCCGACATCCATGACAAATTTAAACATGATAAGGCAAGGGAAGGGGTTGAAGAGGGGAGAGAGGTTACTGGCCAGGGCCAGCCTTCTTTTGGTATTGAAGCCATGGGGGTGGGGGGATGAGGCATTGTATGCTGACGCAAATTTTGCTTAAGGTACAGTTTCCGAACAGCTACCAATGCTCTGTATTTATCTCTACACACAATCTGGTTCGCAAATAACCTGAAGATAAGCACAGAAATAGATGTTATAGAGGACCCGTCATTAGACGAGGAAAATCCTACACAGCTATTTGGGTATTAGAGTCCTGATAGGTTTTATTCCTTACCTCCCAGGTACACAAATTAGCTTGATTTGTTTTCTTAGTGTCTTTGAGATCTGATGTCTCAATCACAAAAAAGGCCTGCCTGAATCACATCTCTCCAACACTAACATGCTTTCTACCCCCAGCAGTGGCTTATGTCTATAATCTCTGCTCCTCTGTTCCTCTTTAAAAAGAACATCCATACCTGAACAGAGAAAAAAAATTAGATGACAACTTCCAGAATTTGCAGTCTGCATGGTTCCTTTTTCTTCCTCTTTCTTCCTCTGAGGTTGTTTTCCCATTTTGCTCCTCAATGGAGAGGCAGGAAATTTCTTTGTCAATAAGTTTACAAAAAATTTTCCCTACCGCACTCTTCCACCAAATGGATTTCATTAGACAACAAACCATACATCTTTCCTTTTTTGTATAAGAGTCTTTGGCATGGTTAGTCCTCTCCAGTATTCACAAACATAGCTCTAGGCCACATAACCTGGCCAGTATAAACACTCAACCGTCCTTAAAATCTTGTTCATGTTGACCTCAAGTGTGCGTTTATACCCAAGAGTTTCTAAAAATGTATATGTTCAGCTCTCCAACTGATACTGATTGTTTTGTGCCTTAATTTCAGACAACAAGGTGCTGTTATGTCACATGCTATCAGGCCCCTTCTCAGTCCTCTAATCAACAATCCAAGTTCGATGGCTTCCTTTATTGAGTTCATCCATCTGATGTTTGGTAGTCTTCTTTTCCTACTGCCTCTCATTTTCCCCAGGAGGAGGAAAGCAATGGCAAACCTAGGTAGCATCCTAAAGAGCAGAGACATCACTTTGCCAACTAAGGTCAGGCTAGTCAAAGGTATGGTTTTTCCAGTAGTGATGTATGGAAGTGAGAGCTGGACTATAAAGCAGGCTGATCGCCGCAAAATCGATGCTTTTGAGCTGTGGTGCTGGAGGAGAGTCTTGAGAGTCCCCTGGACTGCAAGGAGATCAAACCTATCCATCCTGAAAGAAATCAACCCGGAATGTTCACTGGAAGGACAGGTTTTGAAGCTGAGGCTCCAGTACTTTGGCCACCTCATGAGGAGAGAGGACTCCTTGGAAAAGTCCCTGATGTTGGGAAAGATTGAAGGCAAAAGGAAAAGAGGACGGCAGAGAATGAGATGCTTGGATAGTGTCATCGATGCAACCAATATGGATTTGACCAAACTCCGGGAGGCAGTGGAAGATGGGCGGGATATAAGTTCAATAAATAAATAAATAAGTAAATAAATAAATAAATAAATAAATAAATATAGGAAGGCCTGGTGAGCTCTGGTCCATGGAGTCACGAAGAGTCGGACACGACTGTACGACTGAACAACAACAACTGCATATCCCAGTGAGTCTTGCCTTTGCAAAATGTATTCTGGCAGGAGATGTTCAGTCATTTGGTCTAAACTAGACAAAAGCGGTGTCCTTGGCTGGATCTAGCATCAACTCAGGATGAGTGAGAACATACAAAGGAAATTTTTTTTTTAACCAGCGTGTTGTTAGTCTGTGGAACTCCCTGTCACAGGATGTGGTGATGGCATCTGGCCTGGATGACTTCAAAAGGGTATTGGACAGATTCCTGGAGGAAAAGTCCATCACAGGTTACAAACCATGATGGAGATGTGTCATCTCCAGGCTTAAAACCGGGGCACTTCAAGGGCCAGATGCAGGGGAGTGGTATCAGGAGACAGATATCTAGTCTTGTGCACTCCCAGACGCATTTGGTGGGGAGACGCTGTGAGATACAGGAAGCTGGACTAGATGGGCCTTTACCCTGATCCAGTATGTCTCTTCTTATGTTGTTATGTTCATAAAGTGTTTCTCCCAACATAAAATTTAAATGAAGTGTGTGTGTGTGTGTGTGAGAGAGAGAGAGAGAGAGAGAGAGAGGACGCTTTTACACAACCCCTAAAATCCGAGGCAAAGGGCTCTCAGATTCGGAGCTTAAAAATGTTTTCCCACCAGTTCTGGAATTTAAAAAAAATAAAGCACGACCACACCCACCTAAGCGCGTCCCAGCGCACTTTTCAAGTACCTGGCCTCCTGTTTGTTTGTTTTTTGTCCCTGCTGCCCCTTTAAGAGACAGGAATCACTACGGGGCGGCTCGGGGCTGCTCCCAAGGGCAGAGCGGAAGTGAGCCTGCATTTTTTTCCTCCCCTTTTTTCTCCCTCCCCTCACGCAGACTGGAGCAAGGGAGGTCGGAAGGGTGGGAACACAGGAAGAGCGACAACCCCCCCCCACGATCTCTGGTCCAAATTTAAGTTGGCACCGGATTTTAGAGGTCGTGTAAGAGCTCCCAGAGAGAGCAATCTTCACTTCCTGGGTTTCACATCTAGATGTAATAATCAGGATTATAAGGATCAATAATAATCAATATTGTAGTGTGCATGAGCTTCACCTTGGTCTCCCTTGAGGTTCCTTGAGCAAAGATTTGGACCCGATGGCCTTGCAGGCCCTTCCGACTTCATGATTCTATGAGACATCCTTACCCTGTGACTTGAGGAACAAAATACGAGGTTATCAGTTCGAAAGAAACACGCATCGGCCCCAGTAGGCAATACAGGATCCCTTCTCTGGCCTCCCCTTGTCTTTGGGTAAGTTGATGTCTTGCACATTCCCCTTTTGGCCCCTCCTCAGCTCAGTGTGTGTGTGTGTGTGTGTGTTTTGTCGTTACAGTCGTGACCGACTCTTCGAGACTCCATGTCCATGGAGTTTTCTTGGCAGGAGTACTGGAGTGGTTTGCCAGTTCCTCCTCCAGGCGCCTACAGCACCTGGTATTCCCTGGTGGTCTCCCATCCAAGTGCTAGCCAGGGCCGACCCTGCTTAGCTTCCGAAATCAGGAGAGATCGGATGTGCTTAGGGCATCTAGGCAGCTATCCTAAGCTCAATAATATTTATTATATTACAGCATCTCGCAGGCCAGTAGCACTCAGATTACCTAGCTAGTGCATATGTTTGCTTCAGACAAAGCATCGTGTTTTTCCCTGCCTGCGTGCTGTTTTTTTTTTCTTAATTTAACTTCTTGATTGACTTATTATGTACATTGGCACTTTTAAGAGCATCAAATAAAACACAGAGAGTTCAGAAGAAATGTAAATGGGCTAAAACAGAAAGAGAGGGGGAAGAATCCTATAATCTTTTTTAATGGCTATAAAATCTGAGAAGGATATATCATAAGTTCCCCACATGGGGTCCTTGTCTGTGCTGAATCCAGTATAGTAAATTAGACATGACTTTTTATTTAATTTCTGACTGAGAGAGGGAAATTAGAAACAACATTATCTCCGCTGTTCTGTTATAATGAACAATATTTCATGAAGCCGCCATAAGTTTACCTTTAAAACTTTTGCTTTTTCAAGGGAGGATAAGCTCGAGTTGAATGCCACTCTTGGCTGCGTGACATCTAAGGCTCTTTTTCATCCATTGACAAAGACTAATAAAGAATCACCTAAGGTCCGGATAGTCAAAGCTATGGTTTTTCCAGTAGTGATGTATGGAAGTGAGAGCTGGACTATAAAGAAGGCTGATCGCCGCAGAATCGATGCTTTTGAGCTGTGGTGCTGGAGGAGAGTCTTGAGAGTCCCCTGGACTGCAAGGAGATCAAACCTATCCATCCTGAAAGAACTCAATCCCAAATGTTCACTGGAAGGAGAGATTTTGAAGCTGAGGCTCCAGTACTTTGACCACCTCATGAGGAGAGAGGAGTCCTTGGAAAAGTCCCAGATGTTGGGAAAGATTGAAGGCAACAGGGAAAGAGGACGGCAGAGAATGAGATGGTTGGACGGTGTCATCGATGCAACCAATATGGATTTGACCAAACTCCAGGAGGCAGTGGAAGACAGGAAGGCCTGGCAAGCTCTGGTCCATGGGGTCACGAAGAGTTGGACATGACTAAACGACTGAACAACAACAACAACAACAAAACATAGTACTGTGTGTATTTAAAATGTGTTTGTTTGTTTGTTTATTGGATTTTTATACAGCCCATCTGGCAGTGAGGCTACTCTGTGCAGTTTACAACTAGGGATGGGCATTTTTTTCGGAACCTGTAGGTTACGAAACAAACCACGCAAGCCCAGGTGGACTCTGTCACGCGCTGCCCGGGCTCAACGCCCCAGCTCGCCCTGGGGGAAGGGCCGGTGCCGCTCCCCCCCAGTCCGCCGACCCCTCGGGATCCGATCGCCCAGCGGCCGGGGCGGGACGGGACGGAGCCGCGGCAGCGCGGCCAGGCTCCCCCGACCATCAGCTGTTCTGCGCGGTAGCGCAGCAGCAGAGGCCGGGAGCCGGTTACCGCCTTGGCCCCCGCAGCAGCAACAGAGCCGCGGCAGCTCTGCCAAGCTCCCCCGACCGTCAGCTGTGTCGCACGGTAGCGCAGCAGCAGCAGGTCGGTAGGGAGCCAGCCGGGCCCCGCTGATTACTCCTCCTCTGGGCTCCGCTCCCGCTGGTCCGGGCCAAGCCAAGCCGACTGCCCCGGCTAGCTACTGACCGGGGCGCGGAGCCCCGCTGCTGGTTAGGCCGCCGCTGCGGCCCTCACCGTGGCGCCCGACGCGCAGACGGCGTTCAGGTTCGGGAGAGAAGAGGAGGAGGAGGAGGGCAGCAGAGGAAAAGGGGAGGAGCCTCCCCGGCCTCCCCAGGTGGCCCGGTGCCGACCGGTGCACGGACCGGCACCGGTCCGCGGCCCGGGGGTTGGGGACCACCGGTCTAGGGCGCCTTAATGGAAGCACCGGCCCTGGGCCCAAAAAGCAAGACTCTCTTCATGAGCCTGTCCAGGTGTTAAGATCATCACGAGAGGCCTCTTTCTCAGTCCCACCACCCTCACAGGGGCCTTGGGTGGAGACAGAGGAGAGGGCCTTCTCTGTGGCTGCTCCCAGACACTGGAACTCCCTCCCACTGGAGGTTAGATTGTACCCCCAGTCTCTACTATCTTTCCACAAGCAGGTGAATACCTTTCTCCTCATGCATGCTTTCTCTGACTGATGAGCTTCCTGAATGGGTTTTTTAAATGGAACATTTAGCCTTACAAAAACAAGACTGAGAGGGGTTATGATGGCTATATTTAAATATTTGAAAGGATGTCACATTGAAGAAGGTACTGGCTTGTTTTCCATGGCTTAAGAGACTAGGACCCGGGGCAATGGTTTCAAATGGCAAGAAAAGAGATTCCATTTAAACATTAGGAACAATTTCATGACGGTTAGAGCTGTTTGGCAATGGAATATGCTGCCACAGAGGGTGGTGGGACCTCCTTCTTTGGAGGTTTTTAAGCAGAGGTTGGATGGCTATTTGTCAAGAGTCTTGTGATGGGGGTTCCTGCATGGCAGGGGGTTGGACTAGATGGCCGTTGAGTTCTCTTCCAACTCTATGATTCTATGGTTGTTCCTTAGTACTTTGAATATGTTTTTGGTGTTACTTTTGTTTATCATTTCTAGTGTGGCATTTGATCCTTTTAAGTATTTTGATACCAACTGTTTTTAGCTTTAAATATTTGAGCTTTAATATCTGCTAATGATGAAAGCCACCTCGGGTCCTCAAAAAGCAGAAAGGTGAGGTAAAAACCATTTAAATAAAAATAAATAACAAATTTTGCAACTCATGTGAAACACTGTCCTTGTACCCACTTTAGAACTCCTTGGAATATGACTGCAGTGATCCAAAAGGAGAATAAATCTCAGCCAAAGTTTCCATTTTTTCCTTACCTGTCACTCAACATTCCCCCACCACAGGTCCTACATTTCCACTGAGAGCATTGGTGAAACAACCGAAATATAATCTTATTGCATAATGGAAGTTGCCTTGGGTCCTTTTACGGAGAAAAGGTGGGGTCAAAATATTTTAAATAAATAAATAAATAAATAAATAAATAAATAAATAAATAAAAATGACTCATTATTTTAATCTTTCCTTCCCTCTAGGGAGAAACCTAGCAGTAAGAGCAGTTTGTGACTGCTGTATTTTAGTTTTGTTCATGTGTAAATAACAGATTAGTCTTTGAATCCCCATTTCTGCACATCATCATTTTGTTCCAGTGTTTTAAGAGAACAATAATTAACCCCTTCGTGGTGCCGAAGGGAAAGCTGCCTTCTCCACCCCCCGCCTCGCCCTACCCACATGCCTTCTCCTCACTTGACCTTCACCCTCCCCAGCCACTAAATACATAATGGGTTGATAAATTTTTAAGGAGTAATGAGGGGTGTAATGTGCAATAAGCCATTAAGGTTGCATTCATCAGCGCCTGTGTGGAGAAAGAGTGTAACAGTGCTAAAATGGAGAGAGGAAGAACCCAAGTTACAAACTGGAAAAGATGGTTTGTCGATTGCTGTGGGGTTTAGCTTCCTCAATTGTAGGGCAGCCCAGCAAATTTCTAGGGCTGCTATCTCACCTGGGTTTTGATCCTGATCTTCTGAAGGTCCGGCTTTTCCTCTTTGTCCCATCACGTGATTGAATAAGTGGGACAAGAGTTCCCATGTCCAAAGCTGGTTTTTTAATTTTAAAGTGCAGTTCAGCCCTCTTGGCCAGCAGGTGGCGCTAGCACTTGAAAAAATGGACCACTTGTCCGGGGGGAAATTAATGCTTAGGGCACCACATGGAGCTTCCTGTTTCTCCGAAGGTAAAAAGAAATTAAGAAAAACAGTGCCGATTGGCCCCAGGAACAGCCGGTTGGTGCTATGAGTAAAAAAGAAGAAGAAACCCGGATCATCTGCATGGTCCCACAACGTCTGCCTTCTTAAAAAATGGATTTTCAAAGCACGGCAAAAAATTCCCTACTTCTTGGGTGAGTCACAGAAACCTTGCTTAAAGGGGCATTACCGGGTTTTGTTTTTTTCTTTTCCCCCCAAAAAGCCCGGTGGCCGTGGGGACAGCATTTTTAGACACGGTTTATTTAGTAATTTAAACTGCTTTTAAAGGGACGTGGGACCGAGTCCTAGGAAGAGTTTCTTGGTGTTAGGACAGCCTTCATAGCGGTTGCAAAGAATATGTTCCAACCATTATTCTTAGAAGGTTTAAAACAGAAGCACACTTCATAAACAACATTTTTAGCATGTCCACAGGTGTTCTTTTAGGTCAGTCCTCCAGTTCAAGGGCTCCTGGAAAACAACCCTCCCTTGAAACATGGCCTCCATTTGAAAGGTTCTCCAGTCCAAATTAGACTTTGGCCCAATTGTGGGCCTTAGGGTGGTCCGTTCACATTTTTTAGCACCTAAACTGCAGACCAGCAAGCAAACAAGCACTTGCTTCTTATTTTTGAATGAGATACCATGTGATTCAGTTTAAACTATAAAACCCCTATCAGATGTCGGACCTCTAGATATGATTAGTGTGTGCAGATAAATGCAGAATAGGGAATCAAGTTTGCACTTTGGACTGGCTGTGGTATGTTTTGGTGCAAGCTATTTCCTGTGCAATCACACAATGTATGGTCAACAGTGATCCACCTTGGTCTGTGCCCAAGTTGGACATTTTTGGGGGCTGGGTTGGAGCGATTCCCTGATGGATGGAAAGGTCACTTTTGTTGCTCATGGCAAAGTACAAAGTAGCCTTTCTTGTTATGATCAGATCTGCACCTTTCTTGCAACAACCCTCATTATTAGTGAAATGCTAATGATTAGAGCAACCTGCTACTGAGAAGCAATGAGTAACTCCATGAGTCCTTTTAAAATGGAATGTTTGGTGCTCTGATCATTATACAATTCATGCATGAGGACCTTATGTTCTTAGCAGCAATGCGGCCAGGCCCAGACCTTGGAAACTTTAGTTTTTATAGGAGCACAATCCCAAGATTTGTTTTGTCAACATGGATAGTGGTCCTCTGGTTCAAAACATGAATTATCTAATCAAGCCAATAATCAATTGATTGATTGATGGATGGATGGATGGATCGATCGATTGATCAACCAACCAACCAACCAACCAACCAACCAACCAACCAACCAGACAATCAATCAATCAAAAAGAATAGCTTTGCTGCAAAGATGCTGAACTATCCATGCTGCTTCAGATTTTGGTTATGGGGCTCCTCTTTCTCTGTTGAATTGGCTCAGCAGAGCTAAAGTTTCAATTTTTTGAACTACAGATACCATAATCCTTAGGTAGAATAGCTAAATATGTATTGGAGCTGTCCCACCCCACAAATAAGTAACTTATTCAAGCGGTGAGCCAGACTGCATGCCTGTTTGATTTCTAGAGTTCTTGAATGCCAAGCCAACTAGGAAATTATGTTACTTTTAACAGGTTAGCACGACTTAAAGATGGTACAGCAGGCAAAATTTCAAATGCATGTATTATTGCAACTTTGCACCTGGATCAATAAACAGGATTTTTTAAATTGTTGTTAATTTCACACCTCAAAACAGCTTAATTATAAGCAAGCAGTAAGAAAATCGAGAGATGTATTTTGATATCACATCACACTCCACCGAATTGTTCCTCCGGGCCCCCTGGAAACGATGACTCGCTCCAAAGCAAAATAAAACAGATTAAGAAATCTATTCAAAATTCATTTGAAAACATCATAATAAAAGCACAATGAAACAGACTAACTGAACTTGGTTAATTTGCTTCATGTGCTACTCAGGTTTATAGCACATCTCTTAGTATGTTTTAATTAGCTTCATAATCATCATCGAGTAACTAACAACACGTACTGCTTAGCTAGGGATAGGGAAAGAAAGGATGGCTGTGATCCCTTGGCACACCCCCGTGACCTGGTTGCCCCAGAGCCAACTGGATGGCCCGATGTCCACAGCATAAATTTGGTTAGGGGCAGCCTTTAGATCCTTTTTCATGGAGGAAATGGGCAAGATCCAGGGGTTTCTGCTAGGGAGAATTGTCTGTGGCCCAGGATGGAGAATGACCGAGCTTTGATGCCTCCCAGACTCTGCATGCCTACAGAGTGTGCTAGATCGCTTCGTTGCTTGACTCGTGGTAACTTCCATCTTGGATGATCCACAAAGTGGATAAGATAAATTAGAATGGGTCTAAGAAAAAGAATCCTGCCTGAAACCCCAGAAGATTGCTGCCAGCCAGAGCTGGCCATGCTAGCCTAGATGGTACAGGGGAGGGTTTTTCTCTGCTGTGGCACCCAAATGATGGAATGGCCCCACCCTGAAAGCACCAGGCTTGGCATCATATTTAGCACCAAGTCAAAACACTGTTTTATCTTCCAAGTTTGGCCTGGCTGAGACGTGTCTACCACAATTCTTGGGGGAAAGGTAAGCCAGGTCCCTCTGCTAGGAATGAAAAACTAGTTTGCAGTTCAGAGGTGTAACACAGAGATGAAGGGAAGGCAGAGCTAAGGATAAGAAGATGAATGAATGTCAATCATTTGCATTTAAGTTTAGGTTCAATGGTCAACGAGAACTAAAATGTTGTACAGAGACTCCACTGAAAAAGATTGCTGGAGTTTTTTTTAACAACCTGGCATGCTGCTTGGAGAAGGATCTTGGTGGGCTGGGTTGATGACTGTCAATCAGTCTGGCACTAACCAACCATTCCTTTCCTACTTCTGAAATCAAGAGAGCCCCGCCTCTGCTCAGAGGTTTTCCACTCTCTCTAGCATCTTTCGGAGCTTTCTAAGAGCCTTTTTACATGACCCCTAAGATCCGCTGGTCCCTTAAATTCGGACCAGAGATCTTGAGGGTTTGTTACTCTCCCTGCATTCCCACCCCCTCCGCACTTCCTTGTTCTGTCTGCGTGAGGGGAGGGAGAAAAAAAGGGAGAAAAGAATGCACTCTTACCTCCGGAGTGCCAAGTTGCTATGACCCCCCCGTCGCTTCCTGGTTCCTCTTAAAGGGGTGGGAGGCAAAAAAAAAAAAGAAGAAGAAGAAGAAGAAGCGAGGAGAGCCCGGCACTCTCCGCATCAAAAGTTTTCACTCTTCCAGAGCAGGTACTTGAAAGGTGCGCTGGGTCGCGCTTAGGTGGGCGGGGTTGCACTTAATTTTCTGTTAGCTCCAGAGCTGGTGGGGAAACATTTTTAAGCTCCGGAGCTGGGAGCCATTTGCAGCGGAGCTTAGGGGTCGTGTATAAACGCCCTAAGTTTTGTTTCTAAGCTTTGCTTCTTTTCCCAAATTGCCCTCTTGTTATTTTTAAAGCAAATTCTCTTGATCTTCTGCATCTGGTAACATTGTAAACATTTTCCTTCCTCTCCCCTTTCGTTATCTTGTGATCACCTTGGCTTCCCTTTTGTCATACAAGGTCTTCAGATTTCATGTGTTCTCAAATTTAACAATCGTTTTAATCCCACCCTTCCCCCACTGCTCTCATTATATAAGATTAAACCATGACACTCTCTACCTAACATGTCTTTTATTTGCTCTTTATTTCCCATTTCCCCCACTAACCAATCTTTCATCCTAATAACCTGTTTCTTTCTTAATAAATTCTTTACCCTTCCTTTCAAAGTTCCTGGGGATTTCTCCCATTCACCCACCAGGTATAGCAGAGGCATGGGAAGGATAAATCTGTTTCTGTGCTTATCGTACAGATACCCAGGTAATCCCAGGACACTGGGCACTCTTTCTGTTTGGCATCTGGCCATTGCCTTCATGAGGCTGCCATGAATGAGGAGCACCATTTGCAAGCTTGTCTGGGTAAACTAACGTAAAGAGATGGCGGAGAAGCCACACAACCAGGCCACACAACCTCATAAACAAGTCCCACATTGTCAATATGTGAGGCCTGTTGTAGAAAGCAGACATGTTTGTCAGTTTGCTGTTCTCTTTGTTCAGAACTGTAAGTAAAGAAAGTGGCTTTTATTCTTTCTACTACGAATGCCCCAGCTATCGAGACCTTAAGTGCCAGTTAATGAGAAAAGGGATAGAATGCTCTAGGGGACCTGGCGTTGTTCTGCAATATGAATCCCTGCACTTCGACTAGGTAGCTAGAGGAATTTAACCAGAAATTGGAATTTTGCGCCAACATTTTGCGCCAGCATCCATAAGTTAACTTTACTGTCAATCAAATCCGTGCTGAAAAGCTAATGAAGAAGAAGAGGCGTAGAAATTTCAGGGAGAAGAAGAGCTGGGGGCAACTCAGTGTGCCAGAAATGTATAAACAACAAATAATAATGTTATCTTTTAATTCATTTCCCCCAGTCTCAGAATATTTTGTGAGCTTTTGTGTGTCAACAATAAAATAATTCATAAAAGGCGAGGAAGAGTGTGAGTTATGATAAATAAAACAACTTTGCTAATGTGTTAATCTGTAGCCTCGCTTAATTTGCTTTGCTATTAACATTTTAATAGAAAATATAATTTGATGGCATTTTTTTAAAACAGATATTTGGAATGATACAGAAATATTATGAATCCTAAGCAAAGGTGTCTAATATACAAACAGGCATTTTAATAGGAGTTCTGATTAGCAAAATGAATACTTTTAATACATTTCCATGTGCGAATTCAAATCACCTGACGTCTTTCTGAACTAATTAAGCAGACAGTTGTGCCATGTTCCCCACCTTTGTGATGCTTCTTTTCTAGATTTCGATCTCCTTAAGATAGTGAACAAAGAACCTTCCATGGAAGACTGGCTCATCAGGGTACTGGACCTGGTAGAAATGGCCCAGCTGTCAGCTTTATATGAGGACAGATCATTGGGACCCACTTCAGAACTACCTGGAAACCTGTCCTGGACTTTTTGCCAAAAAGGGGGGAAAGATGAACTGATACGATATGGCTTCAAACCCTAAGACTTAGATCTTGGTGGGGACATACCAGAGATTGGACAAATGTGGTTGTTCCAGGCACTAACACGCAAGCACCCTCTTCAGATGAGTGAAAGAAAAACTGGTAAATTGTCACAATGGTAATCTGAGTAACAAACGAGGGGATGGTCTAAAATCTCTTTAGGTTGAATAATTTGTCAAACCGGTTTGCTTCTTCCTGAACCCAATTCCCCAAAGGTACCCCCTATTTAAGAAAATTAATAAAAAAACATTTTTAAACGAAAGTGGTTGTCAACATCATGCATCTTATGTCCCACCAGTGACTTTGTCAGGGATCCAGAGGCACATCATAATAGAAATAAAAAGCTGACCTTTTCTGTTTACAGGCATTCTGTTATTATTTGTACTATTTATGGTATGTTGATGGGCAAAAGGAAGGGGGGATTAGGAGAAACACTGAGTGACGATGTTATTACTAGCTAGCAGCTTGTGGTAACCCCTGGACTGATGCGATACGAGAAAAAAATGATGCCAGCGTCCAAATCTGATCATCCCTTAGAGCAGACATTCAACATTATCAGTGTATTTAACAACAACAACAGCAACAACAATTGGAGTGTCAAAAATATAACTTGTCAGCCTCAAAATCCCATGAGAACATCAAGAAGTCAATATCAGCTGGGATTTCTGGATCTAAACTGATAGACATTTTAAACATAACACACTAGACATAGTAATAGAAGTAACAAAAGAAAAGAAAAGAAAAGAAAAGAATAGAATAGAATAGAATAGAATAGAATAGAATGAAGAAATGTCTAGATCAGGCATGTCCAAAGTCAGGCCCAGGGGCCAAATGCGGCCCGCTTTCAAATTTTGAGCAGCACACGGCCTCTTCTGCCCACCAGCTCAACTTGTAACTCATCCCCACCAACTGGCCCCTCCACATACTGGATGGAGACACCAGCTTGCAGTTTTATGGTTTGCCTGCCCTCCCTGCCTCTGTCCACCCCACCCCCCGGCCACCTGCCTAGACTACCTGCCACGGGCTTCGTTGCTGCAGTGTCCTCCCCGTCTCCTTGCATGTTATAGAGACTTGTCCAAAGTCCGGCCTGGGGGCCAAATGCGGCTGAATGGTCAGCCCCCTCACATTTTCACCTCACCAAATCCGGCCCTCCTTGCAAAAAGTTTGGACACCCCTGGTCTAGATCATTGACACTGCAATTCCAGGGGATACCAGAATTGGGGGGGAGGGGGGGAGAGAATTGGAAGAACTAACAAAATGCAGAAATCTGGCAACTGAAACATCTCATTTGTGGATGAAACGCACTTCAATGGTCCCCCAGTCATTGGGGCTTTGGGGACAATGCCAGGAATTTTCACACAATATTAAAAACCTTTGCAAGTGAAATAACACCATCAGCGCTACAAAACCCTGCAATATTAGGAACAGCACACATAGGGCACTGATATTTAACAGATAGGTTTTTTTGTTTTGTTTTGTTAAAACTGTTATATAATACCAATCAATGTATTTAGAATCTTGATGGACAGGCCTGGTATTTTTGAATACAGTATTAATAATAATCCTAGAACAGGCCTGCCCAAAGTCCAGCTCGGGGGGGGGGGGGCAAATCCGGCCCGCCAGGCCATTCTGAGTGGCCCGCGGCTGGCTGGCCCACCCCTCCCTCCCCCTCCTTCACCCCATGTTTTTTTTAAAAAGAAAGTGGGCGGGGCTTGCAGTAGGGTGGCAGGGTTGGGGAGCAACCGGCCCCTGACACATTCTCAGCTACCAAATCTGGCCCTCCTTACAAAAAGATTGGGCACCCCTGTCCTAGAATTACAGAGCTGGCAATGACCCTATGGATCATTTCAGGGAGGCACAATAGAGAATCGAACTCCTATATTTGGCTCCACACCATCATGCGAGCTATCCAGCAGTTTAAAATCTAAAAAGTACAATGGAAAGCACAAGCCGTTATGATCTCTCTTCTCCAAACACATGAAACAATCATCTTTCCACAATTATACAAACCCTCAATCTCAATAAGTGCAATAATATTTCAGTAAAGTTTAATAAACCAAGTTGAATGAGATCGCAAAGGAAAGGGAGAAGATTCAGAATGCAAAAAGGCTGTCTAAAGAGGGATGCAAGTATTTCCCTTCACACTAAAGCCTTACAGATTGGTGGCCTGGGTGACTGCAGGAAGCAGATATAACACACATGCTCATCCATGTATGTTATATATGTGGTGACTCAGTGAGCTCAAGCACTGAAAACTGTTGGCTACAAAGTCAGCAGCTCAACGGTTTGAATCCCGGGTGCCACGCAGCAGAGTGAGCTCCCACTGTTAACTCCAGCTCCTGCCAACCTAGCAGTTCGAAAGCATGTAAATACATGTAGATAAATACAGGGAGAACCTGTTTTTCCCGTCCATTGATGCACCTAATTACCTTCATTTGCTGATGCAAGGGAGGCAACCTAAAGATGCTCCAGAACTGCACTGATACCCCCTGATTTGTTCTGCTTTAGCACATTTGTTGAAAGGCAGTGCAGATGACTTCTACTGATGTGTTAAAAAAAATTCTTGCCACAGAATCAACACAAAACAGAGCAACACATATGAGGATTCACCATAACAACCATGGAAGGCTGAGTAAACCTTGAGCCTGCTACCTGAAATTAAAGCCCCGGTTGTGAGCACAGTTATAACTGCACTACAGCAGTTTAACCATTGTGCCACGAGGTTCTTACGCCATTCCGAGCAATTTACCAACCTCGGAAGGATGGAAGGCTGAGTGAACCTTGAGCCGGCTACCTGGGATTGAAGCCCCGGTCGTGAGCACAGTTATAACTGCACTACAGCAGTTTAACCACTGTGCCACGAGGTTCTTACGCCATTCCAAGCAATTTAATATTCTGGGGGGGGGGGGGAGTTGAGGAAGTTTGGTGCAATGTAACAGGGTGCCTGCAAAAGATATTGTCGACTGAATCCTGACCAAATGAGACAAAACCAAATATATGATGGAAAGCGATGCACCCACATTGTGGTCTATCTTCTTATATTCCCATCTGTCGGCCTATTTATCTATCTGTACTGGGAGATGTATTTTAATCATTGCCGAGAAGGTGCAGTAGTAAAGGAGGTGGCAGACGGGATGTCTTCTCGAGCTTGGTTTTTGCTCGCTGATTTAGTATTCGGAATTCAGGATTTATGGAGGAGCCTTCCCTTGTCACATCATCTATCAACGACAGACACCCGAGAGATAGAAAAGGGGGAAAAAATTAAAAACCTGTTTATCGCTCAACTTGCTCTAGGCATCTTTTAGTTTATTGTTCAGCTCAGTTCATTCCAGCGTTTCAATTTGAATGGTTCTCTTATTGGCTCTGGCTACAAAAGAAAAAAAAAACCACCCAGTCCCCTAAATTAAAAACCATAAGGAAACCTATTTAAGGGAAGAGAGGGGGAAACGAAGATATGTAGGGTGCCAAAAGCACCTCGGATCATTACAAAGTGTCAGTAGATAATTTAGGGGCCTGGTGGATCTTTTCTCTAAAGGGAAGGCTCAGCGTCTTATTCTGCTGACCTTTTGACATCTAGACACATCTGGTGGGGCCACTGTGAGATACAGGAAGCTGGACTAGATGGGCCGTTGGCCTGATCCAGCATGGCTGTTGTTATGTTCTTATGTTCTTATGGATATCTGAGCAACTTTAGAAAGCCTGGAACTACCAGCCTGTGGCTTTATTCGGGAACTTAGTGTCTTGTGAAATGGTTCTTACAAGACAGGCATATTTTTTTTAAAAAAAACGGTCGCCTTTGCTCCCATATCAGACCTTCCTCAAGGGAAAAGACTAGAACCAGCTAAACTAAATTAGGGTAGAGCCTTTTGAATGAGTGAAACTAACCAAGGGGTTGATGCAACAAATCCCCATTGATTTAAACTAGTCCCACTCTAATCAATAGTCATTGTATCCTACCTTTCGGGCTTGATGCCATTCATGCTATGGACCGGTGGATCTCAGACTTTGGATATTTTCTGGTTGGGGATTGATGGGGACACGAGGCAGGGGCTTCTGGGTGGCAGCTCCCAGATTATGGAATGCTGTCCTTCAGGAGATCTGACTGGACGCCTCCTTTTTATCCATCTGCCAACTGCTGAAGATCAGGCAGGCTTTTAAAAACAATGATTGAATCCCCCCTGGGAGGGAAGACCTCCCCCCCCCCATTTTCTAAGTTTGTTTTCAAAATTTCACATGCTTTTATATTTACAGTACAGTAATACCTCAGATAACGAATTCCCCTGATAATGAATTTTTTGGATAACGAATCGCAATTTCCAGGTATAGGGCTGCCTCAGATAACGAATTTTCATATTGGCTGCCTCAGATAATGAATTTTCCCTATGGGCTGCCTTGGATAACGAATTTTCCCTATGGCCTGCCTCGGATAACGAATTTCCAGCATGCATCAGTAAAAAAGAATTATGCCAGGCTGCATCACATCTGTACCTTTAAAGTGCACTTTATAAAGAGTTTTGAGCAAAAAAAAAAAATCAGGTGTCTGTCATTTTCTAGGCTCTGGAACGGATTAATTGGTTTCCCATTCATTCCTATGGGAAACCATGTTTCTCATAACAATTTTTTTCAGATAACAAATTGCCTCAGAGAACGAATTAAATTTGTTATCCGAGGTACCACTGTACTTCATGGACTCTTTGTTGTTGGCATTTAATTGCCTTTTATTGCACTTAATATATTGCACTTTTAGTTTACTCGTTTTAACACTGAGCTGCCTTGCATCCTCTCACCAGGAGAAAGGCAGCCTACAAATGCTACTGAAAAAAGAAAGAAAGAAAGAAAGAAAGAAAGAAAGAAAATAAATGCTTGTGGAAGGGTGCCAAACATTACGGAGAGGCAGCTAGATTTCTGGATTCTGTTGCACAACTGATTGCGTAGCTCAAGTTGCAACTGTTGCATGGCATGTCTGCCCAGCTCAGCGGCGTAGCAACGTTTTGGGGCACCTGGGGTCAAAGTTATTTTTGCGCACCTCCGGTCCTCCCCTGCAGGTGTGGTGTGGGCGTGGGGTGCGGGTTGCAACAAAGAGTTGGAGGAGGAGGAGGAGGGCACGCACCTACCGTGCACGCCTGCCTGCCTGCAGCCGGATTCAGAGATGGCGGGCGGGGGAGTGGGGGTGATTTAGCACCCCCTAATTGCTGTGCCCGGGGTGCCCCACCCCCTTGGCCTCCCCACACCACGCCCCTGGCCGAGCTGCTTTGTGGAAAGTACTTCTGCCCTATCTCAGCCTTTTCCACACTACTTCTTGCAGCACCGCATTGTGCATGCATGGCAACAGAATGGGATTTCCGCCAATAAATTTGGGTGCCACTGCAACAGCCACCGAAGTGGTGTCGCCTGCATAAATGAACTGCAAACTGCCCAGAGATTGCTTTAAGCACTATGGGGGGCGGTATAAAAGCACAACACTTTGGTATCTGTAGGTCCTTCTCCACTTCCCAAAAGGACAGCATGTGGGTTCTTCCCTCTCCCAGCATCTGAGGGAGAGATCTACTGAAGTTCCAAATGCCCCCCATGATCTCTATGGGAGATCAGTCAATTACTGCAAATTGAACTAGTTCATTTCTGCTTGCAAATGGCTTCCCATTACACAAGCGAGGGCATTAATCTAATAACTAATGATCATATATTTTACTAATCATACAGCGCTGCGTGTGGTATTATTATGTCTAATTATGCTTACGATTAAGACATCTTTACGTGTGTGACTAGGTTTGTGGCTAGTACTATAAACTGCCATAAAGGTAAAGGTAAAGTCTCCACCCCACCCCCCCCGCACATATGTGCTAGTCATGTCCGGCTCTAGGGGCGGTGCTCATCTCCGTTTTTGAGTCAAAAAGCCAGTGTTGAGCAACTCCGTGGCCATGTGGCTGGCATGGCTGAAGACATTTCTGCCCACGGAACACTGTTTTACCTTCTCACATTTTATGGCGGTACCTGTTTATCTACTTGCATTTACATGCTTTCGAACAGCTAGGTTGGCAGGATCTGGGCTGAACAGCGGGAGCTCACTCCGCTGCATGGCACCCGGGATTTGAACCACCAAGCCGCCAATTTTGCAGCTGACAGTTACAGTGCTCTAGTCCACTGAGCCGTCCCACCCCTAGTCAAGTGTGTATCTGGCTACAGATTGCACTTATATAAGTGGACTTGTCTTACTTGGGCCTAAAGGTAAAGGTTCCCCCCGCACATGCATGCTAGTCGTGTCCAACTCTAGGGGCAGCGCTCATCTCTATTTCTAAGTCAAAGAGCCAGTGTTGTGCAAGTCTGTGGCCACGTGGCCAGCATGGGCAAACACATTTATTACACTAAAAATCCATTGTAGCAATGGTCATAGGCTACTTGGCACTGCGAACAAGACTGTAGAATTAACAATCAACATTTTTTCTTCAAGCATTTACTTTTCCCAAAGTGGTTTTCAAAATCATTCTTTTCTGTATCCTTGACAGCTCAGCAGGGCTGAAAACAGGGATGCTGCCAAGTCTCAGAGTCTGAGTCCCAAGTCCAAGTCTTTGGCACCAAGCCCCAAGTCTGAGTCCAAGTCTTTGGTACCAAGTCCCAAGTTCAAGTCCAAGTCCAAGTCTTTGATGCCAAGCCCCAAGTCCAAGTCTT
>JAHTLZ010000195.1:2555138-2566376 GCA_023846285.1 Phrynocephalus versicolor
TCTGAGTCCAAGTCTTTGGTACCAAGTCCCAAGTCCAAGTCCAAGTCTTTGGCACCAAATCCTAAGCCCCAAGTTTGAGTCCCTATTAAAAATAAGTTTTTTTCCCTAAAGAAAAGGAAAAAAAGAAATTAATGGGGAAAAGAGTGGTGGGTGGGCTTCAAGTCACAAATCAAGTCCAAGTGACTGAGAAAACAAATAAAAACCTGAGTGGGTCCCAAGTCAAGCACCCTGAGCAACTTAAGTCCAACCTGACAGCAAGTCCCACAACGAACTCCCCATTCCTGACAAAAAACACAAAAGTAAGAGGTCTTACCCTATTTTTAGTATATACGAAAGAAGGATTTCACTGTGCAACTGTCGAAAATAAAAACAAAGCTGGTTGCTGATGAAATATCATTTTAATAAGCATACGTTAGCCAGGTTAAATTGAGCTGCTTTATCCTGTCCAGAAATAAATTTATTACAAGGGCACTGAAACCTCTTTTTGTGTGAATTTTACAAAAGGAAGATGGAGAGAGAAGGAAAGGCCACAGTCATGATTATATACATTTCATCTGTAATGGGAAAACAATCATGAGCTCTTTCAAAATGGCCGTGACGCTTTTGATCATGCTACCAATCACTCAGTGTTAATTTTTATTCACGACCAGCGAATGTCCTAAAGATGTCGACAACACCTGGAGTTTGTCGGAGAGGGCAGTGGGAGGGAAAAGAGGTATACAGCACAGTGCTGGTGGTGGGGAAGCAACCGTTGATCATATAAACAATTAGACTTTTATTCATCCTGGCCAACAAGGTCCTTTATCTGATGACAACCTCTATAGAACCGAGAAGGACTATCCACCTCCCTCTGGGGCCGTCCAAACACTTCAATCAATTCTACTCAATTACTAACAAATCTAAATGTGATTTATCTACCACGGAATCATTCCAATATCAGGCAAAGATCTATCAATAAATCCCCTAAGGTAATCTCTCCCCCTCCCCTATTCTCACCCTTCCCCCGAACTGCCAATAGAATGTTTTTTGGGGGGTTCAAAGACAAGAAGTCAGCAATCGAGAAATATCCACACTCCACCCACCTCTGTTCTTTTTTGGCGCACTTAATTAAGTCGACGCGAACCTGTCAAGGATGATTTTCAGAGCACACAGCCTGAACAGCTGACATTTGATAATATTACACTCAGTGTTGATTGAAATTGATTTTCTCCCCCCTTATTTTGTAGCAAGGTTCAAAATAAAAAAATTAAAAAAGAGAGAAGGGAAGTAGGATGAGGGAAGAAGTGTTGGATACTGGACAACTCACACACACCCCGTGTGCGGTACACCTTCAAGGACAACAGGGCACATTTGTTGAGGTCGTTGGTGATGAAGAAGATGATAAGTTTTTAAAAGGAATGGAGTTTAACCATCATAGGGCATTGGCCATGTTATCCTGGGGCCAATGAAACAAGAAGTTACCCTCACCCTCACCAAAAAGAATACAGTGGACCCTTGTATAACAAACAACTTGTATAACATAAAATTTGTACAACATGAAAAATTCTGGAGATAGGGGAAATTTGCTTAACATAATCGCCTATGGGGAGAATCTGTACAACATAAAAATGGGATCACTCCGTTTTCAATGCATTCCTATGGGAATTTGTATAAAGGAAAATTCGCTTAACATAATTTCATTTGGAACGAATTAATTCCTTTATACAAGGTACCACTATATAAGGGGAGGGGGGAGAATAGCAAATGTCAGAAGATTAAAAAAAAAAGATACTGTCACTGTTAGAAGTTATACTCGATTTTTAAAATTTCCCAAGCAGTCACCAACGATATAGGCAGCTGTGTAGACCCATATCAAGGTCTAGCAGTTTTCTTCTCTACGAGGAGCAAATCTTTTGTAAAGTTAACATATCTTAATTGTCCATTTGTGATAAAACCATTCCCAAAGTCAGCATTTCTCACGTCCATACATATCACATTATTTGTCCATTAAATGCATGTGCTGCACCCACATTTCCATATAACTATATTTCGACATCTTGTGCCAACGGTTACAACATCCTTCTCCAATTATCCTCCAGGATAATTACACTCAGGAGCCTCAACCATTCTCCACAGGGGTTGGTTTTTAGATCCTTTAGTATTTTGGTCGCTCTTCTCTGGATCAATTCATTTGTCAATATTCTTCCTAAATTGTGGTGCCTGGAAACTCTGATTTCTTGGCTACAGCCTGTAACTGGAATTGATGACTGAGGCAAGGTTACAAGGATGACAAGAGACGACTGACACTGCTGCTTGGATGAGTAGCGAAACATTTTGCTCTCACAAGAAAAGAAGTCCAATTGCCATGACTCAACTTCCAGACACCTGGATGACCGAGAATCTTCACAGACACCATTGTCCTTCTCTAGCCCTTTAGAAATAAATAGTTGTGAACTATGACCCTGTGGTCATGATGATCATAGGGTGGCTATCTGTCTTACTATATTAACTGTACCTTTGCATCTGAAGAATGGACAGTCTTGTGATGGCAGTGCTACCTGCTAAATTCTCCCGGAGGCACTGACACACTGAGATCATATTTGGAGGCACGGCAAAGGCAAAACTACAGTGAACAGTATAAAGGGCCCTCTAAACTATAGAATGCAACGTTCTGTCCCCTGAGACAGTTCTGGCATAAAACCTTTGGCCTTTGCCATGATAAAAGCACTTGTTTTAAAATCTCTTTTTAGAACTGAAAAAGTGGCCAATCTTTTCCAGGATACAGTGGAACCTTGACTTACATGCTGCTTGACTTGCAGCATATTTGACTTGCAGCAAGAAGGGGCCTGTTTGACTTGAGTCGCAGGCTTTGACTTACAGCTTGGAGCCCCGGCACAAGGCCCCAGAATCGGGCGGCAGCAACGACCCAGCATCACGGCTGCTGCCTCCAATCTGCTCCTGCCTTCTTCCTCTCCTCCAGCAGCAGCGGCTTCTGGGAGGCCAGCTCTGAGCACCTGGAGCTGGTCCTCGGCCTCGCTGAAGCCGCCACCACCACCGGAGGAGGAGAAGGGCTGGGAGCTCGGGGCTGGCCTCACTGGTTAGACAGTCGGTTCAGTCTTGTAAAAAATCTGGCTGCAGAATTCTGGTCCACAATGGAAGCATTTTAGTTGGGGAGCTGTACAGTTGTGGGACTCTAATGGTAAGCATAGAGTTGTTCAGAACTTGGAACGTCAGATTAAAAATCAGTAAAACTTAAATGTTAGACGTTGTTGCTATGAACATTACAAAGCGGAGGCGTAAAACTTGTGGACTATAATTCCACTGTCCCCTCCTCTCTTTGAAGAGACATTTCATTTACATTCCCTGAAGGAATCTCTTATCCCAGTCAAATTTGTGTTACATTGCTGTTTTCGGGGGTCTTTTTCATCATCTGGAACGGATTAATCCACTTTCCCATTACTTTCTATGTGAAAAGTTCATTTGACTTAAGGCATGTTTGACTTATGTCTAGACCTCCGGAACGGATTAATGACGTAAGTCAAGGTTCCACTGTATTGTTATAACTTAGCTTTTCTTGGTTGTCATAGAATGATGCTAGAAATGGTTTTCTCTTTTTATTACAAACTTGGTTAGAAGTTTATTTTCAGTTCAACTGTACTGAATTTAACTGCACTGAATAATTTGAGTATGTTTAACAGAGAAATGGGGTTAAAGAGTTCAGGGCAATACTGGTTCTAAGAAACACTGTTAACAGAAGCAGCATGATATGTTCCCTGGGTTCTGCTTGGTTCTGTTTGGTCACTGCTTACTAAAGAGAAAGAATACAAATCTGTGTACCTTCCACCCAATCCCTTGTGGCTTTCTATGCAGCAGAATTAACTGTACTTTATTTTACAGTAGGTATATTTCACTCTCTTCTTTCTCTCTGGGATTACATAAATGTTTGTCTCCCTGGCACCCACTCTAACTTTTTCTTACTGATTTTGCAATATCAGAGGATGATAGATGTTCGTGCCGCGGGAAGAAAAACCTGAACAATTTCATCAGTGTCTCAGGAAGGTTTTATTGCACAACTGCAGATTGGTTCCCACAGCAATTTACAACAAAAATCTAAACAGGTCCCCGATTCTGACAGCAACCACTGCAGCGCTGAAGGGAGGGTGAAAAACTCAGCAGAGAGAGAGTTCCAGGTCTGTCCTCTGCTCACTTTGGCCACCTGTGGTTTTTTGTTTGTTTGTTTGTTTGTTTTTTGCTACTTGTTTTTCTTTGATTCTGAGAATTGTAGTCCAAAGAGCAGGTGGCACAGACGGAGCTTCCTAGGAGAGTGGGAAAGCGTTGTGAGTACACCCGGGCATCTTATTTGAGCTCTTATTCATAAAAACATAAGAACATAAGAAGAGCCATGCTGGATCAGGCCAATGGCCCATCTAGTCCAGCTTCCTGTATCTCACAGTGACCCCACCAAATGCCTCTGGGAGTGCACGAGACTAGATATCTGTCTCCTGATACCACTCCCCTGCATCTGGCCCTTGAAGTACCCCGGTTTTAAGCCGGGAGATGACACATTTCCATCATGGTTTGAAACCTGTGATGGACTTTTCCTTCAGGAATCTGTCCAATCCCCTTTTGAAGGCATCCAGGCCAGATGCCATCACCACACCCTGTGGCAGGGAGTTGCACAGACTCTTTAGCAGCCTCCAGTTTCTAATGGCTATTGTCACGCTACCTGTATCAACCAACATTTTCCTGGGGTCAGCGAAGCATTACCACCACCACCGAGGACCATGGATAGTATATAGTCCAGGCAGGTTCAAACTTCGGCCCTCCAGATGTTTTGGACCACAACTCCAACAGTCCTTTGCCATTGGCAATCTAAGCTTAGAATTCTGGGAGTTGTGGTCCAAAACATCATCATAAACCACCAAAATGGGCTCTGAACATCTCTCATGTTAGAAGCTGTGGTTCCCAAATCAACTCAGATTTCATATTGGGCAGCACAGCCAAAAGAGCCATATTTACTAGCAGAAAAAAAGGATATGAGGATTTGGTACGGTCTGAGTCCCCTCAGATTGGGCAAATAATCTGTGGCATCTGTGCTTTCTGAAAGTCCCTTTTAAAAGTAAACGTGGTTACTTAACAACAGGCGTTCACATTTGATGGTCATTAAAAACAAGAGGAAACTCTTAGAAAGATCTCCCACTCTTTGCTCCACGCTCAGAACAGCACCCAAGAATTAGCAGCAATAAATGAAGACTTGAGCATTGTCTGTCACAACACACAGATGACAAAGTGATGTTCGCAGCCCAGTCCCCTTTGGCATTATTTGTACATAACACAGAGATATGGATGAATTATTGCTGCTCCTGAGTGTCTAATGATTTTTTTCTCCCCTTTCTTCTTTCATGTAATCTGTTTCTTCCTCATGCCTCTTTCTTTTTCTGGAAGGCCTCTGTCTTTAACTTCTTCAAAATTCATATTGACAAAATGATCTATATTGTCTAATGCAACCTGGTCCATAATCAATCAGAATACAGCACACACCAGCCCGTGCTTTTCTCTCACCTCACTTTTTTCCAGATCAAGAGCTGGGAGAAAGCTGGTCCCGGGATTGATAGGGTCTTGTAATCAATTCCCATTAGAAAGTTCACTCTAAACTAGATTCAGAATATTTTGAAGGAAACCAGATAGACTTCTATTTTCTCTTTCTTCCCATTCAAACATTTCCTACATTATTTGTCAGGAACACACACACACACACACACACACACACACACACACGCACACACACACACAAACCCGTGTGTGGCCATATCTGATACAATGGATCACATAAACACATAGTTGTGTGTCACTATGTAGTTGAACTATTGCACTTGAACTACAGATTAGAGATGGGCACGACTTAGCGGTATTTCCGTTTCCGTTTCCGTTACTCAGTTCCGTTACTCTACGGAAACGGTAACGGGAATTACTCCGCCAGACTTCGAGCTCGAACCGACGAACGAACAATTTGGTCTGATTTGTTGTGCTCGTTACTTGCATCGCGCGATCGCGCACGATGCCAAGCGGCACAGAAAAAAAGTTTTTAAAAGTTAAAAAACCCGGTTCCCGGCCAAAAAGCAGGCGGAAATATGCCTGCCGTGCCTCAGGGCACCTACCAGAGGGGTGGTTTCTGGAGGTCCCTGGCCTCCCCCCCCCTCCTCCCTCCTGGGCTGCTCTGGTGGGACTCGCCGGCGCCGCAGAGTCAGCAGCAACAAGCCGCACGGCACGAGTCTCGCCGCCGGCTCAAGTGGCACGGACGGCACAGGAAAAAACTTTTAAACTCTCCCCCCAACCATTCCCGCACGGCACGAGTCTCGCCGCCGGCTCAAGCAGCACGGATGGCACAGGAAAAAACTTTTAAACTCTCCCCCACCCATTCCCGGGCCAAAAAGCAGGCGGAAAATGCCTGCCGTGCCTCAGGGCACCTACCGGAGGGGGGGTTTCTGGTCTGGAGGGGGGGTCCCGGCCTCCCCCCCTCCGTCCTGGGATGCTCTGGTCTGGTGGGACTCGCCGCAGGCTCGCCCCGCCGCAAAAAGCCCAGTCTCGCCGCCGGCCGCCAAAGCACAAGCAAGCGGCACGGACGGCACAGGAAAAAACTTTTTAAAACTCTCCCGGCTCTCCCCCCCACCCATTCCCGGGCCAAAAAGCAGGCAGAAAAATGCCTGCTTGACTAAGGGCGCAGGGCACCTACCGGAGGGATTGTTTCTGGAGGGGGGGTCCCGCCTCCCCCCCATCCTGGGCAGCCGGACTCGAGTTGCCATGCCATGCGGTGCGGGCGGGGGATCCAAAATGGGGCGGCAAACGCAATATTGTTTTTGAAATCGTGGATCGTGGTCCAAAAACACACAAGCACAACAGAAACACGCGGAAATTTATAAACTGCCAGATTTTTCACAGTAGCAGTGGGGTTTTTCTTGCAACAAAATGTCTCTCCTCTCCTCCTCTGTCCTCCATTTATTTTATTTTATTTTATTTTTTTTTACACCTGCGCAGTGCGCAATGATGGGCTGGCCCAGTGGCCTGGCCAGCCATGTGGGAGGGGATGACCATGCAAATTTTTGGAGCCATCCCACCAATCGCATGGCCACTTGGCCACGGAGACTTCTGGGATGTGCCAAAAAGCCCCCTAAAACCTGCCCTAGCCCCCTAACCCCCTAACCCTAATCCTTGACTCCTTACCCATACGTCACAGACTGTCTTCTTAGTGGGTCAGAGAGGCACCCAGAGGTGCAACCCAATAGCCCACCGTAACCTTACCCGTCATTAGCCTAACCCTAGCCCTAACCCTAACCCACCTTAGCCCATAGCCAGATCTACTTGCATTGCACTACACACGCAAGTACGATTCCCTTCTTTGGGGGACATGGCAGGTGCGACACGCTCGTACCAGGGGACCAGGTACTTGAGCAGGTGTCACTGCCTGCAAATGGTATGCATATCCATATGGTTATGCATGCCATTTTGCAGCAGCAGCAGGTGAGGAGGGGAGACCCCCATGTTGAGGGGTCTCTTGGAGCCTGCTGCTGCTGTCCCTTCCTAGTGGGTGAGGATAGGAGGCACCCACGGGTGCCTCCAGGAGCCCACTTTCCCTTTATAGTGGGCCAGAGGAGGCACCCACCCCACAGAGGTGCCTCCAGGAGCCCGCTACCCCCCCCAAAAAAACCAGTATAACGATAACGAAAAAACAAAAAAAGGAACCGACTAATTTTTGCGAAGTTTCGCGAAAAACGGAAACGAGCTGAAACGGACTGCCTCCGACAAACGACAACTCGAAAACGTCATTTTCCCGAGTCGTGCCCATCTCTACTACAGATAACTGGGTTCAAGATGCCAGCAAGGCATCTAAATACTACTAGAGCAACAGTGGTGGAATTTTTAGAATAATAGAATCATAGAGTTGGAAGAGACCTCGTCGAGACCCATCCAAGTCCAACCCCCCTGCCATGCAGGAACCTCCATCACAGGACGCCCGACAGATGGCCATTCAGCCTCTGCTTAAAAACCTCCAAAGAAGGAGAAGCCACCACCCTCAAGGGGCAGCATATTCCACTGCCGAACAGCTCTAACCGTCATGAAGTTCTTCCTAAGATTGAACCTCTTTTCCTGCAGTTTGAAACCACTTCCCCGAGTCCTAGTCACTGAAACCATGGAAAACCAACCAGTCCCCTCTTCAATATGACATCCTTTCAAATATTTAAGCATAGCTATCTTATCCCCTCT
The DNA here is from genome assembly GCA_023846285.1 of Phrynocephalus versicolor. Lineage (NCBI taxonomy): Eukaryota > Metazoa > Chordata > Lepidosauria > Squamata > Agamidae > Phrynocephalus > Phrynocephalus versicolor. The sequence goes on from JAHTLZ010000195.1 coordinate 2,563,380, forward strand.
CAGCCTTCTTTTTGTAAGGCTAAACATTCCCAGATCCCTAAGCCGTTCCTAATGTAAGACATTTCTTCCAGACCTTCAACCATCCTAGTCGCCCCCTTCTTGACCCATTCAAGGTTGTCAACATCCTTTGAAAATTGAGGTGCAGAGAACTGGACACAGTACTCCAGGTGGGATATAATCAGAGCAGAATAGAGTGGCACTATCACTTCCTTTTCTCGAGACACCATGCTTCTGTTGATGCAGCCAAGAATCGCATTAGCTTTCTTGGCTGCTGCATCACACTGCTGACTCATGTTCAATTTGTGGTCCACCCAGGCTCCCAGATCCCTTTCACATGTACTGTTCTCCAGCCAGGTGTCTCCCATCCTGTATCTGGATTTACTATCTCTTTAACTGCTCACATTCTCTTGTAGCTTTAATGCTGTCTTTTAATGCTGTAAGAGGTCCCTCAATTCCCTGTTCTGAAACTTTAATCTGTCTTCATTGTACTGGACTGTATATTGTCCCTCATTACTGTAAGCTGCTTTAGGTCCTTTTCCAAGGAGAAAGGTGGGGTAAAAATACTCTAAGTAAATAAAATAAAATAAAATAAAATAAAAGCTCTCCTTGTTTCACTCTTGCACTAGAGGCTAGAAGCCTCTGGAAAATACCTTCTTGAGGTGTTTCATTGGGGCCACACTGCACAGCATGGTGTAAAGATTAGAGTGGGAGGTTCGAATCCCCACTAAATCGTGAACATTCTTTGCTCACCTTCTCTCCACACCCTGTCTGGCCATTGCAATTGCTTGCCTGTAGGGGTACTGTGCTACCAATCTCCCCTGCCAGCAAATATCTAGGACAGTGATGGCGAATAGACATGGGCACGACCAGAAAAAATGACGTTTCGAGTTTTCGTTTGTCGGAACGGGTCTGTTTCGGATCGTTTCCGTTTGTCTCGAAATTTTTCAAAAATTTGTCGTTTCGTTTGTCGTTTGTCGTTTCCAATGCAATTTGACTTCCCAGAGCATAGGGGCGTCCCGTGATCAGGGCCGGCGCTAGGTGTTTTTGCGCCCTGGGCAGGGCAGGGGGGACGGGCAGCGGGGGGAGGTGCGGGCGGACGGCGGTGGTGGGGAGCCATGGGCGGGCGGCGACAGCGGCAGGGGGGAGGCGCGCGTGGGCGAGCGGGCGGGCAGCGGCACGGTCGGGTGGGCGAGTGGGCAGTTAGGATATCACTTAAGACAGAGGTTCTGTTCTTGGCTTGCACCCCAAATGTGTGTGTGTGTGCAAGCAAATTGAAGTTGGGAAAATAGAAAATAAATGGTAGTATATAATATATTTTTAAAATAAATCCACACCTCCCACTCCCAGTCGAACCTCCCCCTTTATCCAATATCAGAAAAAATCCTCACAAACTGCCAGAGAAGAAATAAAGAATAAACTGCTATTCCCTTCAACAGACAAAGCTGCAGGGAATCAAAGAAATTATTTTCTAAATTCAATTCCCTCCCTGCCTGCCTAACTTAAATCTAAAGCCTCCAGCCTCCCTCCAAATTCAAATAGCCAGCAGCAGCCAGCCACACAGCCCTCCACCCTCCTCCACATCCAGACCCGACTGCGACTTCTGGAAGGTGCCTCGGCTTTTTATGCCCTCTGGCACATCCAGAAGTGTCAGTCAAAACCTGGCCATGCCATTGGTGGAATGGTTCAAAAAAAATTGCATGGTCCCATCCCATGCCCAGCCCAAATGGGCAGGTCTAAAAAAATAAAAAATAAAATAAAATAAAATAAAATCAGTGAGACCTTTTACTGCTATAAAAAACCCACTGCTGCTACTATAAAAATTCAGGCATTTAAAATACCTAATTTTCACATGTTTCTGTTGTGCTTTGGTGGGTTTTTGGACCACGATTTAAAAATAAATATTGCGGTCGCCATTTTTACACCGCATGGCATGCGAGACAGACGACGAGGATGACCCCCCCCCAGCCTGGTGCAAGCAGCCCAGGACAGGAGAGGGGGGGAAGGCCGGGGACCACCCCCCCAGAAACCACACCTCTGGTAGGTGTCCTCAGGCAGACATATTTTTGCCTGCTTTTTTGGCCGGGAGTCGAGGTTTTTTTTTTTACTTTTTAAAACTTTTTTTCTGTGCTGCTTGGCAATGGCATCGCGTGATCGCCGCGATGCCATTAACGACAACGAAAAACCCGACCCAATTTTTCTTTTTTCGGGTTGGGTTCGAGCTGGAGCGGCGTGATTATCGTTACCGTTTCCGTTACGTAACGGAAATGGAAACCGAAAACGGAAACGACAATTTCGCCGAGTCGTGCCCATGTCTAATGGCGAACCTTTTAGAGCCTAAGTGCCCAAACTGCAATTCAAAAGCGACTAATTTTTTTGCCAAGTGCCAATGCAGCAATTTAACCTGAATACAGGTGGCTGTGAAAGGGTGATGTCGGGTGCCCACAGAAAGAACTCTGAGTGCCACCTTTGGCACCCGTGCCATAGGTTCACCAACACTGATCTAGGATCAGCCAGCAGAAGGGTTGGGTAGGTTTATCTCCAACACAAGGCAATTTCTGCTCACGCAAGCAGATTTTTGCAGGCAGAAGAGCCTTCTGTTTATCCCTAACTCCTTGCAGCTGGCAATACCCCTTGAGTCAGGATTGCAATGCAACCCTGGAACGAGTCTTCAGACGGATTCTCCACCCATTGAATTTTAGCTCCCTGTTCAATGGTGGTGAGTGAAGATGCGGCAGGTGGGGGTGGTAGGTCCCGCTGCCCAAGTTCTCCGTAACATGAATGATTTTGTTCTTCATTTTTGCCCATTAGTTCCAGAATGTCACCACTCAAAACACAATGCCCATTTTATTTCTAATTCCATCTCGGATCTACTCAAAATTCCCTGATAGTTTCAGATAACTCCCTTCATCTTTCCATTTATTTATTTATTTATTTATTTATTTATTTATTTATAGATAGATAGATAGATAGATAGATAGATAGATAGATAGATAGATA
>JAHTLZ010000195.1:2566386-2587744 GCA_023846285.1 Phrynocephalus versicolor
ATAGATAGATAGATAGATAGATAGATAGATAGATAGATAGATAGATATAAATATAAATATAAATATAAAAAATTACCTTGGTTTTTCTCCTTACAAACGAACCAAGGTATCTTAAAAGATTAATTAAAAGGCAACATTTTAAGCTAAAACCTGTATTTAAAAGGATCCAAGAAATACCACACTTTTAAAAAAGGTGGAGAAGCCATACCAAAACCTCATTCTTAGCAGTAAGACTCAAACATTTATTTCAAAAACCCCTTCAGGCAGCCAGTTGCTCTGGGGAAACTGACCTGAAGAAAAAAGGTGCCTCACTTCTACAAAGATGGGCATTGGGTACACAAAACAAAAGGAGGTTGGGACAGGACAAGTTTCCCATCAAAATCACACACGGGTCTGCTTCCTTCACATTTATCCAAAGTCTCACCCAAAGTGTATCACTTTTAACGTATATAACTGATAAATCCCCAAATTGGGAACCATGGTGCCCATTCCATTTCTTGCACACCTCATGAGTGCAGCTTCTGCTTGGCACAGATTCCAGTTGCCCTCAGCAAGAATGAGTTTTTGACAGGAAAAATTGTGAGGAAAGGTGTCCGTGTATGTCTTCTTTTTATACTTAAGTCCCAGGTTTGGACCTGACCTAATTTGAAACACCATCAGAATATGAATGTCGTTCAGGTAGCATCTTTCATTGCCTCACATAGTTTCTCTCAGGTGAGTGATGAACCTGTTTCAGATCCCTCTAAGGTACTGAGAAGAAAATTAATCTAATTTCAGAACATTCTATCTAAGGTACTTACATGGCCCCAATTAATACAGTCCTGTTCCCTAAAGGATTGATACGTGGGGCGGGGAGGGAGAGGGGATTGTATAACGATTGAAATTTCTCAACGTCTGTTCCAAGGTAACTGCTACCAATGTTAGAGCTATGTTATTATTAAACCACCTCTGCACAGTATTTTGGGAGAGGGACTCAGTGAGTACCTAGGCAAATAATGATACTGTATGCCCTGAATGAACAAATGAAAAGACTTCTGCTTATTTTCAATGTCCTTCTCAGCATTATTATTTTTTGGCTTTAATTTTGAGGAGAGGGAAATAGCGTTGAAGGTGGATACACTGTATCATGAAAGCTGGATTTGTAGTCGGCCGTGTGCTTGTGTTTATGTTTTTTATAAACATAGGTATACACAGAGCACGACCCTAGTGTTTCAGTTTACATAATCAGCTACACACTGGAGGAAAAATACCCCAGGGCCCTTCATCATCTCACTCCTTCTTCACTGCCTCATAACAAGATCCATGTATGTATTGCCAGTAGAGATGGGCACGAAACGAACAATTTTTCGTTTCCGTTTTCGTTTTTTCATTTCGTTATGCAATGAAATGACAAACGAATTTTGTCTCTAAAATGAAATGAAACGAAAAGAAACGCTGGAAATTTTGTCGTGCGTTTCGTTTCCGTTACTACAATATGAGTGAATTGGTTAAAATGCTTAAAAAAAAAATCACAAGAAATCGAAATTAATGGTAATGAAATGGTAACAAAAAGAACGAAAATGAAAATGAATTTTTTGCAAATTCAAAATTCAAAAACGGAAACGAACCGAAACGGACCCTCCAAACGACAAACGAAATGCCATTTTTTTTATTCGTGCCCATCTCTAATTGCCAGGATCAGCCCAAAATAACTAATTACATCAACACCCCTGCTTCCTGTTAGCACCAAAGACATCTAAGAGCAATTTAAAAAAAAAAAACAAGAACAAATGCAATTAAACGCTGAAGGCTGATTGAAAACACTGTTTAAATATAGACCAAGAAACAAAAGCACTATATCTATCAGTCAGCCTCCCCTTTCAAGCACATCCCAGGCTAGTGACTAAACCTATATATCTCAGTATAACAACAACAACAACAACAACAACAACAACAACAACAACAACAACAACAACAACAACAACAACAACATAAACTTCATTTCTTGACTCCCTGTGGCCTTGGCAATGTTCCGGTGTCTGGGAGCAGCCACAGAGAAGGCCCTCTCCTCTGTCTCCACCCAAGGCCCCTGTGAGGGTGGTGGGACTGAGAAAGAGGCCTCTCGTGATGATCTTAACACCTGCACAGGCTGATGAAGGGAGTCTTCCTCTTTGGGCCCAAGCCGTTTAGGGGTTGATAGGTGAGCTCTCTAGCACTTTGAATCATGTCCAGAATAATATGTTGTTCAGGCAGAAGAGTCTGAAGAAGTGGACTTGTCTATGAAAGTTCACGTCAAAATATAGCCGTTGGTCATTAAGGTGACACAATGTTTTTTGTCTTTATATTTTACTTTGGATTAGCACAGACTAACATAGCTACCTCTTCTAAAATTATCATAGTTCGACAATTGTTACAGCAGTGTCTGTATTTAAAGCCCTAATTAGAGCCTGCCTTCCCTAATGGGTTTTTCTCTAAATACATGCACACAGTGCACTGATCGGTCAATAAGAACATAAGAATATAAGAACATAAGAAAAGCCATGCTGGATCAGGCCAAAGGCCCATTTGGTCCAGCTTCCTGTATCTCACAGTGGCCCCACCAAATGCCTCTGGGAGCAGACAAGACCAGATATCTGTCTCCTGATACCACTCCCCTGCATCTGGCCCTTGAAGTACCCTGGTTTTAAGTCTGGAGATTACACAACTCCATCATGGTTTGTAACCTGTGGTGGACTTTTCCTCCAGGAATCTGTCTAATCCCCCTCTGAAGGCATCCAGGCCAGATGTCATCAACATCCTGTGGCAGGGAGAACTTTACCAATAGAAGCCCCCTTCTCACTGATGTCCAATGTTGAAAAGCATGCAAGATTTTTATGATCTCAACACTACGAATGACTATCTTTGTCCACTACCCCCTGTTTTCAACTTTATTTTGTGATTCATCACCTACTCTTCACTGATGCAGCAGGTATTGGATAGATGAGGACTGGGCAAGTACCGGTAGCAGAGTGGGGAACTATGTATCATAGAATTATAGAACAGTGAAGTTGCAAGGGGTCTATAAGGCCATCAAGTCCAACCCCCTGTTCAAGGTAGGAATACAAATCAAAAGATATCTGCCAGGTTCCAAATTGTTCTTGAGCGCCCCCAGTGTTGGAGCGCTCACCACCTCTTGAGAGAGTTTTTTCCATTGCTGTATACTGCTCTAACAGGAAGTTTTTCCCAATATTCAGGCAAAAGTTGGGTTCTCTTAACTTGAGCCCATTATTAAACAGATCCTGCCCTTCCTCTGTATGATGGCCCTTCAAACATTTGAAAAATGCTATCATATCACCCCTCAATAGTCTTTTCTTAAGGCTAAACATGTCCAATTCTTTCAGTCCTTATATATACGACTGTATATATAAAGGCTTGTAACATTGTACAGGAGGCTGCGATGAAAACTATTCCAAAGAAAAGAAAATGCAAGAAAGCAAAGTGGTTGTCCAACGAGGCCCTACAAATAGCAGAGGAGAGAAGGGACGCAAAATGCAAGGGAGAAAGGGAAAGATACAGAAAATTGAATGCAGACTTCCAAAGAATAGCGAGGAGAGACAGGACGGCCTTCTTGAACGAACAGTGCAAAGAAATAGAGGAAAACAACAGAAAAGGAAAAACCAGAGATTTATTCAAGAAAATTAGAGATATTAAAGGGGCATTTTGCACAAAGATGGATATGATAAAGGACAAAAATGGTAGCAGAAGAGATCAAGAAGAGATGGCAAGAATATACAGAGGAATTATATCAGAAAGAGCTGGATGTCCCTGATAACCAAGATAGTGTAGTTGATGACTTGGAACCAGACATCCTGGAAAGTGAAGTCAAGTGGGCCTTAGAAAGCATTGCAAACAACAAGGCCAGTGGAGGTGACGGCATTCCAATTGAACTCTTTAAACTCTTTAAAGAGGATGCTGTAAGGGTGCTGCACACAATATGCCAGCAAATTTGGAAAACTCAGCAGTGGGCAGAGGTCTGCATCCCAATCCCAAAGAAAGGCAACGCCAAAGAATGTTCCACCTATCGCACAATTGCACTCATTTCACACGCTAGCAAGGTTATGTTCAAAATTCTACAAGGGAGGCTTCAGCAGTATGTGGATGGAGAACTTCCAGAAGTGCAAGCTGGATTTCGAAGGGGCAGAGGAACTAGAGATCAAATTGCCAACATGCGCTGGATTATGGAGAAAGCCAGAGAGTTCCAGAAAAACATCTACTTCTGCTTCATTGATTATGCCAAAGCCTTTGACTGTGTGGACCACAACACACTATGGCAAGTCCTTAAAGGAATGGGAGTGCCTGACCACCTTATCTGTCTCCTAAGAAATCTATATGTGGGAAAAGCAGCAACCATCAGAACTGGATATAGAACAACCGACTGGTTTAGAATTGGGAAAGGAGTACGACAAGCCTGTATACTGTCACCTTGCCTATTTAACTTATATGCAGAGTACATCATGAGAAAGGCAGGTCTGGATGAATCACAAGCCGGAATTAAGACTGCCGGAAGAAATATCAACAACCTCAGATATGCAGATGATACTGCTCTGATGAAAGTGAGGAGGAATTAAAGAACCTCTTAATGAGGGTGAAAGAGGAGAGTGAAAAAAATGGGCTAAAGCTCAACAAAAAAAAAAATCTAAGATCATGGCCACTGGTCCCATCACCTCCTGGCAAATAGAAGGGGAAGAAATGGAGGCAACGACAGAGTTTATTTTCTTGGGCTCTTTCTCTTTGATCACTGCAGATGGCGACTGCAGCAACAAAATTAAAAGACGCCCACTTCTTGGGAGAAAAGCAATGGCAAACCTAGGTAGCATCCTAAAGAACAGAGACATCACTTTGCCAATTAAGGTCAGGATAGTCAAAGCTATGGCTTTTCCAGTAGTGATGTATGGAAGTGAGAGCTGGACTATGAAGAAGTCTGATCACCGCAGAATCGATGCTTTTGAGCTGTGGTGTTGGAGGAGAGTCTTGAGAGTCCTCTGGACTACAAGGAGATCAAACCTATCCATCCTGAAAGAAATCAATCCCGAATGTCCACTGGAAGGACAGATTTTGAAGTTGAGGCTCCAGTACTTTGGCCACCTCATGAGGAGAGAGGAGTCCTTGGAAAAGTCCCTGATGTTAGGAAAGATTGAAGGCAAAAGGAAAAGAGGACGACAGAGAATGAGATGGTTGGACGGTGTCATTGATGCAACCAATATGGATTTGACCAAACTCCGGGAGGCAGTGGAAGATAGGAAGGCCTGGCAAGCTCTGGTCCATGGGGTCACGAAGAGTTGGACACGACTAAACGACTGAACAACAACAACAACAACAACAACAAAACATAGTACTGTGTGTATTTAAAACGTGTTTGTTTGTTTGTTTATTGGATTTTTATATGGCTCATCTGGCAGTGAGGCTACTCTGTGCGGTTTACAACTAGGGATGGGCATTTTTTCCGGAACCTGTAGGTTACGAAACAAACCACGCAAGCCCAGGTGGTCCTCGAAACTGGCTGATACAGGCAGATTCAATTGCTTTACTTTTCTCTGTGTTGCACAGGGTTAACATCCATGAGGAAGCATGCTGCGACATCATTTGTGCTAGATCTGTGATGCTGGCCAGTCAGGATCTGTGTAGGGACAGGCATCATCCCCCTCCCTCTCTAATTGGCCAGCAGCACGGAGCAGGAAAGATGACATCGCAATGTGCTTCCTCATTGCGCTCAGTTTCGTACCAGCAGAGAGAAAGGTAAAGCAATTGGATCCGTGTGTATCAGACGGTTTCGAGCATCACCTGGACTCGCATGGTTCGTTTTGCAACCAACTGGTTCCAAAACGAAATGCCCATCCCTATTTACAACAATTAAGATGACCCAGGCACTGGAACATGGAGCTCTTATATGCTGAATAGCTAGATAAGAGGGGAAAGTTAAGAGTCAATGAATCGATCAATTTCTGATTAGGAGAGATATTTGAGATGTGAAAAACAGCTGGCTTGTACACCTGGATGCCTCACTTATAAAAAAAAAATCACAATCAGGTGATCTCCTGGCTATTTACTGTCATTTTCCAGTCAAGTTGACCAAAATTCTGTTTGTCAAATGACTGCCTTTTCCATCATATTTTATTAATAATTGCTAATCAAAATACTGCCAACACCTTGGAGCTGTCCAATTTTAATTTGGAAAAGTCAAAGATTCAGAGAGAAAGTGAGGCAGATACTTTGTACTCACCCACGTTTTTCTCAGTCTTGCTTTTAGTGGTGGTAAAGGTCCAACCCCCCACCCGCCACCCCACACACATGCATGCTAGTTGTGTCCAACTCTAGGGGTGGTGATCATCTCCATATTCAAGCCAAAGAGCCAGTGTTGTGCAAGTCCATGGCCACGTGACCGGCATGGCTGCAAGGAAACACTGTTTTACCTTCCTGCTTTTTACCGCTGTACCTATTTATCTGCTTGCATTGACATGCTTTCAAACTGCTAGGTTGGCAGGAGGTGGGGTTAACAGAGGGAGCTTGCTCTGTTGCATGGCACCCGGGACTCGAACCACCGAGCTGCTGACTTTGCAGCCGACAGTTTTCGGAAACCTTAATCTACAGAACAAGTCTTTCACAGTCCTTCAGAAAGAGAATCGCCAAGCTGTGAATTGCAATTTGATCTGCTAATCAAATGATCAGCCCCCTAAATGGAAAAAAAAAGCCATTACAATTTGCAAAAATAAATAAATTAATTAAAAATTAAGCCAAGCAAATGAGGAGACCTGCAGCACTGTCCCTGGGAGCAGCGCATCACCACACCCGAGCTGATGCCTCCCAAGTACTAACCCTGCAAAGGCACATCACTCACCCCCTGCTGCATTAAGCCTTTGAACAATTGCTCATCTCCAGCCCCTACATCCATAAAGTACCTTAAAACCTTCTGCTTGTGAACTCTCGGTGTTCCTTCCCCCTCTCCGTCCCCCCCCCCCATCTTGTGCTACATCAGCCTCTTGTCAGGCCACGGGAAAGAGGGCGAAGTAAGACTTAATTGATCAGCTTCTGAAGCAGCCTTGAGAACTTGATTCAGGTATTGACTTCTAAGGAGCTAGTTTAACTCCGGGTTCCAGAGGCAGCAAGAACGGAGCATCCAGCCTATTAACCCCTGACCTTACCAGTTGGTGAGACATCACAGCAGCAGTAATTAGGAAGTCAATTGGAATCACATGTCTCACTTACACTGGCATGTCAATCAATAGCCTTGGTGACAGATTCATTAGGCTGAGCCTTGCAGCATCGGCTAGTAACAGCCTCATAAAATACACTTTTGGAGCAAGGCAGAGGGGGCCAGCGGGTAGTGGTGGGGGAATCAGTGTTAGAAGGACTTGCCAAGATGACAATATGTATTGAGTAGGATGGTTTGCAATTTATGAAGGGCTCCTCAAAGGGTAACCTTTTTTTTTTTGACATAGTCCTAAATTTTCCCAAGTAATTGCTAAATAAAACACAACAAAAAGAACACACACTTTTTTTAAAAAATGAAGACATATTTCCCCTCTTGCTTGACGGGGCATTTTTTTTCCTAGCATGAGTTTGTTACTACTAAAACTAATCTAAGAAAGTAAAACTCTGAGTACTTATATATAATGTCGAAAGGTTACTTTTACAACCACTGGATTTTAAAAGATTTTTATCCCATGTGTTTATAGTTGTGCATCTCTGTGTTATAAAAGAGACAATTCAATGGGCCCGACCACATGGTATGTCAGATGAGTGACGTGGAGTGAGGTAAAGGGTCGCCTTCTTTCTCTAAGCCTAGGCATGAAGGGACTTGATTTCCATATGATGCGCGGGGAGGGGAGTGTTATTGCCTTACCCCATTGCAATGCTGAAATCCCTTGGAATTAGCAATGTGGGTGGTGGGGGAGGGACAGCATCCGTTGACTGCAGTGTTGGGTAACTCATTTTGTGATTAAAATCCTGGGAGGGAGAGATGAACTAACTGCCTTCACGGTGGATTCTCTTCCTAATGTAAATCAAACCACACTCCAGAATTAAATGGAGGAGATCCTTACTGTTGTTGTCAATAATAATACCAACAATAATTATGTGCCAACAAGTTAATTCTGACTTATGAAGACCCTTTTCAGGTAAAGATAACTCAGAAGTGGTTACTTTCCCCTTCTTCTGCGGGTACCCTGGGATTGTGCAGCCTGCACAATCTTCTCCCGGGAGACACAGTGGGGAATCCAACTCTCAATCTCCAGCAATCCAGCCAGATACCTAAACCACTGAGCTATCTGGAGATCCGTATTGTCAACAATACAACCATTGTAATGTGGAGAATTACCCCCGAGCACATTCTCCAAAAACTCTAGCTGTGATCCTTGACACACCCGCTTATCAGTCAGATTTCATGGAAGCGGACAATAAGAGTTCCTGGAATCCATGAGACCGTGTGTTTTCAAGGTACATCTGTGCTTAGCATCAGGATGTCCAGACTGACCAGAGCTTCACTTTCCCTATCGCTTCGGGTGGCCCCAACCTAGAGAGGCCTGAAGAGTTTCTACTCGGAACCGGGCATACTCGGTGGCCGCCCCGACAAAGTGGAACAAACTGCTGGTGGAGATCAGGCAGCTGGACTCGCTGCCGGCATTTAGAAGGGCATTGCTCTTAATAATAATAATAATAATAATAATAATAATAATAATAATAATAATAATAATAATAATAATAATAATAATAATAAATAAATAAATAAATAAATAAATAAATAAATAAATAAATAAATAAATAAACAAACAACTTTATTTTTATGCCGCCTTTCTCCCCGGAGGGACCCAAGGCGGCTTACAACAAATTCATAAAAGTACAATAAAAGCAGTACAATGTAAAATGTTTTGGGTAGTCTTCGAGCACCCAGTGGCCTGTTATTAGTTTGTCTGTCTGCTGCCTCCTGATCTGCCTTGCTGGAGTTTGTTTGTGTAGTTTGGCTGCTGATGCGGCTTGCATATTTTTTTATTTTATTTCATTTGTTCTTTTTATATTGCTGTCTTAATTATTATTACTGGATTTGATGCGTTGATGTATGGTGTTTGTACGTTTGAGTAAGTTGTTCCTGCAACATGTTGTACACTGCCGTGAGTTCCTTCGGGAAAATGGGACGGTTAACAAATACAACAATAAATAAATAAATAAATGTCAATGTCAATGTCATCCTGGATGTAACCATTTATACTGAGAAGTAGGAAAGAAGGAGGAACAGTGATGGCTAAAAGAAAACGATGGAAAATGATTTGCACCAAAACTCTTCTTTTGTGTGACATGGCCATGCAAGAGGTGGAATGGCCAGAATTTATTTTCTCATAGGTTAGCCCATTCCATAGAGAGTGGGCCGGAGGATGCAAGATACATTGCTGAACAAAATGATCAATTTCACATAGGCAAGAAGTTCCTCAGCCACACACCTTGTTCCTTCTCGGTATACCCCCTCCCCCCCCAAAAAAAATCCCACTCTCTCCCCCAATCCTCAAAGTGTGCACAGAGCTCTGGTTCTTTCAAGGAGGAGTAGCACATGAGGCCATACCACTCTATGTATGTATCACAAGGAACATGGTTGGATCATGAAAGCTTATGAAAAGCAAACACTCATTAGTAGAGATGGGCAGGATTAAAATAATGGCATTTCGTTTGTCGTTTGTCATTTGGAGGGTCCGTTTCGGTTCATTTCCGTTTTCGTGAATTTTTGCAAAAAATTCATTTTTGTTTTCGTTCGTTTCATTACCATTTTGTTACCATTTATTTCATTTTTTGTGATTTTTTAAAAGGATTTTAAGCAATTCACTCATATTGCAGTAACGGAAATGAAACACACAACAAAATTTCCGGTGTTTCTGTCCGGTTCGTTTCATTTTAGATACAAAATTCGTTTGTCGTTTCATTACGTAACGAAATGAAAAAACGAAAACGGAAATGAAAAATTGTTCATTTCGTGCCCATCTCTACTCGTTAGACTTATTGGTGCCGAATTTCAACTTCTAATTGCTCTTTTGCTTCCAAATAGATTAACCTGCTGCCTGACGTGTGACATATAAATGTGTCTACAAACCCTGGGAAGAAATGAATGCCATAGTCTTGCCTCTGTCTTTGTCTGTAGGCAATATTAGAGACCTCTAGTGTCTACAGACAGACTGCATGGTATATATAATATACTGTCAAGTCAATTTTTATTTATTTATCTATTTATTTATTGGATTTTTATACCGCCCATCTGTTTACAACAATTAACAAATTCAAGCAATTCATACAATAAAAACATAAAATACAGTAACACAATAAAAATAAAAATAAAATTAAATGTAAGTGACATAAAACAATTATTATTATTGGCAGGCTAATCAGTTAAAAATCATGATTTAATGGGTGAACACTGAAATTGCATTATATTTGAGGGAATGCCTGCTTAAATAGCCAAGTTTTTAATAGTTCGTTAAAGGCAGCCAAAGAGGGTGCCAGGCAGATGTCTGGTGGAAGGTTATTCCGCAGGCAAGGGGCAATGGCAGAAAAGGTCCTATTTCTAGGTTTTTTCCTTTTGGGCCTCTCATGGTGTTAGTTGCCTCAAATGCCTAACCTGGGAGGATTAGTTATTATGGGCAGATTTCAATGGGAGAAGGCGCTCTAACAAGTAGCGAGGTCCTAATCCGTTTAGGGCTTTGTATGTCAAAGTTTAAACCTTGAAGTCAATGCGGAACCAAACTGGAAGCCAGTGCAGGGCAGCCAGCACTAGGGATACAGTAGGACCCCCGTATCCACTGATTCATTATCCACTGATTCAGTTATCCACGGTTCGCAGAGGAAATAAATAAATACATAATTCAGCAGTCATAAAGCAAGCTACTGTCACAAAGAGCAGCTGTAAAGCAAGCTACTGTCATAAAGCAGCAGCCGTAAAGCAAGTTACTGTCACAAACAGCAGCTGTGAAGCAAGTTACTATCACAAACAGCAGTTTTGGGGACATTTTGGCATTCTCTCTTATCCACAGTTTTCATTATCCACGTTAAGGCTTAGAACCAATTCCCAACGGATACTGGGATCCTACTGTATATAATAATCAATTCTGACTTATGGTGACCCTTTCCAAGCGTTTTTAGATAGAGAGTACTCAGGAAGTGGCTTACTGTTCCCTTCTTTTTGGGGCAACATATTACTGTTCAGCTTGCCCAAGGTGCTACATAGGCTGGCTCTGCTCACAGGAAGCATAGCGGGGGATTAGATTCCTTACAGTTTCAGACATTCAGTTTTAAATATATATATAAATGCTAGATGCAACCCGCCCCCCAGGATCATCTTAATCATACATGCCAAGTTTCAGATGGCTAGATTTCAAATGCAGGTGTGTATTTAGTTTCATTTTTGAAATATACATATTGTGCCTGAATAGATCAAAACCCTGTTCCCCCATCACTTTTATTGATAGTTGGGGTTTGTTTTTTTGCTTCTGAATAAAAAAACCCTTTCCCCTCCTCTTCCATAGTCACTTTCGACTCAGCAAAGGCCTTTTTTAGAAAAGGGTATACTTTTTCAGGGTTCTTGCTTACATGCAAACTGGAGATGGGCACAAACTGCCAATTCAGCAGTTCGAGTTGATTCGTTTATTGTGCAAACAGGTGTTCAGGACTCCTGAGCCTCCTCTTATAAACACCCAATCACAGGCCAGCATCTGATGGAGGCGGGACAGGAAAGCTGTGGCGCTGCCTCTGTATGGCTGCCCGCGGGGAGAGGCAGGGCTGGGAAGTGCCAAGCAGCTTTCGGCCACTAAACAAATCAGCACGAACTGCCGGTGGTTTGTGCCTGTCTCTAACGTAGAGCCTACACAAAAGCTGTAACTGCTTATCTGCCTATATGTGACCTTCCATGTTTAAACAGTGAAAACAAAGATGGGAGCAGGCAGGCATTTGAAGGAAATATCTAAGTCAGGCATGTCCAAAGTCCAGCCCGGGGGCCAAATGCAGCCTGATTTAAAATTTTGAATGGCCCTCAGCATCTTCTCCCTGCCGGTTCAGCCTATCACACATCCCCACCAGCGGGCCCTTCCCTGTGCTGACTAGAGACATCAGCTTGCAGTTTTATAGTTTGCCTATCCTCCCTGCCTCTGTCTGTCCACTCAGCCACCCGCCCTGCCTACCCTCTCCTGGGTCCATGGCTGCAGCGTCTTCCTCACCCCCTGGGAGGGAGGGCAGCATATGTGAGCAGTGGCTTGGGTGTCCGTGGCCCGATTCCCGGGCCCTGCAACAGCCGCTGTGCCCTTGGGCACCTTGAAACTGGAGCATTTGCGGCTGTTGCAGATGCACACGGAACACACCCTTTCTCTCCCTCTTCAGGATGAATGGTCAGCCCCCACACATTTTCACCTCACATACACTCAAATTGTGGTCTGGGAGAGTAAGATCAGACAAAAGAAAATATTTTTTTCACCCAGCACGTTGTTAGTCTGTGGAACTCCCTGCCACAGGATGTGGTGATGGCATCTGGCCTGGATGCCTTCAAAAGGGGATTGGACAGATTCGTGGAGGAAAAGTCCATCCCAGGTTACAAACCATAATGGAGATGTGTAATCTACAGGCTTAAAACTGGGGTACTTCAAGGGCCACATGCAGGAGAGTGGTATCAGGAGACAGATATCTACTCTTATGCGCTCCCAAATGCATCTGGTGGGGCCACTGTGAGATAACAGGAAGCTGGACTAGATGGGCCGTCGGCCTGATCCAGCATGGCTCTTCTGATGTTCTTATGTTCTTAAATCTGGCCCTCCCTGCAAAAAGTTTGGACACCCCTGATCTAAGTTGCATTAGATGGAGCAAAAGACTTGTATAAAATTGTACGTATTTCTTTTTTAAATACAAAATGAGGAAGCTCTTTGTCGTTGAAACTGACAAAACATCTTTTCAGCAAAAGTTCTAAGCAAGCAGATTTCCCCAGAATTCATTCTGGTTGCCAGTTCCTGAAACCTTTCTTCCTTTTTGCCATGTCCTCAAATACTTCACTTGCACACGATGTTGTAAATTCTGGTTCAGATGATTAAATCTGAGTGGGAACTCTGATAGGAGCTCCCTTTGTAAGCAGACAAATGGGGCAATATTTCCTGTGAGCATTGAAAGCCACCTTGTTTGTATGCTCCCATGGGCCATAAATCTGGTGGAAGCTGAGCTTAAAATAAAAGATTGTTAAAATTGTTTAGAAAATACAATAGATAGGAAAGTCTTCTCTACAACTAAATATTCTTAGAACTGCAGAGCTTGGAAGGTCGCCTATGGATCTTCAAGTCAAAACCCTATCAAGGAGGAACAGTGGGGAACTGAACTCCCAACCACTGGGCTATCCATCTTGAACATGGTGGGCGGGAGAGGCATAGTCCTCCCTGAGAGATGTCAACAGCTGGAAAGTTAGAATACTGCTATGGATGAGAAGAAGATAAGTGAAAATATTTATTACTTTGGGCAATAGGAAAATTAGAGATGAGAGCCAATGAAAGAACGGATGCCACCTGCTCTTACTTCTAAAAGCCCTCATTAGACATTGGGGGAAGGAAGTACAGAGAGCCTCCCAAAGATTCTTCCAATACATACGGACCAAGGTAGCCTCAGATGCTTTTTGGGACGACATATCCCAGAAACCCCAAGCCATAGTCCAAAGATTGGTTCTGCCAAACTGTGTTTGGATATAGAGCCACGCATGAGAGATGGCAGAGGCCAACTTGAATCGTGCAGGGATTCTAAGGTCATGTGAATCCTGGAAACCAACATGCAACCAGTAGAAATCAAGCAAGGTCAATGTCAAATGCTCCGGTTTGCCATCTCTGAGCAGAAAGAGTAGTACAGATTCAGAAATGGAGCTGCTTTGAGCTCATAAAGTTTCAGAAACCCTGTCATAGCATTAAGAGAATCCCAGAACACAGTGAGAAGCCAATAACCACTTAAGTTCCACCTTGGCTTTTCTGCGAAGCCACTTTTATCATCCCTTTCTGCTCCATTGACCAATGGATCCAGGTTTTATTCTTCCAGCTTTGCACTTTTTATAGCTGTTATTTTGATCATCATTATGGGAGTGCAGCTTTGGATGGCATTTCGATCTGCGCCTCTTATGAACCCTTAAAGTTCTGCTCATGACCAGAGATCAGACATTTACATTCCAGACCCAAGCAGGATTATATTATCTCACATTGACTTTTGGAGCTGGTGCAGGAAAGCTGGAATGTCAAGATATAGAGTCAGCCACGTGTATAACTTCTGGCATATTGCTGCTTAATCCTAACGTAATTATTCTCATCCTTTTATTTGATTAACTTCTAATGGCTCCTCTTGGTGTTAAAGGTCCCAGACTGATCATTTGATTTTAGTGTCTGCTATAATTACCGATAATGTTCTTTTGCAAGACAATTTAATGATAACCGCATAACGGTCTATATGAGGAAAGCTGCAGGGTTTCAATGCTTTTGAGTAATATAAAATACATTAGACTAACACAAGCCATCAACATGACAGGGAATGTTTGATTTACACCAAGGATGATGCTAGCAAGGCATTGTAGAATTTCTGACTCCATTCCCCTCCCTTCCAACTTTGGAAGAAATGACAAATACATTATATATATTTGCCAGGTGTGGATGCCTTTGGAAGAGGTGTCTCACTACCAAAGTTCAGAAAGGGTAACAGTGTTTGGGGCTACCATAAAAGTACTAGGTAAAACCCAAATTTAAACTGAGGACAGTTGCAAACACTGTACACAAGCCGTTGTCTGATCTGAAACGATTGTAGTGTGGGAGAGAGGTGATTCAGGCACACATTTTTTGCTTGGGAAATGGAACACTTAGGGCCTTTTCACACGACCCCTAAGATCCGCTGGCCACTTAAATTCGGACCAGAGATCTTGGGGGTTCGTTGCTCTTCCTGCGTCCCCACCCCTCCGCACTTCCTTGATCCTGTCTGCGTGAGGGGAAGGAGAAAAAAGGGGACAAAAGAATGCAGGCTCACCTCCGTTTGCCGGTCCAAGCCTCCCCGTCGTCCTGATTCCTCCTTAAAGGGGCGGGAGGCAAAAAACAACAACAACAAACAGAAGCGAGGAGAGCCGGGCACTCACTCCTTTACATCTGGATCTGGGATTTTTCACCCTCCAAGAGCAAGTACCTGAAAAGTGCGCTGGGACGCGCTTAGGTGGGCGTGGCCGCACTTAATTTTCTGTAAACTCCGGAGCTGGTGGGGAAACAATTTTAAGCTCCAGAGCTTGGAGCCATTTGCGGCGGAGTTTAGGGGTCGTGTACAAATACCCTTACTCTCTGAAGACCAATTGCAAAACAAAACAAGCTAATTTGTTTATTTGTTTAAACTTATAGCCTGCCCATTTAGTGGGTAAGCTACTAAATTTGGGTGGCTTTCAGAAAATAATAAAATATACAACACTTAAAAAAAAAAGATCATATAAAAACAAAAAAAACCCTTTCTGAAGTTAATATCAGAAAGGAGTGAGGTTTGTAAAGACCTGGGTAAAAAGCCAGGTATATTGACTAAATTTAAAAACCATTATAAAATTTAGGGAGGTGGCAGAAGATGCTGCTAGAAAATCACCGCTACAGATTCGGCCTATCTAAAACATCTATTTCGGAGCTAAATCTAAGATTTGTATAGCTAAATTTAGCACACATCTCTTTTGTTCGTTTTTGCTTTCATTCTCCTGCTCTCTACCCGGGGCGAAATCAGAGATTGTAGGCTGTAACCTATATTTCACTTGTTATGCAACAAACAACATGCCTATTCGTAGTGCTGCACCAATAACAGTGATGATAATATATTAATGTACATTTTGATCCATTTTACATATGAGTGTTTACAATCTCAATTCTGTCACGGTTCTCTGAGTCCCACCTGCATTTTCTTCTTGTCCTCATCTTGCATTGGTCTGCAAGGTTGTGTTCCTTCTTCATATGTTGAAATGTGCATTCCTATTCTACACACACACACACACACCATACATTCCCCTACATAGGAAACCTTGCTTCTGCATAAATGTCCAACTATATGCATTTTAGTATGTCCATTTTAAAATGTGTACTATGTTTTGTGGGCACTTTATTGCACACACTCAGGAAATCCTGTTAAGCACTGCAAATGTGCAGATTCTTCAAACAAGGCGTGTTTTGTTTTGCAATGGGTCTTGGAAGGTGAAAAAATAATCACAGTCATGAAAACAAGTCAAATACAAAGAATGTCATCTCAACCCTTCTAAAAATATTTGCTCTTTTTGTTCATTGCTCGAGGCAGCCAAATCAACGTTTGGTTGACTCTCTGTTTTGCTTTCTTCTATACTGTTCTGCAATTCTGGAATGAACATTTCAACAATCTACACTTTCTACATTCAGAGGAGATAATGTTGCACCAAGTACCTCCAAAGACTGGCTGCTAGTTCAGTAGTTTAGGTCTCTGGGTGTGGAACCAGAGGGTGTGTGTGAGTTCAATTCCCCACTAAGCTTTCTTGAGCACAGCTGAACTCAATGATCCAGAGGGTCTTTCCAGCTCTGGAGTTCAAAAGTTAATATTATTATTAGGGATCCGTCTGGGGAGGGGAAGGTGGTGACCCTAATTTAGCACCACAAACATGGTGGAACATTCAGTGGTTCAGAGGCAGACTTTTTAGCATTGAACATGCCAAGTTTTTTTGCTCAAGATGGGCAAATTCAGATTCACTTTGCCTGTTTTTTTGTGTGTTTTGCTTAGTTTTTAACTTCTTGATGAATAAATGCAGATATGGGATGGCATATAGTCTTATCACAAGGTCATTCCCCCCCTATATTTGTTTGCTATTTGTTCTTAGCTTTAAAAGTGCCTTTAACATTGTTAACGACTGTTGTATACTCATTGTCCTCAACTTTAAATATTGTCCTTCATTTTTGTAAGATGGCTTGAGTCCTTTTCAAGGAGAAAGGTGGGGTAAAAATGTTTTACATAACAATAATACTTATACGAAATTTGCACCAAACCCTAGATTTTAGCCTGGAAAGTAGCATTGTGTACTACTATCCCTCTTTCCTATTTACAGTGGTACCTTGTATAAAGGAATTAATTAGTTCCAAATGAAATTTTCCTTTATAAAATTTCCCATAGGAATGCATTGGAAACAGAGTAATCCCTAATCGCGACCATTTTTATGTTGTACAGATTTGCCCCATAGGTGATTCTGTTAAGCAAATTTCCCCTATCTCCAGAATTTTTTATGTTGTACAGATTTTAGGTTATACAAACCATTTGTTATACGAGGGTCCACTGTATTTGTTTATCTATCTATCTATCTATTTATTTATTTATTTTTCTTGCCTCACAAGAATAAAAACCATACAACAATCACAGTTCTAAAATGCAATAAAACTATGGAATTTTAAAAGAACAATTAAAAATTTGTTAGTAGCAAAACTAAGATTAAAAAATAATTTTGAAAACATTTAGAAATCTCTAAATGTAATAACAATATCATTTCTGAGGAAACGTGTGCTCCCCCTGCCCCTGGCCCCACACATTGCTTAAAAGCCTGCCTGAAAAGGAAGTTATTTGACTGACATTGCAGGAATCTTCTTACTTTTTGAAATCAAACTGCTCCTCATTGTGTTGAACACCATTCCCTTTGTTTCAGACTACATCATTCAGACCAGACTCATCCTGGTGCAGCTCCACACCCATAAGGCTGATGACATCATCATCAGTCACATCGTTTTACTTCCAGTTTAAAAACTCCTGTTTTTCCCTCCCATTTTTCATCCGGGGAAGCCTTTGGAGGCCTCAGAATGGAAAGAAGCAGCCATTAAGGCCATTTAAAGAAGGTTACTTTTTTGGAATCACAAAACACTATAAAAATTAGTTAGAGTTTCTTGTGTATTTATTTATTTATTCATTTTAAACCACAGCTCTCAGAAACCTCTCCTTGGGGAATATTCCAGAAGTTGCAGTTGGGAAAAAAAACAGCGAACTTTTTCAAGGTCTGGTTTTTCAAGATCTGGTTCTTGGGGAATCTTCTGGAAGTTGCAGCTGGAAAAAATGAACGTTTTCAAGATGGATCTAGCAGCAACAGGATTCCACGTTATAATATCCAGTTTCCAAAGTGCAAGGTAACTTCAGAAGGTGTCTAAACACTTCATACGAACACGCTTATTGCGTATACACCCTTGCATCACCTTTTCTCCTGAGATTAAGGGATCACTCCCAGAGTGCTGGAATAGCACAGCATAATATAATATAGGAAGAGACCGTCAGATGAAGAGGGACAGAGAAAGAGGGGGCGAAGCCCGGTGTGACATACATTTCCTGCTGGCAGCTACAACCACAAGAAAGGTTATGGTTAACACATTGCATCTGTTGTTCCTTTTTTTTGTATTATTTTTATTTTTATTTGACTCCGGGATAATGGCATTTGGGCCGATGCTACCATGTCCTCTTTAGAGTGCTTTATGCCCCATTAGTGTTATTGAAGTCTTGGGGAATCCATGTGCTCAAGCACTTAATCAAAAGCAATGAGTTGAAAATCATGTTTGCTCCGGTCCTCATCTCAGAGTCTTCCCTCCCATATAGGAAGAAGTAAAATAATAATAAGAAGAAGAACACATTACTCCCATCCAAACAGGACATGCATTATCCACTAAGCAGTTGAGAGGGCGATCGTGGGGGTTTTATCCCTTTGGGTGCAGGAGCTGACCAGAATGGCTCCTACTCATCTATTCAGCCAGGCAAGGCTCATCATTTTTCATCCCTCTCTGTGACACTTGCGTGCATGCTGCACCCTCTCTGTCTGACAGACAATCCTTTAGTGTAGTTTCCAGAGATCTTTCTTTTAAAAACGCGGCCATGTCACTTCTTTTAATTGTCAGCTGCAGGCACCAGATGCCGGGGCAGCCCAAGCGGAAGGAAGGCCTGGAAAGACACAGTGACCCTGCGTCTTCCTTGAGGAACAGCACTTTTCCCAAAAGATTCACCCTCCCAGGAGTTTGCCAGAGACAAACCTAATAAATGGGAGGAGAGGATCCCCGAAGGGAATCCTTAATTTATACATGTAATTACCCAGAATCCTCAGCACTTCTCAGTGACAGTCTTTCCAAGGGTATTTGTACACGAGGCCTAAACTCCACCGCAAATGGCTCCCAGCTCTGGAGCTTAAAATTGTTTCCCCACCAGCTCCGGAGTTTACAGAAAATTAAGTGCGACCACGCCCACCTAAACGCGTCCCAGCACACTTTTCAGGTACCTGTTCTCTGGAGGTGAAAATTCCTGATGCGGATATAACGTAGTGACTGCCGGGCTCTCCTTGCTTCTGTTTGTTCTTTTTTTGCCCCCCGCCCCTTTAAGAGATCTGAATGCAGTGCCGGGACAGCAGAACGGAGGTGAGCAGAATTCTTTTCTTCCTTTTTTTCTCCCTCCCCTCATGCAGCCAGCAGCCAGGAGTGCGGAGGGGGTGGGAACGCAGGAACAGCGACAAAGCCCTAAGATCTCTGGTCCAAATTTAAGTGGCCAGTGGATCTTAGGGGTCGTGTGAAAAGGCTCCATGTGATCACGGATACGCACAGCTGTTGGGTGATCAGTTCTTCACAGGGAGATTGCATACCGTCACC
Organism: Phrynocephalus versicolor; assembly: GCA_023846285.1. NCBI lineage: Eukaryota > Metazoa > Chordata > Lepidosauria > Squamata > Agamidae > Phrynocephalus > Phrynocephalus versicolor. The sequence continues at coordinate 2,586,012 of JAHTLZ010000195.1, forward strand.
TGGGATAGGAGTTCTTATCAAATGGAAAAGTCGATCTATAGGGACCTAGTGAGTCCAGGTCACAAAGATAACAGAATTACATTCCACCATTAAATGTTTAAGGCGTTGCATTGCAAACACGGCATGTCACACATACAATGGAACCCTCTACCAGTGATCCGCAAAATTTTCACCATCACATTTGGAGTTGTTCTTTGAGTTAAGCTTGGCGGTATATAAATTCAAAAATAAATAAATATTTTTTGAGGAAACTCTTACACCTTTGAAGAAATCAGAAATCTTCCAGGATTCTCTTAACAACTAAACAGGTGTCCCCCCCCACACACACACACCCAATTTAAAACCAAACACCAACATTTCACTTAAAACAAACATTATTTTAAATGAAGAAGAAAATACAGTATAGGCACATTTTCTTGAGAAAACCTGAATTTTAATAACAACATGTATTATAGAAATCTGTTACAGCTGATTTTTTTTTAAAAAAATATTTTCTTCCTTTGTGAAGATCTCAGAGTCCAGGGTGGGGCCCATCCTCTCCAGTTTGAGAAGCAATGTTTTTTTACTGAGTAGCTGTTTGAATATGAACCAAGTTTTCTCACAAAAATCCAGCTGCGGGGCAAAGTTGGGGGTTGGGATAAAATGGCATTGCCCTCCTTAATGGGGAGGATGGAATACACCACACTGGAGCTGGCCTGATAGCTCAGTGGTTTACGTGTCTGGTTGCAGAATTAGAGGTTGTGAATCAGAATCAGAATACTTTTATTGGCCAAGTGTGGTTGGACACACCCAGAATTTGTTTTGGTAAAATATGCTCTCCATATATGAAAGGAAATATAAGAATCATATAGTCAACAATAAAAACCACAGTACAACAACACAATATATAACCTATTATTTAAAAAGGAAGAAGAGAAGTAAAAATTAATTATTCAACAGTTTGATAGCACTTGGAAAGAAACTATCTTTATATCTAGTTGCCCTAGTGTACAATGCCCTAAAACGTCACCCTGAGGGTAACAATTGAAACAGGTTATGTCCAGGATGTGTGGAATCCGTATATATTTTCATCGCTCTCTTTTTTAGCTCGTGTGGTATACAATTCCACAATAGATGGCAAATTAGTAGCAATAATTTTTTCTGCAGTTCCAATTATCCTTTGAAGTCTATATCTGTCATGCTTAGTCGCAGAACTAAACCAGACAGTTATAGAGGAACAGATAATAGATTCAATAACACCTCTATAGAATTGCATCAACAGTTCTTTCGGCAGTCTGAACTTCCTAAGTTGACGCAGAAAAAACATTCTTTGTTGTGCTTTCTTAATAATACTTTCAAATATATTAGATGACCATTTTAAATCTTGAGATATAATAGTACCTAAAAATTTAAAGGATTCCACTATTGACACTAAGTTATTTGATATCATAAGAGGTGGCTGTATAGAACGAGTCTTCCTAAAATCCACCACCATTTCAACAGTTTTGCATGTGTTTAATTCAATATTATTTTGAGTACACCGTAAAACTAGTTGTTCAATCTCTTGCCTATAGGCAGATTCATCATTGTCTCGAATGAGGCCAACCACCATAGTGATGGGCGTGAATCGCTTCGTGCTGGGTCATCATCATCATCATCATCATCATCATCATCATCATCATCATCATCATCATCATCATCATCATAAATAATAATAATAATAATAATAATAATAATAATAATAATAATAATAA
>JAHTLZ010000195.1:2587754-2601935 GCA_023846285.1 Phrynocephalus versicolor
ATAATAATAATAATAATAATAATAATAATAATAATAATAATAATAATTTATTGTCATTGTGTGTATATACACAGTATACACATACAACGAAATTCAGACACCCAGAGACCAGATTACACACACACACACACACACACACACACACACACACACACAAATCCCCAGACACTCTCACACACCATAAAAACCCTTCAACACACACACATAAAAATCCCCGAACACTCCTCCACCCACCAACCACCACCCCCCTAAAAACACAAGCATCTACACAATAGGCTAGGTAATCCTGTCCAAGTGCTCACTGCTGGTGATCCTTGAGTTCATTATTAAGTGCAATTATAGCTCTGGGATAAAAACTGTTCAGAAGATGTGTGGTCCGAGTTTTAATAGTTCTGTATCTTCTGCCAGAAGGCAACAGTTTGAAGAAATTGTGAGCAGGATGAGTAGAGTCTCTCAGAATGTTGTTTGAGTTCCTCAAACAGCGAGATGTGAAGATGTCATCCAGGGTTGGTAGTTGGAGCCCGGTAACATTCTGCGCAATTTTAATTATTCTCTGTAGAGCTTTTTTGTCCACTACAGAGCTGCTCCCATACCATGATAGCATGCCATAAGTTAGGACACTCTCAATGGTGCTGTGATAGTAAGACTGAAGTAGATGCTGAGATAAATTCATCTTCCTGAGCATTCTCAGGAAATACAGCCTCTTCTGTGCCTTCTTCACAACCATATTGGTGTTTCCAGTCCATGAGAGGTCCTCTGAGATGTAAGTGCCCAGATATTTAAAGCTACCAACCCTCTCCACCTCCTCACCATTTATGTACAATGGTAAATGTACATCTTTCTTCCTCCTAAAATCAATTATAAGTTCTTTAGTTTTTTTGGTGTTAAGTATAAGATTATTTTCTTTACATCACTGAGTCAACCCTTGTACTTCTTTCCTATAAGCAGATTCATCATTCTTACTAATGAGCCCTACCACTGTTGTATCATCTGCAGATTTGATGATTGTGTTGGTGTTATACAGTGGGGTGCAATCATGTGTGTACAAGGAGTAGAGGAAGGGGCTTAGCACACAACCCTGAGGAGCTCCTGTACTTGATACTAGAGTAGAAGAATGGTGGGATCCCATCCTTACTGATTGTGGCCTATCAGTCAGAAAATTCCTTACCCACAAACAAATCTCCTGATGTATACCCAAATTGGCCATTTTAAAAAACAACCTATTGGGTAGAATTGTATTAAAAGCAGAGCTATAATCCACAAATAACAGCCTTGCATATGTTCCCTGTTGTTCTAAATGGCTCAGTACAGTATGGACAACAATGGATATACAGTAGCATCATCAGTGGATCTGTTACTCCTGTATGCAAACTGGAACGGGTCCAGAGTAGATGGACGTCTAGCCTTAATATAATCTAGCACCAATCTCTCAAAACATTTCATAATAACAGATGTTAAATCTATTGTTCTATAGTCATTGAGAGATGCCACTACTGACTGCATAGGGACTGGTACTATAATAGATGTCTTCAGACAAGTAGGGACAGAGCACTGCAACAAAGATAGATTAAAAATGTCCGTAAATACTCCAGCTAATTCTGCAGCACAGTCCCTGACAACTTGTTCCATGATTCCATCCGGTCCAGCTGCCTTCCTAGCATTAATATTCTGGAAAGCGTGTTGCGCATCAGAAATCTGCAGTACTAGTGGTTGTCCATCAGTAGTAGATTCTAATGGTGTGCTATTGGTGGTTGATGCTGTGGTCATAGTGGTTCCAGTTTCCACCTCAAAACGGCTGAAGAATTGATTCAGCTGATCAGCCAAAGACTCACTGCTGCTAGACAGATTATTTTTAATATTCTGCCCCGGGATTTGTCGCAGACCTTGCCATACCCGACGAGGATCAGAGCTCTCAAAATGATGTTCAGTCCTCCGACGGTACATAGCTTTGGCATCCCTGATCCTAAGACATCAGCACAGCAACACTGGTGCCATGCATTTGTTTCCCCACCCAACCCCACCGGCTCCCCCATTCACAAGCTGGAACGTGTTGCTCATTCCCTCTTCGTTATGCAATATTCCAATCCTGGCAGGACCACGGGATGTGTTTGGTTTCTTTTTTCTATCTGCTGTAGTTTGCATTTATCCCTGTTGAATTTCATTATGTTGTTTTCAGCCCAGCACTTTGCTTCCAGGGTATTACCTATTCCAGTGATAGCGAAACTTTTAGAGACCGAGTGCCCAAACTGCAATTCAAAACCTTTTTTTTTTTTTGCAAAGTGTCAATACAGTAATTTAACCTGTATACAGGTGGCTATGAAGGGCCAGTGTCGGGTGCCCACAGAAAGGGCTCCGAGTGCCACCTTTGGCACCCGTGCCATAGGTTCGCCATCACTGAACTATTCCATCCCATTTTGTGTCGTCCACAAACTTAGCATTCTTTGCATCCCCAGGCTAAAATATTTGGGGCTCTTTAGTCTGGAAAAAAGGCACCTGAGGGGGGATATGATTGAGGCGTACAAAATAATGCAGGGCATGAGTAAAGTGGATAGAGAGAAACTCTTCTCCCTCTCACAAAATACCAGAACACTCAAATTGAGGACTGGGAGAGTAAGAACAGACAAAAGAAAATATTTTTTCACCCAGCGCGTTATTAGTCTGTGGAACTCCCTGCCACCGGACGTGGTGCATCTGGCCTGGATGCCTTCAAAAGGGGATTGGACAGATTCCTGGAGGAAAAGTCCATCACAGGTTCCAAACCATGATGGGGATGTGAAATCTCCAGGCTTACAACTGTTGTACTTCAAGGGCCAGATGCAGGAGAGTGGTATCAGGAGACAGATATCTAGTCTCATGCGCTTCCAGACGCATCTGGTGGGGCCACTGTGAGATACAGGAAGCTGGACCAGATGGGCCTTTGGCCTGATTCAGCATGGCTCTTCTTATGTTCTTATGTTCTTATCCGCGTCATGCTTCTCATTTGCCCCCCTCCACCACATAGCTACCAAACCAATGCATTTAAAAACAATACCATTTAAGTCACCATATAAACAATTCATTTGAATACAACTGGGCATCACAGGACTACTTTCTAGGCATCGGCTGACTCTGGTCTTTACAAGATGACTTACAATGAGTCATCGTCCTGTGGTCTCTCCCTTCAAAACAACATTATTGTAAGCCTAAATCCTGAGCATTGACCTGTGTCATGATGACAGCTGTTTGGGTGTGATTGCTTCCTGTTTCTTATTGACCCTTGTGTTCCTGTCTGTATCCACAGACAGCTACAGTTACAGCCCTTGGCATGTAGGAAAAACTAAATCATGACATTTAGAGAGGGAGCTGGTAGCAATTCCATATCAAGATTTTTTTAAAAAAGGATACATTTTGAATGTGAGAAATAATGAAACTGACAAATTCCTCTGTTCCCTACAAAAGGCCGTTCCCTCTGGGGGAGGGGAGGGCAGGGAGAGTTTCATTCCATTACATATTATATTGCACACCTCATTCTGCCGCTATATGTCTGAAGAAATGGACACGTCCACAAAACGTTACATTAAAATATTAAAGTTAGTCTTTAAAGTCCCACACGTATTTTGTCTTTTGTTTTGTTTTGTTTTTTTTTCTTTGATTTTTGCCTGGAATTCTTGCATAGACTAACACAGCTACCTTCTCCAAAACTTATTCTAAGTGAAGAGTTTTAAGTTTGACTTCTTCAGATTTCTGCAGTAGATGGGAACTCAAGGGTACTCCCAATGCTTTCCATTGCTGTCCGGTGACCCTACAGTACAATTCAAAAGAGCCATGTACCTATGGGTGCTGTCTGCTATAGGTTAAGCACTGGAACTCAGAAGACCTGGGTTCAAATCCCTGTTTCGTAATGGAAACTCACTGGGAGTGGCAATGGTAGATCAGCCTTTGAACATCTCACATACCTTAAAAATCCAATGAAGGGCAGCATAAAAAGCAAAAGCAAAGTGTTCTGCTTATATACCACCCCATACCACTTCCAGTAGTCTCTGGGAGGTTTACAGTTTAATTACAGTATGCAGGCTACACATTGCACACACACACCCATTATACCAACCTTGGAAGGATGGAAGGCTGAGTCAAGCATGAGCCTGCTACCTGGGATTGAACCCCAGGTTGTGAGTACAGTTTTAGCTGCAGTACAGGCATTTAACCACTGCGCCACGAGCCATAACATAACGTAATGTTAGAAGCATAACAATAAATGTTTGTCGTTATGTGCCATCAACCCATTTCTGAATTATGGTGAACCAATGAATTAGTAATGCCCCAGAGGTCCAGTCAGTAACATCCCTACTCAAGTCTTGCAATACAGCATAAATAAATAACACAAGCAAACAAACCCTGGCTTTTATTAAGTCAACCCATCTAATGTTTGATTCCCTTCTTCTTGTGCTACCTTCATTCCTCCACCCCCCACCCCCAGCTTTATCATTGTTTTCAGGAAGTCTTGGCTTCTCATGACAAGACTAAATCTCATCACAACAGAGTTTATCTGGAAGTTGAGTCATGGCTACTGGACTTCTTTTTTGAGAGATAGAAATGTTTCGCTGTTCATCCAAACAGCTTCATCGTTTTTGCTTCTACAGAGAGTTCTGGCGTGAATATGTCCTTCTAACATCAACAGTGCATGCAGGTTTTCTGGAACATGTTACAATAAGATAACATTGGTAGGTTATGTCTAGAAGTTGGGCAAAGCTTGGAGTAAGTGGCAAAGGCCATTTTAATTCAACAGGGAAGTTATGTTCATTGTAGGAACTGAATATGGAGAGAGAGAGATAAGGGCAAAAGTAAACAGCCATGCACCGAAGCTCTTGGATGGTCCTGGCCATGGTATGGAGGCAGAAGAGGTCACCAGTTGAACTGGATGGAAAGAAGCAAGGCATCTTTAGGGCTGGGACAGTAGACAGATCAATCACCAGCCAAACAGACCACTGATTGTATGACCGTTGTTAAACATTCTTCATGCCTCAATAATGAGAGAGAGAAATAATTGGGACTGAGAGAAAGGGGAAATCAGTATCTTTTCCCAAGGTTATCTACCCATTCCACTAGCTCCTTCCAGACAATGTATCTCCAAGTGGCCACTCCAAGGGAGGCCAGGAAGTCATCAAGCAGAAATAGGGCCTGTTTTGCTGTGGCAACAACACTTTGGAACCAATGGAGTGGTGCTTGGCTCCCTCTTTTTCAACATATAAAAGGCTCCCGAAAATAGAGCTTTACAGAGTGGCCTTTCTTGGCAATCATGCCCAATGTGTTTTTCTTGCTGCTTTGTACATCTCTCACACACCACATTTTGTCCTGTAGTTTATTCCACTGGGAGTTTTCTGTTTGGATGTTGTTTCAATCAGAAATTATCTAATTAATGTTTGTTGTTTTTATCCTGCTGCACGCTATCTGGGGTAGTGCATTTCACTAATGAGGTCAGAGAGAGAGAGAGAGGGAGAGAGAGAGAGAGAGAGAGTTTTTTAAAATGTCCAGATTGAATGCATACTACACTTTCAAGCTATACCAGTTCGTCCGTCTAACTGAAACTGAAGGACAGTCAATGGGTAGCCTGGCTAGTTCTCAAGCCTGAGCTGAAGATTTATTTATTTATTTATTTATTTATTTATTTATATACCACTCCATCTACAAAACTGAACAGAAATCCAATCCATAAACAATACAATACAATATAATAGATAAGCATAAATAAGTCAAAACATAATAACTACTAAACAATATATATCAAAAACAAACCCTGACATATTTACCAGCATATTTATGCAGCTATGGTACATAAGAACATAAGAACAGCCTTGCTGGAACAGGCCACAGCCCATCCAGTCCAGCATTCTGTCTCACACAGCGGCTCACCATTTGCTTCAGGGTATTCCCAAGCAGATGTCTTCACCTGCTAAAGATTCCCTGCAAATGGCATTGAGAGTTATCCTGCCTATCTCTCCAACCCAGAGGTTGTCCTTAGGCATCTATAATGATAGTCAGTGATACCCTTGTTCTCCATGAACTTGTCCAATCCTTTCTTAAAGCTGTCAACGCTGACAGCTGTCACCACTTCTTCTGGCAGGGAGTTCCACAGACCAGGGATCCTCTGGGTGAAAAAGTACTTGCTCTTATTTTTTTTTGAGATCTAGCACCCAAAAGTTTCATGGATGCGATGTCATCTTTCCTGCTTCGTGCTGCCAGCCAATCAGAGAGGGAGACGGGATGATGTCTGTTCCTGTACAGCTCCTGATTGGCCAGCATCACAGATCTAGTACAGATGACGTTGCAGCATGCTTCCTCGTTGGATTTTAACCCTGCACAAGACAGAGAAAGGTAAAGCAACTGGATCTGCGTGTCAGCCGGTTCCAAGGACCACCTGGGCTCACATGGTTCGTTTCATAACCTACTGGGTCTGAAACGAAATGCCCATCCCTATTAAATCGTAAACTGCCCAGAGAGTGCTTGAAGCGCTATGGGGCGGTATATAAACAGAACACTTTGCTTTTTTTAACTAGGAATAAGCAACTCGAGGTTTACTGCAGGCCACAATGTTCAGAGGGCGACATCTAGAGATAAATCTATGAGTATGTGTTACCTAATTTACTTGACAGCATGGTGGCTTAGGCCTCTAGCTGCACAGCCAGAGGTTGGGAGTTCAATGCCCCACTGTGCCTCCCAGAAGATCGAGCCACGGCGGCAAACTGCACACTTTCAGCCTGCCCCCCCCCCCAGAAGAAGGGAACGGTCAGCAACCTCTGAGTATTCTTGACCTAGAAAATGCAGAAAAGGTCCCCATAAGTCAGAACTGACTTGATGGCACACAATTATTACTAAGTATTAGGAAAATAAATGACAGGTTCCGTTGGCTTTATTCTGTTTCCTCTTTTTAATTTAAGAAAGCATATTCCTTTCTTTTTCCCTGAGGGACTCAATTCCCCTCCTATTTATGAACCTTCTTGAGTGTCCCTACACCTTACAATCCTAGGCATGTGGTCACTGATACTCTTATTCTCAACTGTTGCCCAATCATCAGAGAATAACTTCAGCCAATGAAGAATGTTTAATAACAAGTCATACAATCAGTGGTCTGCTTGGCTGGTGATTGATCTGTCTGCTGGTCCCAGCCCTACAGATGTCTTGCTTCTTTCCATCCAGTTCAATGGCGGCGACCTCTTCTGCCTCCATACCATGGCCCGGACCATCCAAGAGCTTCGGTGCATGGTCATTTAATTTCGCCCTCGTCTCATGCAGATTTCACTGGCAATGGCTAGCAGAAGGGAGCGGAGGCCCTCTGTCACAATAGGTTTAATAGCTGAGCTCTCACTTTTTTTTCTGAGTTCCATCTGAGCAATAATAACATAATCAATTTGTTTCCTAGCGCTCCTTGGTTGCGGGAGCTCTCAAAGTGCATTTCCTTCTGATATGATGCTCAAATAAAGCATTTGTGAAAACCGGCTGATGACTTGAGCAGACTGGTGCAGGCGTCTGCGGCTGAGTTTATAGAGCTTTCCCTATCGTGTGACAGGGTATTTCAGCCTGATCCATGAGCATCGTTTGACAGTGTGAGCCATGAAATTTCTCTAGGAGGTGTAGGAGAATTATGAGCTCTCTTGTACTTTTAAGGGGAGAGGATTGGATTTGGCCTCCTCCAGCATCTCTGCGATCCCATCCAACAACCCATTGAATAACGAGAGACACCACATGATATTGATCCAGGGCTTCGTGTCATTTACAGGCTGCAGTTAATGCTGCTTTGGCACGGAGGTTGTTTGTAGCATTTCTGTTCTTTGGGCTTATGTTCGACTCCCATCCTTATAGCCTTCTATCACTTTCATGCACTAGATGAAAAACAGGGACAAAATACTTTCATAGAATGAGTTGCGGGTATTTCTGATCCCCTGAGAATTTCAGTAGGAAGCAGATCCAACATGAGAAAGATGATTCAATAAATGAAGCCATGACCATTAGGTAGGAAGACCTGAACATGGTGTGAAGGGTAGGACCTTTTGGGGGTTGTGGATTTACACAGCCTTCTTAAGGTAAAAGTGACATGATGGTACAGAACAATAGCATGAGCATTCCAACGTCCCAATGGCTAGCAAGTGGGGTTAGTACTGTGAACACTGCCAGGGTTGGAGTCAGGGTCAAGGTTAGGATTGGGGCTACTGCCTACCCTAAAGGTTCCAGAACAGGGTTATGGTTAGGATCAGTGGCTAGAATCAGGATTAGGAAGAGATTGTGGGAATCATAGTCAAAAACATGTGTAGCCCCAGAAGAAGGGAATGGGGAACCACTTCTTAGGGATCTCTACCTGGAAAACACTGAAAAAGGTCACCGTAAGTCAGAGAGGACATGATAGCAAATGAAGGTTATACTGGCATGTAGACATGGGCATGACTCGGCGAAATTTTCGTTTTCGTTTCCATTTTTCGTTTCTGCTACGTAACGGAAACGGTAACGATAATTAAGCTGTCAGAACTCGAACTCGAACTGAAAAAAGAAAAATTTGGTCGGGGTTTTCGTTTTCGTTTGTGGCATCGCGGCGATCGCGCAATGCGAAGCACAGAAAAAGGTTTTAAAAGTTTTTTTTAAAAAAAACCCGACTCCCGGCCAAAAAAGCAGGCGAAAATATGCCTGCCTGAGGCTTTGCCACCTACCAGAGGGGTGGTTTCTGGGGGGTCCCCGGCCTTTCCCCCCCTCTTCTCCTGTCCTGGGCTGCTTGCACCAGGCTGGGGGGGGGTCATCCTCGTCGTCTCACCATGCCATGCGGTGGGGGGGGGATCCAAAATGGTGACCGCAATTTTTCTTTTGAAATCGTGGTCAAAAAACACACCAAATCACCACACAAACATGTGAAATTTATTTATTTTAAATGCCTGAATTTTAATAGTAGCAGCAGTGGGTTTTTATAGCAATAAAACGTCGTATTGATTTTATTTTATTTTATTTTATTTTTTATTTTTTTAGACCTGCCCATTTGGGCTGGACATGGGATGGGACTATGCAAATTTTTTGAACCATTCCACCAATGGCATCGCCAGGTTTTTGACTGACACTTCTGGATGTCTCGGAGGGCATAAAAAGCCGAGGCACCTTCCAGAAATCGCAGTCCGGTGTATGGATGTGGTTGAGGGAGGAGGGCTGGCTGCTGGTGCTGGTGTGATCCGATCGAGATTGAGGAGGGAGGCTGGAGGCTTTAGGATTTTAGTTAGGCAGGCAGGGAGGAAATTGAATTTAGAAAATAATTTCTTTGATTCCCTGCAGCTTTGTCTGCTGAAGGGAATAGCAGTTTATTCTTTATTTCTTCTCTGGCAGTTTGTGAGGATTTTTTTTCTGATATTGGATAAAGGGGAAGGTTCGACTGGGAGTGGGAGGTGTGGATTTATTTTAAAAATATATTATATACTACCATTTATTTTCTATTTTCCCAACTTCAATTTGCTTGCACACACACACATTTGGGGTGCAAGCCAAGAACAGAACCTCTGTCTTAAGTGATATCCTAACTGCCCACTCGCCCGCCCGCGGCCACCACCCGCCCACTCGCCCGCCCGCGCCTCCCCCCTGCTGCTGTCGCCGCCTGCCCATGGCCCCCTGCCACCACTGCCCGCCTGCACCTCCCCCCCACCCTGCCCGCCGCCTCGGGCGCAAAAATACCTAGCGCCGCCCCTGATTGCGGGACACCCCTATGCTCTGGGAAGTCAAATCGCGCTAAATCGCGGTGGAAACGACAAACGACAAACGAAACGACAAAATGACAAATTTTTGAAAAATTTCGCAACAAACGGAAACGACCCGAAACGGACCCATTCCGACAAACGAAAACTCGAAACGTCATTTTTTCTGGTCATGCCCATGTCTATGAATTAGGGAAGGCATCTGTGGATAGAAGACTGATGCTTGTTGTCATTCATAATTTCTATACTCAGATAAGTATTTGACTGTGGACTAGCTACAAGGTCCCAGAACATACCCAAAAGGCGACAATGGTAAGCCACTTCTGAATACTCTATGCCTAGAGAATCATGGAAACATTAGGATTGTCACTGTCTAGTTATTATTATTTCTCCTATAACTGCACTAGTACAGCAATCAAAAACATTTGAAAATGCTTTCAAATGTTTTTGAAAGCATTTCTCACTATAAGCATGTTTCTAAACATAACAATAACTAAGCATTCCATCTCTTTGGACTTAGAGCAACGCTTTCCAGGGTATTCCAGGTATAGAGTACTCAGAAACAGTTTACCCATCCCTTTGTCAGGGGTTGCTGGGGGTGGGTGGGGAGCTTCTGTGTTTATTCCTGGCATGTAGTACTGTCACCAAAGAAATATTCTCCTAGCACCTGCTAATGCTCCCCTGCTAAATGCCTCCCTCCATTGGGCTACATCCTAGCTAGCCCACCACATGTTTTTGACTATGATTCTCACAATGTCTTGCAGGGTGTTTGTGTTCTGCCAGGGACTGATGGGACCCATAAGCTCAAGGTTTGCCATTTGTGTTTTGCGCAAAGTCCAATCCATTTGGGCAGGATTGAGGGGTTAATTGTGTTGCTTTGATCCGTTTGTTTTGTTTAGTTTTTGGTTGTTGTAGCCTAGGCTCATAGCATCACACATGTTGCATTGACAACTCTTCTCATTCATTCACAGTGCACTGCTATTACTACTACCACTATTGCTACACACTATTACCCCCCTGGATTGCAACAAGCATCAGCTCTGCTAAGCCACTCTTTTGTTCTTTATCTCCTCAGCATGTTGCATCTGATAACGAGTGGTGCCGTTAAGAGATCCCTAATATTTTTGCCCTCAATTAAACACACCATGTTCCAAATGGAAAGGTGAAGGGGATTCCAACAAGACACCCAACTAAGGGCACCCAGAGATGCTTTGAACTATGATCATGCAATTAACATGATAGTAAGCAATCATCTTTATGAAGCAAATAGTTGTCTCTCCCATATTTTCTCTGAATGGGCTCACTTTTTTTTTTTTTGCCTCGATGCCCTAAGCACATCCAGCCTCACTTGATTTCGGAAGCTAAGCAGGGTCGACCCTGGTTAGTACTTGGATGGGAGACCACCAGAGAATACCAGGTGCTGCTGTAGGTGCCTGGAGTAGGAACTCCAGTATTCTTGTCAATAAAACTCCATGGACATGGAGTCACGAATAGTCGATCACGACTGTAAGGACACACACACACACACACACACACACACACACACACACACACACAAGTTTATAAGCCAATTATCTTCCCAATCCACACCCCTGAAATTGATCTACGCCAGCCAGAAAAAGTAAGATGTGTAACTACCCTAAATGATCCTCCAATACCCCAAATGATCTCTCAATAGTCCATGAAATATCATTGGTTTTAACTCGCCAAAAAATAAATGTGATTACTGTACTGACAATCTGTTACTTATTCAGGAAACTTCACCAACCAGTGGTCTTGATTGCCAGCTGAATTAATCTAGGTGCTCTGGACCATCAAGAAGCACTAGCACGCAATCTCATATGACCGTCAAGCCCATTAAAGCGAACCTCAAAAGGTTTGCTTGAACAGATGCCCATTACAAGTTTCAGAAACCACCCACAATCACTCGCCTTAATCCACCATTGCTGCAAATGTCTTATGTGCCAAGCGACACAGCAGACAAATCACCGACGTTCTCTGGGCACTGCACCAGAACTCAGCTGCTAATTGTAGGAATAAATAACCATTGCTGAAAACTGAGGGAGCTTTCTTTTAATTTCCCTTTCCCACCAGCAGGCTCCTTACAATAACGAAAAGAAAAACAAAGAGAACTTCTCTTTGAAATGGTAGGCTGCCTGATTATTCCTCGGGAGATGGAGGAGGCAGAAAATCATTATTTATATCTTCCAACTCCTGACAATTAAAAGAAGGGACACATGCCTTGCATTCCTAGACATGTGCTGCATTCCCTATCATGCGCTGGATTCCTTTGTCCACTCATCCAGGAGTAAGTGGCGTTGAATTTTGAGTATATAATAGCAATGAAGAATTAAGTGGTAGTCTTAACAACATGAATGTAAATATATTGGAGTCAAAGGAACTGACTACATGAGTGTTTAGCCTGCTGCAGAGAAGGGCTGGTTCACACCTCAAGATTCTATTCAGACAACATCTTTGCTGGAGTGAACCAGACTGCCCTCAGAGCAATCCTACCCACACCATACTGGCCTCTCTCAAGTGCTTCTACTTCTTTCACACAAGAAGGATTGCTCTGGTTTGGTTCATTTCTAGTGCATGTCATCACTGGAAATGAACCAAAAGTGAGCCTTCCCGATCAATTGCTAATGTTGTGAAGCGGCTTAAGAAGACACAGCCACTTCAGGATATAGGCAAATTAAACACTTCCTCAGCTCCATGATAGAAGTGTTTAATTTGTATATATATGGCTCATTTGGAGCTGGCTGGAGTGGGCTAAAGATAAGTTGAACAGAGGTCCAGTATTGTTCATCATTCTGGAAGTTCAGGTGATCCACAAACTTCTCATAACACATCATTTATTAAATGAATAAATTTCTTCCTTTTAGTCCTCTGTTTTGCACACTCATACAAGAATATGGATTATTTCAGTCGTAGTCTCCAGTGACAAATGCTTACAGATGATTACCTTTTCTAATACCTTCATTGCTTCCCTTCTGTTTTCTTCTTATTTCTTGGCTGGAGTTTCCCTTTGGATTGACGATAGAAGCTGCGTACACAAAATCTCTGACTAGTTCAGTTTCTTATTTGTCAACCTTAAAGTTATGTAGGTTTTCTGTAGTCATGATTTTTGTCTTCTTAATGTCCAATTGCAGTCCTGCTTTGGCACATTCTTCTTTTACGTCATCTGTGAAGATTCTCAGTCATCCAGGTGATGTCATCCGGAAGTTGTGTCATGGGAGCTGGTCGATCTCATAAGAAAAGAAGTCCAGTTGCCAAGACTCAACTTCTGGATTTTTTCTTTCACCTTCATCAGGAGTCATTTTGAGTCACTGCCACTTTCTGCTAGTAAGATGATGTCATCTGCATATCTTAAATTTTGGTTGCTTAGTCTAACACCCCAAACATTCATGGTAGGTCTTCTAGGTTAAATTTCACCACTTTGGTCTTGTTATTGTTTGATCTATGAGAGAGTTAAAGCTGGTGAAAACACCAGACTCTCAAAAAAAAAATTGGAACCTCACCTGAAATGGTCCAACAGGGAGTAGTTCATCATATGTGTCAGTAGCTTCAGAGAATATTCTGGGCTTGCTGGACTTAATTTCAACGCTATCAAAGAATAAGCAGAAATGGAAGCCAAGAAGCCAGTGGAAGTCTCAATAACAAGGATGGGGAGGGGGAGATGAGGACAACACAAAACAGGACCTCTGAGAGTAGTTTTGATGCTGTCTTAATAAAACGGCTCAGCTGGATTCAGCATTTGGCAATGGGAATTACTCTTAATCTCTATTGATTGCTTCATTAATGCCCACTACCCAGCAACGAACAGAATTCAGATCAGGGCAATACATGGTTTGAAATAACACACAGAGCAGTTCTGATTCAGACTTGGATGCAAAGTCAATATCAGCTGTTGGCAGCTTCATGTTGTCCATTAACACCTAGCACAAGTATCTTCCAAACTAGGATATGTTCATGGTTTACGTATTTATTTATTGCTTCAACAGATATACCACAATTTAAAAAGCAATTAAGCAAGGACCACTTTGCCCCTCAGCGAGCTGGGTACTCATTTTACCAGCCTTAGAAGGATGGAAGGCCAAGTCAACCATAAACTGGATGCCTGAACCTGTTGCGATTGAACTCAGGTTGTGAGCATTGTCTTGGCTGCAGTACTGTAGTTTAACCACTGCACCAAGGAGCTTACCCCATCCTTATCACTCGACAAATGACTGACTACTTGCCTCTTGATATTGGATCTAATGGTTTTCTTCAACCTTGCAACCTATAAGAATAAAGGAAGAGAAACTGTGCATGGGATCAAAATCCTACTTACCGGTAATCCAAAATTCTGTTATACAGCAGTCATATAGTTGCCTACTGGAAACTAACCCACAGGGCCTGCCTCCTCTATCTTGCATTCACCAGAAATAAATACACAGAGGTATGCCACTTACAATACTGAAGATGAACTAACAGCCATTGTTCA
>JAHTLZ010000195.1:2601945-2613900 GCA_023846285.1 Phrynocephalus versicolor
AATTTGACAGATCCCCCTCTCAGTGCCCAAATGTCATGTTCATCGATGCAAAAACCACAATAAACAGTTATATCCTTTTTTGTTTTCCACTGCAGGTCAGCAGAAGGCTAACAAATAAATTCAGATCAAAGGTTTAAACAGAATCAGATGCTGGTGAAAATTGTTCCAGACTGAAATAAGTGTTGTTCTGGACTGCAGAACGGACTTGTAGTATTGAGTTAAAAGGCTCAGGCCCTAATACTAATCGCATTTTATATACAGTACTGTATTTGAAACTGAATATTACGGCTATACTAAAGCGCAACCGTAACAACTAGGATTGGCTACATGAGAAAGAATGTCAAAGTACAATTGAAGTGAGAGAAATATAGATCAAAACCTGAGTCTTTCTTCATCACTGTTCCCCCCCCCCATTTAATTGCAATTAGGCTGACCTAGTAAACCACCCAGAATTGCCTTTACTTCCAGATGGGTGGTAGAAAAATGTAACAAATAAATAAATAGCAAGCATGTCCTTCAGTTTCTATGTTTATTCAATAACTACAGGCAGTGTAAACACACTTGCAGGAAAGACCACAGATTTTCAGAACATCTTTCAGTCTCCTTCATAATGAAACTGCTCCAGCAGGTATTGTGAGGACTAGAACCTTACCGCTGTGTACAGAACCTCCCATTAATAGAGTGGATGGCATTGCAAAGAGGGGACCCATCTGTCCCTCAACCTAGCCCATCTGAATTCCATTGCCTCCCCTTTGTCTCTTGAGCTCTGGAGTGGATTTTTGAAAGTCTCACAACAGGCCTTGGAGCAATTATTTAATGTTCTTAATTGCTGCCTAAAATGCATGGACTCAGCTAATGGACAACGGTCCAGCACAGTCGGTTTGGGTATTGCTATACTTTGTTTTTAAAAATGTGCAGTTAAGTATACCAGAAATGGAAGCTAAAGACATTTCAAGTGGTCATGGAGCAGCGTTAAAAAACAGCCCTGCAGATTGCATCCTTAAGGCCTTCATTGGGGGTTGGGCCTGTTTCTTTATTAGGGCACAATGTTAAGTGGCTATCGTGTTGGGAAGATGCTATTTTGTTATTATTTGAGTTTTAAATAGAGCACAGAAATTGCTGCTAGATACAGTACCATTTGATTAAAAACGGAACTAGGCAGTTTTTTTTAAAAAAAAAGCCACCTCTTTTTCCAATTTGTACAGATTTTCAAAAATAGATCTCTTGCCACGCAGATGAGACCTCTTCAATGAATACATAACTCATCTTACCTAGATAGGTGTACTTGTAATTTAGATAATGATGTGATTCTTAAAGTGGGGACACAATGCTGGAAGTTCAAAAGACAAAGAGACTTTTGTGCCCTTGGTTTATTATTATGTGTTGTTTCGAGCTTCCTTTAGAAAGCAATTGGAGACTCTTACAGAGCCCAGGATTAGAGATGGGCACGACTCAGCGAAATTTTCATTTTTGTTTTTGTTTTTTCGTTTCATTACGTAACGAAAACGAAAATGAAAATTTTTCAAAAACAAAAGGGAAATGGAAACGAAACAAAAAAATTTGCTGTGTTTTTCGTTTTCGTTGCAGCAAATGCATTGAACTGAAAAGAATGCTAACGAAACAGCAATTTTTCATTTTCATTTTTGTTTTTTTCCTTTCGTTACGTGACGAAAATGAAAATGAAAAATTTGCAAAAAACCCAACAAAAACGAACCGAAAGGGACGCCTAAACGACCAAACAACCAAATGACAAACGAAACACCATTTTTTTGAGTCGTGCCCATCTCTACCCAGGATACTGCTGCCATTGTCCTATATCAGGCATATCCAAACTTCAGCCCTCCTGATGTTTTGGACCATAACTCCCAGATTTCCAGGCTTGTATTTCCAATGGCAAAGGACTGTGGGAGTTGTGGTCCAAAACATCTGGAGGACCGAAGTTTGGACATGCCTGTCCTATATAAAGAGACTACAGCTGGTGATAGGACTCAGGTCCCGGTTATCAAAAGTATTGCATCTTTCCGATATGAACCTCTCCAAGCATTTAGAAGAGGTCATTTTCTTGGTGCCAATATGACTGAGACGTACAAAATAATGCAGGGCATGAGTAAAATGGATAGATGGACGCTCTTTTCCTTCTCACAGAATACCAGAACTCGGGGACATACACTCAAATTGAGGGCTGGGAGAGTAAGAACAGACAAAAGAAAATATATTTTTTTTACCCAGCGTGTTGTTAGTCTGTGGAACTTCCTGCCACAGGATGTGGTGATGGCACCTGGCCTGGATGCCTTCAGAAGGGGATTGGACAGATTCCTGGAGGAAAAGTCCATCATAGGTTACAAACCATGATGGAGATGTGCAATCTCCAGGCTTAAAACCGGGGTACTTCAAGGGCCAGATGCAGGGGAGTGGTATCAGGAGACAGATATCTAGCCTTTTGAACTCCCAGACGCATTTGGTGGGACCACTGTGAGATACAGGAAACTGGAGTAGATGGGTCTTTGGCCTGATCCAGCAGGGCTCTTCTTATGTTCTTATGTTCTTATGTTCTTATGACAACTGGTGAGGATGTGAGAAGGCCTATATAGATGGCTCCTGCAACACAATGGAACTGTGGAACTCCATGCCAAAGGAAGCCACACTGGCCACCTCCTCCTCCTCCTTGTCCGGTCAGCAAAGTCCTTTTTGTTGAGGCATGCCTGTGGCAACTTTCTGGGTCTTTGCCACTGAGGAGGATCGATGTTTTGATCTTTCTGTCCTCAGTTTGGGGAACAACTAGAAACATTGTGCTTTGGCCGGAGCAAGGTTTTGAACTTAAAGCAAGATGCCAAAGAAGTGGCCAGCTTCATCGAGACAGCCTCTGACAGTTTCTGAGACAATGACGGCCACCATGCCATATACTCCTTCTACAGAGAACCATAGAATCATGAAGTTGGAAGGGGCCTATCAGGCCGTTGGGTCCAACCCCCTGCTCAGTGCAGGAATCCAGGTCAAGAGAGACCTGCCAAGCGGTCATCTAAATGTCTCTTGGATGCCTCCAGTGTTGGAGCACTGCTTTGTATAACATAAAATCTGTACAACATAAAAAATTCCAGAGATAGGGGAAACCTGCTTAACAGAATCATCTATGGGGCGAATCCGTACAACATAAAAATGATCACGATTAGGGATTACTCCATTTTCAATGCATTCCTATGGGAAATTTATATAAAGGAAAATTTGCTTAACAGAATTTCATTTAGAATGAATTAATTCATTTATACAAGGTACCACTGTATATGGTTCTTATATTTCCTTCTTGCATATGGAGAGCATTTTTTACCAAAACAAATTCCAGGTGTGTCCAACCACACTTGGCCAATTAAAGGATTCTGATTCTGATTCTGATTCATGGAACAATACTACCACCCTTTCCATTTCCTGCTCATTTTCATGTGTTGTCTGGGAATGTCCACCTTCAACCACCTCCTCATTTTCCTTCTGCTTAGATGGGAATGGTGTGTTCTCACACGTGCGACTCATTTATCTTTAATGATGAGAATGTCAATTTGAGACTTGATATTTTAAAAACACTGCTTCAACCGTTGTTCTCTCTCTTTGGAAGGAAAATTACACCACATCCAGGGGAAAGAATCCAGCCCCTTTGTAACAAGAGTTCATTTTCCTGTGGCTGCTCAAGCATTTGCTGATGTGGCCGCAGGCCATTGTAAGTGCGAAGGAGGCAGCCATTTTTGGAAGGGGAAGGGAGAATGGTGGCCATTTTGAATTTGCTGAAATTCAAAAAACACCAGGGAATCGGGGCTTTTCGTGAAAACCAAAATGGCAGTTGCCTCACTTCTTTCCCTCTCTCAGAAGAATTTCACCTCACTCCCCACCCTAACCCATGAAACAAAGCATACAATTGCAATCTTGGATAAGAGAGCTAAGAAATGGCCCTTGCTAATTCAGCACAGCCTTAAGCAAATCAAATCTAGTTTGGCCCACCCAGTCCTGCCCTCTGTGCTGAAAGATGCAAATGGACTAAATGTTAATGACACTTCTAATAATATTCAATTGTAGTCTATTGAATCCAGCTGAAAGTTTTCCCTTTTGATATTAGTTGCATTTGAATCACCCCTTGGAGCCTTAGCATACCGATCACTCCCTCTATCATTTTCCCTGTCCCTAATTACTTTAGAGTGTATTATCATACTTAGATGTTTGCTTGGCATCCATATCTCCCCCCCCCCCCCGCCACCCGCCCTCCAAATGTCTGAACTTGTAGCATTAGGAGAGTGGTAATAAACACAAGAACATTAACATGCAATTCCCTTATGCTTTTGAAAAATTACTTCATAAATGCAAAGTAAAATATTTTCCCCTTTTTATTACCTGACAATTACATATTAAGAATTTCTTTTTATGTTTAAAAACATATGCAGATGGGCAAGGCAGACGCCAAAATGTAATTGCTTTCTTACTATAAGAATCAGAAGTCATTTTCTTCCAGCTCAGCTCTGGAAAGGAGAAAGAGAGAGAGAGAGAGAACAAATTGTTGTATACATTAAATTTTGAGACATCGGATAGCATCCCTCAATTAAACTATTTAAATGAAAAAAGATTGCTTTACAGCTCTATCATATCACCCCAAATAAAACCTCTCTTGAGGCAAATTGGCTGTGGCAGGTACCAAATGTGCTGGTTTTAATGCGACTGGACAACCTAATAGAGGTCATTGGTAATTGTTATTATACACAATATTGTACTGTCAGAAACCACCCCAAAGCTACATGCATTATTCGAGATGTCTGAGGTTCTGGGCGGCAAAGGGGGGAAGAAATATCCTTATCTTCCCCTCGTAAAGAAAGAAACATCATAGGCGAGATGCGCTCTTCAGCTTTGTCCCCGAGACCTGCTTGTGGAAGTAGGGTGGCTGCTGATCCATCAACAAAAAAAGGGGGGGGGTGACAATGGATTCTACTTAGCATAAAAGGTGTATGTGCTAATTCATATGCATGGGAACAAAATTAAAAAGAATTGCTGGATTCTAAATAGAAGTGCTCACCATGGTGGGGGTGGAGGGAAGGGGGGAAGTGAATGGTATTCTTGCTGAATTGTCGATGGGCAGCTTTTATTCCTCTTTTGCTTATTACTAGCAGCAACAGTGGTAGTAGTGCAGTACTTTGTTGTTGTTTGCTGTCAAGTCAAACATGAACAGTCCCGCTCAGGTATTGCAAACCCAAGGCTGTGGTTCCTTTATCGAGTAACTCCATCTCATTTTAAGCCTTCTTCATTTCTTACTGCCTTCCTATTTTCCTATGGTAATAAGCACCTTTCCCCCCCCCATCTTAGAATCATAGAATCATAGAGTTGGAAGAGACCTCAAGGGCCATCCAGTCCAACCCCCTGCCATGCAGGAACCCCCATCACAGTATTTCCGACAGATGGCCATCCAGCCTCTGCTTAAAAACCTCCAAAGAAGGAGACTCCACCACCCTTTGTGGCAGCATATTCCACTGCCGAACAGCTCTAATTGTCATGAAGTTCTTCCTAATGTTCAAATGGAATCTCTTTTCTTGTCGTTTGAAACCATTGCCCCAAGTCCTAGTCTCTGAAGCCCCGAGTCCTAGTCTCTGAAGTCTCTGAAGGAAAACAAACCTGTCCCCTCTTCAATATGACATCCTTTCAAATATTTAAACATCATATCCCCCCTCAGCCTTCTTTTTGAAAGGCTAAACATTCCCAGTTCCCTAAGCCATTCCTCATAAGACATTTCCTCCAGACCC
This sequence comes from Phrynocephalus versicolor, assembly GCA_023846285.1. NCBI lineage: Eukaryota > Metazoa > Chordata > Lepidosauria > Squamata > Agamidae > Phrynocephalus > Phrynocephalus versicolor. Next base: position 2,607,714 of record JAHTLZ010000195.1, read on the forward strand.
TCAACCATCCTGGTCGCCCTCCTCTGCACCCGCTCAAAGTTGTCAACATCCTTTTTAAACTGAGGCACACAGAACTGTTTTGATGTGTAATCCGTTTCCTCCTGGACACTTCTGTAGAGGTTGGGCGTTGTTGCGTCTTCATCACCTGCCGCTGGAAGGTACGTTTGAAGGACGGTGGTGATGATGGGTTTCACACAATGCCTGATACTTCCATGTTATTTTGGTGCACATTTCTTGCATTCTGTGTTCCATTGATGCAGCAACAGACTTTCCTATCGCCTCTTTGCACAAGATCAACAATGACATCTTTTCAGCTTTAATCTAGTCGGCTTTGTTAATGAAAGAGCTTTTCTTCTTACCCAGCTGATTTAGTGCCTTCCATCCTGGGGGTCTCATCTTTCATCGTTATCTCTTATTTTATTTCGGTTTTTTTCATCACTGGGGTTTTTGAAACATAACAATCAGAAGTGGATTACCACGACACAATCCTAACAAGTATTAGCTCAAGTTTCATTGCTATCATCTGTGCAAGATGCTCTGCCACTGTTACTTTCCTCCAGTGTATAGTTGCTGCCTCTCCACAGCCACCGGGCTTTTTGAAAAAAAAAGAAAAAAGAAAACCCGGTAATGATCCCTTAAGTGAGGTTTCTGTGACTCACCTACGAGGTAGAGAATTTTTTGCCTCGCTTTGAAAATCCAGCTTTTAAGGAGGCAGACGCCGTGGGACCACACTGATGATCAGGGTTTCTTTTTCTTTCTTTCTTTGGCTATTCCTGGGGCCGATGGGCTGTGGTTTTTTTAATTGCTTTTCACTTTTGGAGAAACAGGAAGCTCTATCCGGTCCTACCAGCATTAATTTCCCCCAGCAATGTAGTCCTTTTTTTTAAATGCTAGCGCTGCCTGCTGGCCAAGGGGGCTGAACTGCACTTTAAAATAAAAAAACAATTTTTGACGTGAGAACTCTTGGCCTGGATATTCAATCACGTGATGGGACAAAGAGGAAAAGCCAGACCTTCAGAAGATCAGGATCGAAACCCAGGTGTGTCCACAGCAAAAGTGCTAGTCCCACCACCTTCTCAGGTGTGCTTGGTGGGGACACAGAAGAAGCCCTTCTCTGTTGCTAATCCCAGACTCTGGAACTCCCTCCCACAAGAGGCCAAGCAGGCCCCCTCATTGCTGGCCTTTCCCAAGCAAGGAAAGATCTGACCCTTCATACAGGCTTTCCCTTAATGACTGGTGGTCTGAGAGATATTTAAAATGGATGGTTGTGCTCTGTTGTTTTAAATGTGCTTTAATATTGGTTTTAATAGAATATTGGTTTTAATAGAATTCTAAGCAGAAAAGTGGGATAAAACATTTTAAGTAAAATGAAATAAATAAATAAATAAATACATTTTTGATACATGCCTCTCCTTTTGGCCTCTTTCCTCCTGCATGGTCACGTGGAGACATTTTGAAAGTGGAGTCAGAGAGAGAGAGAGAGAGAGTGAGAGAGAGAGAGAGAGAGAGAGAGCACAGCCAATAAAGGATAGCAGGAAGAACAAAGCTGTTTTGGTGCCAGTTGACTGTGGAAAAATCATGAGCCTTAAACTGACTCCAGTCAACCTGAAAACCAAACCAGTTTGCAGTTCATTTTTCAGTTTGTGTCTACTGGAGGGAGGTTCCTGGTTCTGTGTTCTACCACTGCCACTGCTGCACTGCAACCATACTACCAGTGTCAGCGGGATAGGTGCTGGGCCCACTCTCTCTGCACATGCGCTCACCTATCAGCTGACAAACATAGACAGCAGGCCAGCTCCTGGAAGGTAAGCCAAGCTGCTGTGTCTCTGAATAGGGCAGTGATGGCAGTGGAGGAGGAGAAACAGGCCCAGGTAGTTAAGGAGGGGAGGGAGGCAGCAAGAAGGGAGGGGGAAAGCATCTGTTTTGCCAAAGCAAAATGAAGTTCCTAGCAGGAAAAAAGGTCAGTACAGTACTGTACTTTGCAATTTGGTTCATGTGAAACAGGTTGCATGAACCGAACCTCAAACCAGTCCAGTTCGTAGTTTGGTTCGTGCCCATCTCTACCTATCGTAGAAAATTAAATGACAACAGAAACTTCAGATCTCCAAAATAACACCATCAGCACAGTCAAGAACTTGCTTGAGTTACATTTACATATATTGGTTTCCTGAACCATTGAAAATCCCAATTTTCCCACCTCAAAGGGGGCCAACTAACAAACCAGGATCTGCTTCTGCTGGAATCAAATTTAACCCCCCAAAAAAAGAAATTCCCCCAAAAACAAACAAACAAACAAACAAACAAACAAACAAATAAATAAATAAATAAATAAATAAATAAATAAATAAATAAATAAATAGGAACAGCATATATGTTGCACCAATACCTGGAGTCTTTGTTAAAATGTGTACCTGTTATGTAATACCAGCCATTTTTATGATTTTTGTCTGTTCCTGACTGTGCCTCATATATAACATTTTTAATATTATAACACCAATCACTGTCTTTATTATGTTGGCGTTTTGAGTGGGTCTTTTTCTTCCTCACTTATATGTTGTCTGCATAAATGAATGAATAAAGTTGCAGAAAGTTTAACCAGTTTGACTTATGACTGTTGTGCACTTGCTAAGTGTTTTTAGAATTACACACAAAACCTTACTGGGGATGTAGATGGGACTTGGGAATTAATTAAAATCTAATTTTGTCCCTCCAGAGAAAGAAATAAAGATATATATAAACAGCACGTTTGTGCTTCCAAAACTCTCTCACACATTATCATAGCAGTGAGTCAGAGGTCAAGGGAGAAGTGGCTCCAGATGTTGAAGGTGTCAGAGCTGAAGTCTTGGAGAAAAAGATTGTGGCCTCCTTAATCCAGACATTAGATCCATACAATGTGGAGGTTGTGGAGGTGTTTTTTTTAAATGTCAGTGGTTTTGAAATCCATGGAAACGACCGTGTTTCCTAGATATCCTAGATAGGTATGTATGGGGGCGATCAGCTTGTCTGAAGACAGCATACTCTAGATGGGCAAAACTACAAACCCCATCACCTAAGCAAACCAACTGAGCTAGTGGCTGCCGATGATGGTGGTCAGTAGTCTGGAACCTCAGTAGGCTCTGGATTGACAAAGACTATCTTTGATGTGTTAGATAGCTGAGTCTGCGTTAGACTGTGTTAGATGTGTTAGATAGCTGTGTTAGACAGCTGAATCACCCAGATGTTGTATAGCAGTGGTTCTCAACCTGTGAGTCCCCAGATGTTCCTGGACTGCAACTCAGCTAGTGATGAAGCCTTCTGGGAGTTGCAGTCCACAAACATATGGGGACCCACAGGTTGAGAACCACTGTTCTTACAGTTCTTTTCCAAAGACTGGGAGCATGAGGGTTATGTTTTGAATAGGTTTTCTTTAAATAAAAACCATTGCATGCCAATGGGTAGTGGGCGGCATGTAAGTTGAATAAATAAATAAATAAATAAATATTAAGGCACCCTCCAAAAAAAGCTAAGGTTGAATTTGTGCAAAACAAAATTAGATTTTTGTCTAGAATACGAGTCCTTAATTTTATTTATTTATTTATTTATTTATTTATTTATTTATTTATTTATTTATTTATTTATTTCAGTTCCAGGTAGATTCAGATTTGGCTGTCTTTCTTTATACTGCCAGGAATTTTTCTCTGCACGAAAGAACTTCCGACAGTTCAATGGAACACCATAATCTTCCGTTTTCCCTCTTCTGTGCCGGTAGCTGATGCACACACGCACACAAAAAAAGTGTAATTACCATCTGACACAGACGTGATTGTATGGGCCTGAAAATCAGGGACGCTAACTCTTCTCAAAATAAATTTCAATTTGACGCTGTGAATTTTACATTGAAATGAGTTTTTTTTTCTTCAAAGCCCTGGAGAAAACAGCCCCTGGTATGCAAGCATTAACAAATAGCTCTGCAAATCTGGGCTAAAGTGAACATTCAATTTGAGGAGGTCAAATCAAGAAGCCGCTTTTCACCACGGAGAAAGCCAACGGTAACCTCTACAGAGAAACATAACATCACTTCCCGACCAATTGATCTGTCCCTTTGTGCCTACCCGGGCTGCCCTCATCCTCTTCTCCTCATTGTTCTCTTTCTCTCCGACATTTATATCCATTTGTGGATCATTAAACTCAGCCAAGTCTAAAATATCAGTGCCTTGTGGATTGGTACCTGCTCTCCAAGCTTTGTGACAGTATCTCTCTCACTAGGGGCACATCACAGATGTCCGGCTGGAAGAAGCAACAATCAGGGCGTTGCAGCAAACCCTGTCCCAGCCACTGTGACATTTTCCTTTTCCACTGTTGCTGCTGAAGGCCACCATCGGTTTGTCCATGACGTTCTGACGGAAGTGGGCAGGTGGGCATGCCAGTCTATGTCCAGCGGAACCACTATCCCCACCACCAGCACCACCACCATACAATATACAGTATTTTTCTGTGTAGAAGACTATATTTTTGCCTAAATTTGTTAGACTAAAAATTGAGGGTTGTGTTATACATGGAAGTAAGCCAAGGAGAGCACTGCGTAGTTACAAAACTGTAATTTTGGGTTGGAAAAGTGGGGGGGTCGTCATACATGGGAGCGTCTTATAGATGGGAAAACACCGCAATTAATTCCAAGCTGTTTTACTGCCTGAGATGCAATAACAAACAGTAACTTCCCACACATGCTTGTTAAGGTCCGTAGTGCCAGAACCAGCTGAGTTGTTTTGCTCTAAGACAGGCCTGTACAACACGTCGACCGTGGTCAACCGCGGGGCTGTTTGAAGTAGCCCGCGAGGTCTCTGCCCACCTCCAGATCTGCTGTCAGCAGCGGCGGCGTGTTCTAAAAAAAAAAATTGGCCCACCCACCCGGACTGTGCCTTACGGAGAGCTGGGAAGGGAGGGTCGATGGAGGGAGGGAGGGAAGGAGGAAGGAGGAGGAGGGAGAGCCATCCTCCTCAGGCAAAAACTTTGTGGCAACAGCAGCAGTGGTACAGGTGAGGGACCGGGTGGGAGACCCTACTCTGCCCAGGTGCCTCGCCCGAAAACTGGGGGTGGGGGAGCAGAGTCATGGCTGCCTCCAGCTCTCTCTGCTTTGTTGCCCCCCCCATCCATGGCCAGGCTGGGGGGGGGAGATTTGAAGCAGGAGGACCATGGCGGATCCCTGCCACCAAAGGACCCACTCAGTCCCCCCCCACCTGAGCCACCACCCCCACCCCCACCGTGATTGCAAATGAGGGATAATATACACTTCAGTACAATTAAGACGTGTTCACATATTGAGAACAGGGAATTGAGGAACATCTTACAGCATTAAAAGACGTTACATTAAAGCTACAAGAGAAGTTATAGTCCAAGAACATCAGGGGACCCAAGGTTAGGAATGATTGGTCTAGAGAGGGAGTCATTTCAAGAAACTGTAGGTGCTTATTTGAGAAGAATGGTGTGGGGAGCATGGGTCTTAGCATTTTGTGCTAAGCTGGACCCGGAAATATCAGTAACATATTGCTTTCCCCAAAAAAGGTTATAAAAGTTATGGCAGTGCGTGTTGCACTGGGAATGACAAGGAAATCAACACAATCTGTCTCGTTCAGAAGCTTCTTGAGAAAAGAAGGGAACAACACGATAACAAGTGTGGGATTGAAACCATGTGAAATGTAAACTGGCATAAAAATGGAGTCATTTCAGTATCGTCAGACTTTTAGAATGGTTGATCCCTTGTACATCAGCACTATTCGAAAGTCACTAAATGGTTCTAAAGTGTTCTAATTATTCCTTATTCTCCATCCTTGTAACGTAGTTTACCGATTGAGCCCACCCCAAGAGCTCTCCATACAGAGCCTGTTAGAAGTGCTTTAATAAATGAATGATGAAAACATTTTTCCACCCAAAAAACTTGCATGATTTTTAAAAATGAAACAGAAGAAAACTGAGTACCCCTCTTGTTGCTACACTCCTTTAAAGAGTGTTCAAGAGAGAATAATAATATTAATAATTTATTGTCATTGTGTGTATATACACAGTATACACATACAATGAAATTCAGATACCCAGAGACCAGATTCAACACACACACACACACACACACACACACATCCCCAAACACACACATTTAAAAAACCCTTCAACACACACACATAAAAAAATCCCCGAACACTCCCCCCCCCCC
>JAHTLZ010000195.1:2628324-2644256 GCA_023846285.1 Phrynocephalus versicolor
CTTTCTTTCTTTCTTTCTTTCTTTCTTTCTTTCTTTCTTCCTTCCTTCCTTCCTTCCTTCCTTCCTTCCTTCCTTCCTTCCTTTTCTGTTTTTCTATTTTATGTTGTTTCACCATAAACTGTCATTTAGGTACTGAAGTGATGCAACACAAATTAATATTGCCAAGAGGGGTCAGGATTTGAACGTTTACCAGGTGGATTTTGTTGCCTGACTCAAAGTGCCGAGCATACTTTCTTCCCATCAAGCTGCATGGAATTTCATGTGCATGTTGTTTGTGCCTTTTCCTTGATTTGTGCACTTACTTGGACATTTCTTCCAACATAATCTTTGTCTCTTTGCATGGATTACCTTAGACTTAAAAATGTCTTTTTTAGAAAGACCGGAAGACTATTTAAAAAGATTTTGAAGAAAATTGCATAAAGCGGTTCAATCACAGTGCAGAAGGCGAAATCGATTACAGAAGAGTGCTAAGTGCGGATGGCAAATCGTTTCAGGCACCATGTGACCAGAGGGTGATGGAAGTTGATTGAAAACTCAAAGCGATTTGAAACCCAAGTGCGACCGCGCACCTAGAGCGGCAACTAGAGGGCTCTTCTCCTCCCGTTTAACCCAAATTTTTGTGGTTTTTTTTTTAACAAAAATGTGGTCTCACTCCCTTCTTTTAAATGGAAGAAGTCTTCTTGCACTATCTTGTGACCCATTAATAAAAATTCAGGGGTGGTTGAGGGTCCAGGCACGCTGTATTCACAGTATTTCCTCTTGCATCTCCTACATCGGGGTGTCCAAACTTTGGCCCTACAGATATTTTGGACCACAACTCCCAGAATTCCAAAACTGTATTGCCAATGACAAAAGACTGTGGGAGCTGTGGTCCAAAACACCCAGGGGGCTGGAGTTTGGACACCACTGTCCTACATGGCATAAACATAGTTTGCCCTCCTGTCCCAAATCTGTATTTTAAAGATTGGAAACTGAGAGGTTTCTATATTTATGTCCTGAAAGGCATATTCAGCCCTTCCGCTGTGCATTGCACACCCTTGGAGCAATGCATGATAGGGTGCATTTTTCCCACAATGTCCATTTTAGCCATTCAAATTATAAGATGCACACATTCCTTCATGCTCACTTCAAGGGCCTGAAACATCAGCTTGCATGCACCAGACTAGATTTGCTGTTGTTGCTGTTGTTGTGGCTTAATCTTGCAAAAAGTCTTGGGAGATGTAAAAAAAGAGAGCAACTTTTATTGGAACTGTTGAATTCAATGGAAATCTATTCTGTCCCTGGGAAATTGATACCACCACGACCCATATTCCATGCATTGATGTAACATAGAGAAGAATTTGTGGGGTGGGAATGTGTGGAAGCAGTAGGGCTGACTTCATTTACCACCTACTGCTCCTTCCAGGAACGTTTATTTGAGATTTGTTGGAAATATTTGTTCTTCCTTTGTAGATGTATCTGTTAATAATGCCAACCAGGATTGAATCTCATGTATATAGGGTGCAATTAACACACACTAAATCCCTCATTTTTCTAGGTTAATAGTATCTTGATATGAGAAATGTCAACTAAGAATTTTAAAGCCCAGAGAAATCCTTCACCTCCAACCAAAAAGTTCCTTGTGTACTCAGTTTATCCAACCTCAGAAGGATGGAAGGCTGAGTCAATCTTGAGCTTGCTAGCTGAGCCCAGGATCAAACTCAGATTTTATGAGTACAGTCTTTGACTAGAGTACTGAAGTTCAACCACTGCACCACAAGGCTCCTCGTACACACAACCAGCATGGAAGGAACAGAACATTGCTGCTAAAGATGCAAACAACCCATCCAGTGCTTCAATATTTCAAAGTCTCTCAGCCATTCTTCGCAGGTGTTGGTTTCCAGAAACTGCATGGACTCAGCTGTCCTCACGTGACCCTTTCTCAACACTGCAGGCTAGAAAACGGTCAAAACAAGGAGGGTCCTTCTTGTGTACCACCTGTTTGCCAATAGAACCAGGGTTGCAGTGGTGAGAGCTTGATTTTGCTGCTGGGAACAGAGAATATGAGTCCATTTGTGCAGGCAGGGCCAAGGGTAACACTGGCAATTCTGTGTCACTCTATAAGGCAGGGCCTTCAGGAAAAGTCCAGTTGCACAGGACCCATGCCCCATATGTTGCTAAGCCCTGCTGTATGTGGGTGAAAGTAAGAATGGGGAATGAGGACAAGACAGGGGCAGATTAGCTGGTCTGAGCCCATGGAAAGCATCTGATGAAGACAGAAGCAAGGTTGGTTCTTAATGGGTGGACTCCAGAAAACAGGAAGGCTCACCCTTCACCCCTAGGGTGCAACCCACCTCTTTTCCCCAGAAAAATATGCATCCACAATTCAATCCCACTTGATAAAGCAAAGCACCTCACCCTGGCGAGAGCCCTGATCACCGAGCTCCTTCTACTCCCCTTAGGGCAGGGGTGCCCAAACTTTTTGTAAGGAGGGCCAGATTTGGTGACTGAGAATGTGTCAGAGGCCAGTTGCTCCCTGACCCTGCCACCCCACTGCAAGCCCCACCCACTGACCCATAAGCCCCACCCACTGGCCTCTTGCAACCCCGCCCGCAGGAAGGAAGGCGGGCACCTAGCTTCACAAGGTTCCCGGTGATGCCGGTGCCGGTGGCCTGCCCCCGTGCGCGCACCCAGCCCCACAAGCTTCCCGGTGGTGCTGGTGGTGGTGGCCCATCCTCTTGCCCGCCCACCCAGCCCCACAAGCTTCTGCTCACCAGCCAGCCGGCCCACCCAGCCCCTCAAGCTTCCCGGTGGTGTCAGTGTTGGTGGAAGATTTTTTTTAAAAAAATGGGGTAAAGGAGGGGGAGGGACGGGCGGGCCAGCCAGCCAGCCGCGGGCCCTCAGAATGGCCTGAAGGGCCGGATTTGGCCCCCCCAGGCCGGACTTTGGGCACCCCTGCCTTAGGGCATTAGACAGCTCTGTCTTGCTTCCCAAGTTGGCAATATAATATAAGCTCTCCCTCTACACACACCCTACCCATCATAGTGATATGGGCATTTCGCTCTGGTGCTGAGTGGCATTTAGAGGTTTGCTCTGCCTGATCTATAAAGGCAGATCTCTCCTATGCAAAGAGGCATCCTTCTGCCTTTTAAATATTTAATTGGTCATTTTGGGGTGGAAAACTCTGCAAGAAGAGAGAACCGCAAGATTGGGGTTGCAATGTGCATGTATCTGTCCGTAATGCAGCCCTCGCCATCACATCACTCTCCCCTCCCTCCTTCTTGCATGCGCTCTCTTTAATGGGAGCTGTTTTTTGTCTTCTAAATGTAGTCACTCTTCTCTTAACAGTTCTTCTGGGTTTTCTTCCCCAGGCAGTCAAGGAGAAATGAAATGAAAGTGTGTCAGTGAGGAGGTCATTATATTAATTCCTGAACTTATTACAGCACTGTCCCTGTTTGCTGGAGGTCTGGGAGAGGAAGGAGCCATGCAGAATCATACAATCTAGTCCAGATCTGAGCTTGGAAATGTTACTTTTCATTATATTCTTGAAGGCTCTCACGGCCCAGATCTGATCTCTGTTGTGAGTTTTTCAGACTGTTTGGCCGAAAATCTTCTGGAACACGGCCAAACAGCCCGAAAAACTCACAACAGCTATTACTTTTCATTCTTATTATTCTTCCTTCCTTCATGGCAAGCCCTGAAAAGGACATATTTGAGAGGGAACAGAGGATGTTCTTACTGGGTATTTAAAAAACCCTCAACCAACTCGATTGGCTGATCATTGTGAATGATCAGTAGCACCACCACTGATGTAACAAACTAGCTTTCATTTGGGTGTTAATCCTTTCCAATTTTTCCAGGTGTGAGTGATAGACTGCAAAACACATTTCAGGAATGTTGACATATGAATCCTCTGTCTTGACAAGTCAATGTCATTATGATCAAAATATTTATTTTAGGTACCAGAGGCTCATGCTTACTGTTGTGAGCTGAAATCTGTTTTTTTTTTTTTTTTTGGAATTTTTTTTATCAAACTCCCATTCTTACTTGCTTCCCCCCACCCCTTCCTGCAAATGAAACTGGTCCGCATTTCATGAACAAAGAAGGAGTTACTCAGTCAGATGAGTTTGCAGGCTTCCTTTTTGTACCACACACACACACACACAGAGAGAGAGAGAGAGAGAGAGAGAGAGAGAGAGAGAGAGTAAACAAAAGAAAATATCAAATAAACTAGCAGCTTGATGGCTGCTTTATGAATTCTGAATTTTATTTTGGGCAACTATACCAGTAGATCTAGAAACTATTGATGTATATATAGTAGAGTATAAGGAGCAGGAGCAGGAGAATTTTGCAAATGCATTGGCTGTTCCCACCCCACTCCTGAGGGGCAAGAGACTTTGGAAGAACTTAATTCAAAAAATCCTTTAGGCCACCCATGGCAGCCCAGTAAAGAATCAGGTAACGATGGAGAGAAAGACATCAATAAATAATCAAGGGCCTTAGACTTTTAAATGGGAATCTGTGCATTTCAAGCAAAAGGTAAATTGAATCTTCCCCCACCCCTTCACCCACAGTAGCTCCCAAGCAGGTGCTTGTGCACAGACAAGACTATAACACTTTCCTCATTGTAAACGTTGTCTGACCTTTCGACAGACAATTCTACATGGAAATAGAAAAGTCTTCATTTCAAACTATTGAGAGGCAGCTCTACCTTTCACAACTCCAGGTTGAGACTTTTGCAAAGGTTTTCACCATTTCCTTTTTTCTTCTCCTTTGGGATCCTACTTTCTCTCATTCGGCAGGATTTTCGTTCAACATGGGATATTTTCAGACACCATGGAAAACTTAACACATTTAAGGCTAGGGTGAGTCCTAATAGAAGACCCAAAACCTGCCAAAGTTCAATCACTTAGAATTAGAAAGTTCCATAGCAGACTGGAGCAGATTCTGCCTCATCCAATTTCATTGGTGCTCCAGATCTGAATTATTTTGTAAATTATTCGTGGTTTAGGCATCTGGCTGCTGATGCCCCACCATCGCTGCTTGACAGGTGCTGGACTCATTGATCCAAAAGGTCCCTTCCATCTCTGCAGTTGTAAGATGACAATAACTGAGGTCTCTTCCAACTCTATGATTCTATGGTTCTATGGATTTTCTTTGCTTTGCCTTTTACAACCCAAAATGACCATTGTGCTCTTGTCTGGGCTTCATAGAAGTTGGGAGATTTGTACAAACCAGCGGTGCAGACCCGTTTCCTAGAGACTCTTTGCCCTCTGTATCCCTGTTCTATGTTCAAACCATTTGAATTTGCTGGATCAACCCATGTAACTTTGTCCGTAGTCACCTGTGGGTATTTGTACACGACCCCTAAACTCCACCGCAAATGGCTCCCAGCTCTGGAGCTTAAAATTGTTTCCCCACCAGCTCTGGAGTTTACAGATAATTAAGTGCAACCACGCCCACCTAAGCGCGTCCCAGCGCACTTTTCAGGTACCTGCTCTCAAGAGGTGAAAATTCCTGATGCGGATATAACGTAGTGACTGCCAGGCTCTCCTTGCTTCTGTTTGTTCTTTTTTTGCCCCCCGCCCCTTTAAGAGATCTGAATGCAGTGCCAGGACGGCAGAACGGAGGTGAGCGGCATTCTTGTCTTCCTTTTTTTCTCCCTCCCCTCACGCAGCCAGCAGCCAGGAGTGCGGAGGGGGTGGGAACGCAGGAACAGCGACAAACCCCTAAGATCTCTGGTCCGAATTTAAGTGGCCAGCGGATCTTAGGGGCCATGTGAAAAGGCTCATAGTCAGCTTCTGCTCTAAGGTAGTGTTGAAGTGTTATCAACAACAGCCAGGGGAGTTAAGTGGCTTCAGGAGGGGGTTGGACTCTGTGGCCTTTTGGGTCCCTTCTAACCCTACCATTCTTTGATTGGGCAGGTAAGGTAAATAGGAGTCATGAAAAGAAAATCTGGCTGCAGAGCCAAAAGGAGGGAGTTTTGATGCCCCACTGCACCTCCTGCCCTTTGAGACACTCTGTGTCCTTGGGAGAGCTGCATCATCCTAGGGTGCCTCCAGAAGAAGGCAATGGTAACCCACTTCTGAGTATTCTCTACCTAGAGCGGTGGTTCTCAACCTGGGGGTTGGGACCCCTTTGGGGGGGGGGTCAAACGATCATTTCACAGGGGTCACCATGAGCCAGTGAAGGAAAAGGGACAAATGGCTTGGGTCTGGAGAAGTGGGGGGGTGGAGAAGGGGGGGGAAAGAGTGAGTTACAGCTTGATAGGTTGGAGGGGATGTCTGTCAATGACACCGGAGGCTGCGATTGGCTGAGTGTCCCTGTGTAGAGGGAAGTCCTCTATGGCACCTGAGGCAGTGGCCTGCCAAAGGGGGCTCATGGCCTCTTCCAAGCAGGGCAAGGGGGGGTCACCACAACATGAGGAACTGTATTAAAGGGTCACAACATTAGGAAGGTTGGGAACTACTGACCTAGAGAATTCTGAAAAGGGCTGTCAATACTCAGAATTGATAGTAGAATCATAGAATCATAGAACCGTGAAGTTGGAAAGGGCCTACCAGGCTATCAGGACCTACCCCCTGCTCCACGCAGGGATACAAATCAGAGGCTCTCTGCCAGGTAGTTGTCCAAATTTCTCTCGAATGCCTCCAGTGTTGGAACCCTCACCACCTCTTGAGGTCATTGGTTGGATTGCTGTACTGCTCTAACAGTTAGGAAGTTTTTCCTGATATTCAGCCGGAAGCTGGGTTCTCTTAACTTGAGCCTATTGTTGTACACCCTACACTCTGGGATGATCAAGAACAGATCCTGCCCCTCCTCTGTATGATAGGCCTTCAAATATATGAAAAGTGTTGTCATATCACTCCTCAATCTTCTTTTCTCTAGGCTAAACATCCCCCGTTCTTTCGGTCTTTCCTCATAGGGCTTGGTTTCCAGCCCCCTGATCATCCTTGTCGCTCTCCTCTGAACTTGTTCCATCATCATCATTACGAGACTCCTATATGGTCACATTAAGTATCTGATGTCAACAAGTCTAAGTTTTTTGGTGTCCCTCAAAATAACTTTGGAAAAGTTGTTTTTTTAACCTCTGTCTGCCAAAATTCAATCACCATAGTAGTTAGGATAAGCTGTCAAGTCTAGTCTGAAAAGTATGTAACTTTTCCAAACACTGGAGTTGTTTTTGAAAATATGACGTCAGCTAGCGAGAATGTGGCATGTGCCCCAAAACGTAGCATTAACGTTATTCAGGTTTGCCTTTCTGAATTCCGACTCCTGAGTGAAAAAGAAAAGGAACAGCCAGTTTCCTGTTTCCTTCCTATCAACAAGGTTTGGGCAGGTGTACAGCATCCTATTTAGAGACCAATCTAAAATTACCAGTCCCAAAACTATTTACCTCTTGGCCACAAATGGACTATTGGATGTCACATGGCAACCTGGAATCCAGCAAAGGCATTGTATAAAATGCAAGACGAGTAAGCTAATTTCAGCTCTTGATTCCTGAGCCCAGTGGGAGCCCAATGCGACAGCGCAAACGATATGCATGGTTGTGACAAAGGCCCCGCCGAAGGACCCAAGATGGAGCAACTTTATTCATTCCTTGTTATTGTTCTTTGTTGCTCAGTGTTTTGCAAATCCCTCCAGTTTGTGGAGGGGGGGTGGTCTTCTTTTTTATTATCATTATTAGAGAAGGCTTTCTTCTCTCCTCTTTTGAAATGGAGTTTGACGAAAATGAAATTTCAGAGCTGGTGTGCCTCGCCATTGATTTTTCTATTTTGTAATAACACACAGTAGCATATCTTGTTTTATATCAAGAGGATAAAAATGTCCCTAACACAGTGATCTCCATTCTGGGGTAATGGATAAAACCTGTTTATGAGATGTCATTTATTCCACAATAGACAGTAAATAAAAGCCATTTCAAGCTTCGGTTAAATCAAAGCTTGTTCGGGATTTCAGGAGATTTGCAAATTACCTTTGGGACTGTCTTCAGTTCCACCCGTTTTTGTCCAGGATATTGACTAGTCTTGTTTTGCTCTCACACTCTCGCTCTTCCCCAGCCCCCGGCCCTGCTAACCTTTCGGGAGGTGGATTGATTTGTAAAGGAGGTATCCATAGGCTGTTACCTAAAACACTCCTCCTTGTTTTCTTTAATGGAGAGATGTGAACGTACATTCCGAGGAAACGAGACCCACAATTCTTTCACACCATTATATTCAACATATTTTATCACAATAATATTTTCTCCTGCCTCATCCTCTCACCCAGGTGAAGGTGGCTGCTGCAAATCCATACGTTCCTGGGAAAGTGGGAAAAGTGGAGGGATGAAGCTTTCTCCACGTTTATTGTTGCTGTCGCTGCTGCTGCTGCTGTTATTGTTGTTGTTAAAAATACCAGGCAGAGTCAAGCAAAATTATAAAAATATTGACTGGCGCTATATAACAGAAAAAGCTTTAACCAAAAACCTAAGTGTCTGTTAAATATCAGCACAGTATCTGCGCTGTTGCTAATACTGCTGTTTTTGTACCTCTGTTGATGTTATTTCTAAAGATCTGCAACCACTTGTAATATTGTCTGAAATTTCTTGAAATTATTCCCAAAGCCACAATGATTATGGGAACCATTAAAGTGGATTTCATTCCCAAGCAAGATGTTTGGGCAGGTCTCTGCATTTTTTCCAGTTCATGAGTTTCAACTCGGGCATCCCCTGGAATTGCCATGTCAATGATCCAGACATTTCTTCATTCTGTTACTACTATGTCTGGTGTGTTATGTTCCAGGTGTCTATCAGTTTGGATCCAGAAATCCCAGAAGATCTTGACTTTGCATTTGTTCCTTTGTTGTTGTTGTTGTTGTTGTTGTTGTTGTTGTTGTTGTTGTTGTTGTTGTTGTTGTCGTCGTCGTCGTCGTCGTCGTCGTCATCATCATTGCCATTGTCAATATCACCACCATTGTCATCAGTGATACCAGTACTCCAGTGAGCCCAAGGCTGTTCTCCTCCTTCCCAATGGAGCCTTACCACAACCCTATGGAGCACATAAGTTTGAGAAAGCTTGAAAGACAGTGATTTTTTTCCAAGGTCATCCAGTGAACATCGTGGCTAAAGGGCAGCTTGAAATGTAAAATCTCCCAGTTGGTCATCAAAGCTCTCCCTCTGTTATATTTGGGACAGTCCTCGGAGAACTTGTGAAGAGCCTGGCTTGGGGTAGCAGAGGATGATGACTCTAATATGTTATGGGGAGCATCCATTCTAGGTTTGAAATGTACTGTCCAAGGGGCTGAACCAGCGTAGGAGGTTGGTTTTGGAGCTCTGGATATGTCTATGAAGATTCTCAGTCACCCAGGTGAGTTTATCCAGAAGTTGAGTCATGGCAACTGGACTTCCTTTCTTGAGAAATCGAAATGTTTCGCTGCTCATCCAAACAGCTTCATCAATCTGAAAAAAGCTAGTTGTGAGTCCTCCATTTTATAGTTCCGTTTGACCTCATGTCACCCTGGTCTGAAATAGGCTCCTAAGATGAACAATGGCCTGAAAAAGCTCATTAGGTGGATAATAGTCTCAACAGTAGCTCTGGATAGTTCCTACAAAGTTCAGAAGACTGAGAACGGATTCATCTCCCACTGTGACATTGGAGTCACCAACCTCCACTAACTGGACCAGACCAAAAGATTCTTCAGTTCAGCATAATCTTCCTCTAGTGTCCAGCTGGATGTCTGTGGAAAGTCCACAAGCAAGGCCTGAGTATCATAAGATTATTGACTTGTATTCTCAGACAGCCAGGACTGAGATGCATACTGGCTGTGCAACTGGGTGTATCCATTAATTCCATCCTTAATCAATTTACCTGAATTAATGGGCGGTGGCTCCTATTACATAACAAGTTAGAAAACAGCATGACTTGATTGAATGTACATGACAGTTTCCAGGCTCTCATAGCTCAACGTGTGGGTATGTTGCAGAAAACACAGCAGATCTTGACATGTGCGTGTGTGTTGTGTCGTTACAGTCGTGACTGACTCTTCGTGACTCCATATCCATGGAGTTTTCTTGGCAGGAATACTGGAGTGGCTTGCCAGTTCCTATATACTAGGTGCTAGATATCCCAACTGCAGCATATTTTTATTTTGTCTCATGTGTAGACTGCTTTTCTCCTGGTGACGGGACTCCAAGTGGCTGACAGCATTAAAACCAATAAAATTAAAAACACAATTAAATACACAATTAAAAGCAATTGAATTAAAAATAATATTTAGAGATACCTTAAGTGAATAAAAACATTGAAAACTTTAAAAACAAACTTACTGAGCTTTAAAAAAAAAAACAGCCTCCAGGGCTTAGTTATTAAAAGCCTGTCTTTAAAAAAATGGGTCTTCAGCTGTCCGTGGTAGAATAAAAGGGAGGGGGCCATCCTGACCTCCCTTTCCACATTCTGGGAGCTGCCACAGAGAAGGCCCTGCCTTATGTCTCCATCAGCTGTGTCTGTGCTGGCACTGGGACCAAGAGGAGGACCTCCTCTGAGGATTTTAAAAACCCAGGAGGTGCATATGGAAGATGAAGTCCGTCAAATAGACCCACTGACTATATCCTACTTACATAGGTTTTGATCTACCAGGTCCTCCTTGAGTCAATGGCTTTATTCTAGTTGGGAGGAACAATTTGATTTAGCTGTAAGTTTATTGTGGCATCATCCTTGTGGAGCAGCGGTTAAATTGCTGTACTGCAGCTACAACTGTGCTCAAGACTTTGGGTTCAATCCCAGGTAACAGGTTCAAGGTTCACTCAGAATCAGAATCAGAATCAGAATCAGAATCCTTTTATTGGCCAAGTGTGGTTGGACACACCCAGAATTTGTTTTGGTAAAAAATGCTCTCCATATATAAGAAGGAAATATAAGAATCATATATTCAACAATAAAAACACAGCACAACACAATGTATAACCTATTATTTAAAAAGGAAGAAAAAAAGAAAAAAAGAAAAAATTAATTATTCAACACAGTTTGATAGCACTTGGAAAAAAACTATCTTTATATCTAGTTGTCCTAGTATGCAATGCCCTAAAACGTCGCCCTGAGGGTAACAATTGAAACAGATTATGTCCAGGATGTGTGGAATCTGTATATATTTTCATTGCCCTCTTTTTAGCTCGTGTGGTATACAATTCCACAATAGATGGCAAATTAGTAACAATAATTTTTTTCTGCAGTTCCAGTTATCCGTTGAAGTCTATCTCTGTCCTGCTTAGTCGCAGACTAAACCAGACAGTTATAGAGGAACAGATGATAGATTCAATAACACCTCTATAAAACTGAATCAACAGTTCTTTTGGCAGTCTGACCGCCACAATGAATTGGTTATGGTAATTTTTTAGGTTCCACAAAAGTCCTTAATACTTATACTCTTTCAAAATACAGATGTACTTTTAAAGATTGGCAGAAAACCATTTGACTTGACACGTCTAGAGAATACTGAATTTGTGGCTCTAATTTCTTTACCATGTTGCCTCCGAGTCTCGTTACCGTTAAACCTGTGTCAGCATTTTCATTAGAAACTGAGTTTTGATTTATCACCCTGGCTGAACAACTTTGCTCCTGGCTGAAACTTGGTGTGTAAGGTCTTTAGAGTAAGGAAAAACATTTCCTTTCTCTATTTTACTTTATTATTGTATTCTTCCTCTAAGATGCCAGTTTCAAACAACTTCTATCAGAGTAGATTTAGGTGTTTCTGATCTCCTCCCCCGCCCAGATATTTTGATGGAGGGTGTGTGGAATTAACAACTATAGGGGGAAACAAATGTGTCTTAAAATGTGGTATGGTAACAGGACATGTTCATAATCCTAACTGAGACTGTAAACAAGAAATCAGAAGAAAACTAAGAATAAGAAGGGCAGCAATGGATAAATTTAAAAAGATCATCAAGTGAAAGGATGTTAACAGACCCCACCATCAAGTGGGATGTTGTTGTTGTGTCATTACAGTCGTGACTGACTCTTCGTGACCCCATGTCCATGGAGTTTTCCTTGGCAGGAATACTGAAGTGGCTTGCCAGTTCCTACTCCAGGTACCTACAGCACCTGGTATTCCCTGGTGGTGACCCATCCAAGTACTAGCCAGGCCCGACGCTGCTTAGCTTCCAAAATCAGGCGAGATTGGATGTACTTAGGGCAGGCACACCCAAACTTTAGCCCTCCTGATGTTTTGGACCACATCTCCCAGAATTCCAAGCTTAGATGGCCAATGGCAAAGGACTGTGGGAGTTGCGGTCAAAACATCTTGAGGACCAAAGTTTGGACATACCTGAATTAGGGCATCTAGGCAGCTATCAAATGGGATAGGCACTAAGAAAAAGAAGATCAAGTGAAAGGATGTGTCTCTGGAGACGGAGACCAAGATCATCCAGAAATACTCTTGTATTTCTGATCACCATGTATGGGTGTAAAAGCTGGATATTATGGAATGATGACAGGGAAAAATAATTTGATAGCTGTTGTGAGTATTTCGGGCTGTTTGGCCATCTTCTGGAAGTTTTTCTTCCTACACAGAGGAAGAAAACCCTCCAGAACACAGCAAAACAGTCTGAAAAATTCACAACAGCTATCAGATCCTGGCTGTGAAAGCCTCCAAGAATACAAAAAAATAATAATTGTTTAACAGGTGGTGCAAGAGGAGAGTTCTGCAGATGCATTGGACTGTCAGAAAGACAAAAACGTAGGTCCTAGATAAAATCAAGCTCCAGCTACAGTGATTCCCCAGGTTACAAAATAACTCTGTTCCCTGTATTGCAAACGGAAGCGCAGTTTCCTATAGGAATGCATTGAAAACCAATTAATCTGTTCCGGGGGTCAGAAAACAGTCAAAAAGCGGGAATTGATGAACTGGTTTTCAATGCTTTCCTATGGGAAACCGTGCTTTGGGATACAAAGAATTAAGAGACATCCACTCAAATTGAGGGTTGGGAGAGTGAGAACAGACAAAAGAAAACTTTTTTTACCCAGCATGTTGTTAGTTTTTGGAACTCCCTGCCACTGAATGAGATGATGTCATCTGGCCTGGATTCCTGGAGGAAAAGTCCATCACAGGTTACAAACCATGATGGAGATGTGTAACCACCAACCTTAAAACCGGGGTACTTCAAGGGCCAGATGCAGGGGAGTGGTATCAGGAGACAGATATCTAGTCTCATGCGCCCCCCAAACGCATCTGGTGGGGCCACTGTGAGAACAGGAAGCTGGACTAGATGGGTCCCCTAGTTCTGTTATTTTGTGAGAGGGAGAAGAGCTTCCCTCTATCCACTTGACTCATGCCCTGCATTATTTTGTACATCTCAATCATATCCCCCCCCCAGGTGACTTTTTTCCAGACTAAAGAGCCCCACCTTTACTGTGTCACCACTTATTTTGGAAAGGTAAGGGTTATAGTCTTTTTCTTTTGGGAGTTAATACCAGCTATTCTCTCAGCTTAGTCCCCCCCCCTATTAATTCATCTCTGTAATACTGATATTTCTCTAGGAACTTGGCTTCTTTCCCAGGTGCTGAGATAAGAGTGTTCCCACTGGGTTCTCATAAGAAGAATCTCCCTCCTGCTGGAGGAGGTTCCTGCTCCCCCCCCCCATCTTCCAGACACTTCTGGGATGTACTAAGATCATCCTTCATTCCTTTATTCATTTCATTCATTGAAGTAAAGGGTAGCCATGTGGTCCCAATGAAATAAAACAGAGATGCAACAAAAGGCGATACCTTTATATCTCACTAAGAATAAGCAAGCTTTCATGGATTAAACTTCAGTTCATCAGGTTTGGACTGGTGTGTAGAACTTCAAGTTCCAAAACTTAAAGTCTGACCGTACATGGCAAGATGGATATTGCCAGGCAGGTTGCTCTTAGTTGTTAAGTAGGGATGGGCACAAAACGAAAAACGAAATGCCGTTTCATCATGTCATTACATAACAAAATGAAACAAAACAAAACAACATGAGGAAGCAGCATTTCCAGATGAAACAAAATAGTGTCTCTTGTTAAACCACTTTGTTCCGTCTGTAAGCCACTTGAGGGAGGTGAAAGCTCTGGCCTTTTTAAATAACACTTTCCCCCTCCCCCAGTCCCCCGCAAAAAAAGGTGTTTTTCCCACCCCAACACTGATCAGAACTTGGGGAGGGAAAAATATTTTTCTCTGTCCCCCAAGCTCCGCCTGCCAGCTGATCAGTGCTGGGGGAAATCTTTTTTTAAAAGCCCAGGGCTTTTTAAAAAAACTTTTCTCTGTCCTCCAAGCCCCGCCTGGGGAAAAGGTTTTTTTTTTTTTTTAAAAAAAAAAGCTTTTTTTTAAAAGCTTTTTAAAAAAACTTCACCACCACCCCCCTCTGCCACTTTCCAGCCCCCCTCCCAAACCATTTCGTTAGTGGTTCGTTTCATATAATTTTTTTTTTTTTTGGAAAAAAATTGTATGAAACAAAACGAAAAAAATGTGGGGGGATGAAGGGAAATGAAAAGAAACAAAAAAATTTAATTTTGTGCCCATCCCTAATGTTAAATCCAGCAGCTTGTGGCATGATGCGTTTTGCCATCTTTTCTCTTAGATGGAACTCAGGAGGCTGGTTTCTCTCGTGTTGTTCTAGCTTAGACAGCTGAGTGTAACAACCTAACTCTCCAAACAAAGGAAGCAAAGGCCATGTACCTATCCACACCTCTCCGTTGTTACTCTGCTTTGCTTAGGGCTTCCTCCTAGGACCTAGGTTGAGGAGCTGCTGGCTGCCTATGGGCCTTTTCACACGACCCCTAAGATCCGCTGGCCACTTAAATTTGGACCAGAGATCTTGGGGGTTTGTTGCTCTTCCTGTGTCCCCACCCCTCCGCACTTCCTTGCTCCTGTCTGCGTGAGGTGAGGGAGAAAAAAAGAGAGGAAAAAATGCAGACTCAGCTCCGAAGCCGCCCCGTCGTCGTCCTGATTCCTTCTCTTAAAGGGGCGGGAGGCAAAAAAAACCAAACAGAAGCGAGGAGAGCCCGGCACTCACCAGATTACATCCGGATCTAGGGATTTTCACCCTCCAAGAGCAGGTACACAAAAAGTGCGCTGGGACGCGCTTAGGTGGGCGTGGTCACACTTAATTTCCTGCAAACTCCGGAGCTGGTGGGGAAACAATTGTAAGCTCCGGAGCTGGGAGCCATTTGCGGCGGAGTTTAGGGGTCATGTACAAATACCCATATGTCGTTCCCACATTGCACAGCACATATCTGGTGTTCTTCAGGGAGCCAAGACACCCAGAAGGCATGTGCTGGCTGCATCCATTGACTCTCGACATTTTTAACCAACTTGGTATGACACAAGGGGTTGCTTGCTTCCTCGAGCAATGTTTGAATCCAGCCACTCTGAGGTTTCACACCAAGTTGAAATAGATCCTTAAATCTGCTTAGTTAGGCGATCATCAAAACTTCCAGTGGAAGCAACAATTGCAAGGGCAGATGCTAAGAACACTTGTGAAATCCTTCCTTCTTGTGGATTTAGGATCGAAACGCCTTAATCAGGAATTGCTGAAGCCCCATGAGGCTCCGCGCCTCCAGGGAAAAGCAAGAGAAAAGAAGACAAGAGCCCTAATTTTTGTCAGCAAGAGTTTTCGTTATGATCTGTAAAAATAAAATGTGCAAAAAATAGTAGCTTTCCCATTAGAGATGCCAAGTACACACCAACAGAGCAAGTTTAGGATGATTGGTTGATAACTTTAAAAGATACCACCATCCTCTTCAATACTTCTAATACACAAATTGCCACCATTGTTATTTTGTGCGGTTCACATTGTTGGTGCGATGGCATCATTTGCACAATTTTGAACTATTTGCAGAGAGAGAGAGAGAGAGAGAGAGAGAGTTCTGTTTTTCCTCTCTTGCTAGTTTCTCCATACCAGGGTGAGGATGATAGTTTTGCATTTCCTGATCCTCAAATAAGAGGAGGATGAATTTTTTT
>JAHTLZ010000195.1:2648620-2674506 GCA_023846285.1 Phrynocephalus versicolor
ATAATAATAATAATAATAATAATAATAATAATAATAATAATAATAATGTAGAAATAAGGTCACCATATGCCTCCTTAAAGATTATGGTTTTTAAAGCCTTTTTGAGGGCAGGCAGGGACTGTGCAAGGCACCGCTCACTCAGTAGCTGGTTCCATAGTAGTGGCCCTACAACAGAGAAGGCGCGGTTGCGCGTTGCCGACTTGTGCGCCTCTCTTGGAGCGGCCACCCTGAGTGAGTGCGCCCGCGACATTCGAGTGGGCCTAGCCTCAGAATGATAGAATCACTGAGTTGGAAAGGTCCTATAAACCCATCAAGACCAAGCCCCTGCTCAAGGTAGGAATCCAAACCGAAACAGATCTGACAGATATTTTCCCAGTTTTTGCTTAAATGAGTAAAAGTGTTCTGCTTATATACCGCCCCATACCACTTCAAGTAGTCTCTGGGCGGTTTATAGTTTTAATTACACTATGCAGGCTACTCATTGCCTCCCCACCCCCAGCATGCTGGGTACTCATTTTACTGACTTTGGAAGGATGGAAGGCTGAGTGAACCTTGAGCCTGCTACCTGGGATTGAACCCCAGGTCGTGAGCACAGTTTTAGCTGCAGTGCAGGCACTTAGCCATTGCACCACGGGTGATGTGCTGAATTTGGAAGTAGTAATTTGGAAGTAGCAAATAGTAAGACCACTTGTACAATGTTAACAGGCTTGGCATTGAGCATATGGGTATGTTCTTTCTCTTCTGCCGCTGAAAAGCTAGTACAGATGGTGCCGTTGGAGGGTGGGATCCTAGAATAGGTGAGGGGGGCTTTAACTCCCCCTCCCCAATTACTGTCTCCCTGATTCAGACACAGCCCCGAGTTCTGCAATTTCCATGGGAAACCCCTCCCATTCTTGTCAATGGCAGTCTATCCTTATGCCAACTGAAGTCACTGGACTCCCCATCCTTTGGCTGCAAATAAGGGGATGTTTACAAATGCCATTTTTTTAAAAAAAAAACTGCTTTGTTATTATTGCCATTTTTGGTAACAAATGGGCATTGAAGCCCCGTGGCACAGTGGTTAAATGCCTGTACTGCAGGTAAAACTGCCCACAACCTGGGGTTCAATCCCAGGTAGCAGGCTCAAGGTTCACTCAGCCTTCCATCCTTCTGAGGTTGATAAAATGTGTACCCAGCTTGCCGGGGGTGGGGAGGCAATGTGTAGCCTACAAACTGTAATTTAAAAATGTAAACCGCCCAGAGACTACTTGAAGTGGTATGGGGCAGTCTATAAGCAGAACACTTTGCTTTTGCTATTGAAAATGAAGGGACCCCATCATTGCCTCTTATGACAGGTTGAGTGAATCGTGGGCCTCCTGATGCTGAAGGGACTACAGTTCCCATCAGCCCAAGTCAGATCAATTCCGGCAACATTTGGAGAGTGACTAATGAACCCTTGTTCTCATGGGAAGCAGGGACAAATGGAGACTGGGTGAGTTGACAGGAGTGGTGATATCTGATATGCAGAATTAACTTGTATCTGTAACTGAATTTCTTAGTCCTGATGACAACAACGATGATGATGATGATGATGATGATGATGATGATGATGATGATGATGATGATGATGATGATGATGATGATGATGATGATGACGACGACAATGACGACGATGAGGATGAATATCTCCACCTTTCCTTCTAAGGGCAACTATAATATAACCTATAAAAGCGTAGTTGAGATCTCAAATTACAAATGTCTGAAATAACAAATTAGAACTGCCTGCTAGCATACAATTAAAGCTATGCAGACAAGTAGCAATAAAAGATGCACCAAACCCTTGCTTATTTCCTGAACTTTTCTACAAACAGATTCATTTTTAGCTGGCCCATGAAAGACCAGACTACTCCACATTTCCTTTGTTAAACTGAAGAGGGCATTTGGTGTCGATTCTAATGTATGATTATGTCCGAAGAATAATATACTGTACACAGCAAGACTGTATATTTGTGTTCATCCTACACTTCCCATGGTGACTACCATACGCACCAAATATTCCTAGTTAGCCATCTATCTATTCTATTCATTCCTACTGAGATGAAATTAGGAAACGCTGTCACCACAGAGCTGGAAGGGACACCCTGCAGGTCATCGGATCCAGCACCTGTAAATGGTGCACAGTGAGGAATCAAACTCCCAAACCAGATCTCTAAATCACTGTGCTATTCAGGAATTCTAATTTAGCTTCACAAAGCATCATCCTGTAGCCTCATTTATTATTGTGACATCATACCAGAGTTAAGGCAAACATCCCCATTTACGCAGTGAGATTTGGCTATATTGTGAAGCTGGAGGTCAGATCAGAGTAAGGACAACGCCTTTGCTTGCTATTGTGGGTGGTAACAATTTAGGGGTGGCACCAAGAAACACCCAGAAATATGGTTAACATTAGATCCAAAATGCAGTGGAAAAGGTGAGGGAACAGTGATTGGTTGGTAGATAGGTAGGTAGGTAAGGTTGGTTCCCAACCAACTAGTGCAGTGTTTCCCAACCTTCCTAATGCCGTGACCCTTTAATACAGTTCCTCATGTTGTGGTGACCCCTTGCCCTGCTTGGAAGAGGCCGCAAGCCCCCTTTGGCAGACCACTGGTGCAGGGTCCATAGAGAACTCCCCTCTACAGCAGGCATGTCCAAACTTTGGCCCTCCTGATGTTTTGGACCAGAACTCCCAGAATCCCAAGCCTGTATTGCCAATAACAAAGGATTGTGGGAGTTGTGGTCCAAAGCATCTGGAGGGCTGAAGTTTGGACATGCCTGCTGTACAGGCACCCTCAGCCAATTGCAGCCTCCAGTGCCATTGACTGACCTCCCCTCCAACCTATCAAGTTGTAACTCAGTCTTTCTCCCCCTCCTCCTCCAGACCCAAGCCGTTGGTGCCTTTTTCTTCACTGGCTCTTGGTGACCCCTGTGAAATGGTCGTTCGACCCCCAAAGGGGTCCCGACCCCCAAGTTGAGATCCACTGAACTAGTGAAAGAACTATCAATTCACATGGGCCTGCGCAAACACAGACAGAGGCACAATCCAAAGATGTCTGTTCCTGATCTGTAGCCAGGCTGTACAGTGGACCCTTGTATAACATACAGCTTGTATAACATAAAATTTGTACAACATAAAAATCCGGAGATAGGGGAAATTTGCTTAACATAATTGCCTATGGGGAGAATCCATACAACATAAAAATGGGATCATTCCGTTTTCAATGCATTCCTATGGGGCTTTGTATAAAGGAAAATTTGCTTAACATAACTTCATTTGGAACGAATTAATTCCTTTATACAAGGTACCAGTGTATTTAGTATTTCCAATAATAAATACAGTGGACTATTTTAAAAAAAAATCCAGGTCAAACAATGAAGTTACCCTTGAATTTCTAAGAAAGGAACCTGTCATTTCTGATGGGGTGAGTTGTCAAAGATTTGATTGCTGGGTTTTATTTTATTCATACTAAAAAGAGCTCCAGGAGGAGAAGGAAGAGGAGGCCAAGAACAATATGCATATTGAAGGAATGGAAAATCTCATAAGCTGCTTGCATTTCAATGCAAAGAGTTTTCTGACGCACAGGATAGCCAGGGATTGCACGGGATTGGGGAGCTTGTGGCTGAAGCAACATTAAAGGCTGAGGAATCAACATTACCTGTTTCATGTCTCATGGCGGAACTCCATAAGCTTGATGCGTGCAAGGTGTTAAGACTACTGTCGGATTAAGAATGCAGCTTCAGGATACAGCCCGTCACCTTCTGTGCAAAGTTATTTAGTTGCAAATCATATTTGTCCCTGACTGGATGTGTCTGGGTGGTGCATACTTTGTTCTATAGTCTGAAGCTTCGAGGAATGAGTTTGAAGGGTCCCTGATGCTTTAGCTAAATTCCTGAGTAAATGGGAGATGCAGATGTTATTGGCTCCATTATTTCCCCGCCAAATGCAGATCTAACAGCGCAGCATCTTAAATCTGATTTTTAACGTATAAAACTCACATACCCAGATAGAACCCTGGGAATTGTGTTTTTGTGGTTGCTACGTGGAAAGCCGAGAGGAAAAAACGTGATTTATTCCAAATGCAGAGTTGGAGGAGAACTTTATGGATACCGTAGAGTACCAGAAAGAAAAATAAGCAAGTTTTAGATCAGATCAAGATGAAGCAGAAGTAGAAGTAGGAAAAATTTATTTATTTTATTTATTTATTTATTTGTTGCATTTATACCCTGCTTATCTACATTGTGTACTCTAAGCGAATGACTTAAATGACTAAAACCAAGACTGCCATGGGCAGATAAGATTCACTGGACAATGATTCTCAGAAAAATGGGAAGTGGTAGGGCAGGGGTGCCCAAACTTTTTATAAGGAGGGCCATATTTGGTGGCTGAGAATGTGTCAGGGGGCGGTGGCTCCCCGACCCTGCCACCCCACTGCCAGCCCCACCCACTGACCCCTTGCAACCCCACCTGCAGGAAGGAAGGTGGGGACCAAGGGAGGGAGGGAGGGAGGGAGGTGGAAACCAAGAGAGGAAGGAAGGAATGTGGGGACCAAGGGAGGGAGGGAGGGAGGTGGGGAACAAGGAAGGGAGGGAGGAAGGAAGGAAGGTGGAGACCAAGGGAGGGAGGAAAGAAGGATGGTGGGGACCAAAGGAAGCACAGGGAGCCGTGGCCACAGGTCGCCCCTTGGAAGAGGCGATCTGTGCGACCTTGCACCCCCCCCCAAGCTCCCCAGCGGTGGCAACGGCTCGTCCGCCAGCCCACCCCAAAGCTCCTTGGCGGTGACAGAGGCCTGCTGGCCTGCCCACCCCCACACATTCCCCTGCAGTGCCGGTGGTGGCAGACCGCCCAGCCGCCCAAGCTTCCCAGCAGTGTCAGTGTTGGCAGAAGATGTAAGAAAAAAAGAAAAAAACATGGGGCGAAGGAGTGGGAGGTAGGGGCAGGACAGCCAGCCGCGGGCCACTCAGAATGGCCTGAAGGACCGGATTTGGCCCCCCGGGCTGGACTTTGGGCAGGCCTGTGGTAGGGACAGAAGACTGACCATGAGATTGATGGACTCGGTGAAGGAAGACACAGCCTTCAGTTGGCAAGATATGAGCAGGAGTGTTAGTGACAGGTCCTTTTTGGGGATGGGGGGTTGTCACAAATTCATTAAATCACATAACTGGGCAGCATTAAATTGCCACAAATGGTTCTGTGAAGACACTCAGAGCAATTTGTTTTACCTGCCTACTCAAAAGAAGGATTCTGTTGCATTCAAATGTTTATCTCTTTGTAATATTTTTCGCGTTCAATCAATTGTCCATCACTGAGTTTGGGTTCTGTGGAAGGACCATGATGTGTGTTGTGTCTTATTTTGTTTTCCTATCCCTGGAGCAGACATACCTTAGGAACACTGGAGCTATTGGTTGCATCAACAGAAGCATAGTGTCTCGATCAAGGGAAGTGACAGTACCATTGTACGTATTCTACTCTGGTCAGACCTCACTTGGAGTACTGTGTCCAGTTCTGTGCACCTCAGTTTAAAAAGGATGTTGACAACCTCGAACGGGTCCAGGGGAGGGCGACCAAGATGGTTAAGGGTCCGGAGGCAATGTCTTATGAGGAGTGTCTTAGGGAGCTGGGAATATTTAGCCTTACATAAAGAAGCTTGAGAGGGGATATGATAGCTATGTTTAAACATTTGAAATGATGCCATATTGAAGAGGGGACAGATTTGTTTTCCATGGCTTCAGAGACTAGGACTTGGGGGAATGGTTTCAAACTACAGGAAAAGAGATTCCATCTGAACATTAGGAAGAACTTCATGACGGTTAGAGCTGTTCAGCAGTGGAATATGCCGCCACGGAGGGTGGTGGCGTCTCCTTTGGTGGTTTTTAAGCAGAGGCTGGATGGCCATCTGTCAGGAATACTGTGATGGGGGTTCCTGCATGGCAGGGGGTTGGACTGGATGACTCTCATGGTCTCTTCCAACATACCTCAGAATTATGCAACTGTCTCCCTTTTCCCCCTTTGGTTTTGATCACACTTGGGGGCATTTGAGCAATATTCAGGGTGCCACCCTGCCATTCTGGAGCACTTCATCTCTCATGTTATCAGTCAAGCTTCACGTGAACCTCTTTCCATGCCGCTTTCCTGTCTCCAGTTTGAAGGCCTGTTGACCCTAATCTTGAGCAAGACGACCAGACAGCATTTTGCTCAGGCTTTTTCCTCGAAATGAGAGAAATGGGAACACAGCACTCCGTCCACTGCAGTTCTGCTGCCCAGCTTCTTGCCAGCCATTTTCTCATGTTGGCAAAATGCCTGCTTCTTCTCTCCAGGAGCTCACAGTTCCTTGGATAAGGAAGGGTAAAGACCCCCCTGGGTTCTCTGGAAACATCAATATGTTTTGTATTTAATGTGCTGGCTCAGTTACAGCAAATTAAAGCGAGCAGGCCTGCTACAGGATAATACAGAACATGGGGGCCCCCAACTCCCCCATCAAGTGCTACACGCTGAAAATGAGACTCCAGCGTGAGGAAACAGCCTGCGTTATGTCCCCGTCACAGTACCAGAAGAGGCATTAGGCAAAGCCCTGAGCCTTAATGGTACGCATCAGGAAAACATCTGAGCTTGGGCCTTCAATCACAAACGCTGCAGGATTTAAAAATGAATAAACTTCACATTGTGATTCTCTTATTTATCCTTTATGCAAATTTTCCCTGGGAGGACACATTATGTTCTCTGCATGTTACAGCAGAGGCCCCCATTAAGCGACGAGGGACGCTCCCTGTCGCTGTAAAAATATTGTGGGCCCCATCCGTGTGGTTCACACGTCAGAGCCAAAGAAGGAAGGAAGGAAGGAAAGAAAGAAAGAAAGAAAGAAAGAAAAGGAAGGTATTTTGATCCAGTTATTAAAACATTCAGAAAGAGAGAAAGAGCTTGGATAAACACCCATCCAGTTTCAGGGAAACACTTCCCTTAAGGAAGAAAGAAAAACCTGCCATTGTCTGCATTTCACCCCATAATCCATCCTCAAAATCCTTCGGGGACTCTGCAGCACAGCCCGAGTCCCACCTTGTGCTCCTGTGTCTTCTCTAGAGTAAAGGCGATCCGAAACTATCCCTACTAGGCGATGCTGTGCTTTCAGATGCTTTTAAAACCCATGGGCAATGTGAAACAAAATGATTAACCAGTAGATTGGTACCCCCTGTTTTCCCGAAAGTAAGACATCCCCCGAAAATAAGACCTAATTACAGTTTTGCCTTTCGCTGAAATATAAGGCATCCCCCGGAAATAAGACCTCTCCGGTAATAAGGCCTCCCCGAAGCTACCATAATTGTACAAAGTACAAGGTCTGTTTTAATCAGAGAGCCCAAGCTGCCCTGGTGGAGTCTGGCTATACTCACAATTAGACAGTGAGTCGCGCGGGGCAGGAGTCGGGCACATTGTGTGGACACACAGGGGTGACTAAGGTAGGGAGGAAATGTCTGATAATGGAGTGGGGGAGATGTCTGGTGAAGGTGTCCACTAGCACAGGGCTGGGGGGGGGGAAGGGGGATCACTTAAAATGATCATGGAAAAATAAGACATCCCCTGAAAATAAGACCTAGCGCATCCTTTGGGAGCAAAAATTAATATAAGGCACTGTCTTATTTTCAGGAAAACAGGGTACTGTAGTTTCTCCAAAAAAAAGATTAAGCTCTGTTTTCGTACAAAGCTATGTCCTTAGCACATTCTTGCCTCCTACTTTGCAAAGGACCGTCCTCTGTTTGAAAGGCTGCCCTGTAACTTGGAAGTAATCACTTCCAAAAAGTATAGTTATTTGTAATTAGTTATTTTTAGGTAACACTGATACAGTACTTACAAAATTACTTTTTTGGTACATTGCACCCCAACTAGGTATAACATGTAGACTTTAAAAAGTTGTTTTTTAAGGGCATTTAAAGCATTTTGAGAAGCTGGTTGTTCAGAATTTGTTAGGTTACTGACATGTTTCTCTGAGAGATTTATTTATTTATTTATTTATTTATTTATTTATTTATTTATTTATTTTAAATATTTTTTACCCCACCTTTCTCCTTGAAAAAGGATCCAAGGTGGCTTACAATAATGAGGGACGATATACAACCCAGAACATTTAAGACATACTCAAATTAGAAAAATAATGCATTTTGCAGGGTGGAAAGTAAACATGGAAAACACCTGATCACCAATACCCATCTTCCCTTATAATGCACAGTTACAGATGAATATTGGGGAGTCATGATGAATTTGGGTAGGGAGGAGAAAATATCCATCCACAATCACGGAGAGACACTGTCAGGGAACAGTACTGAGTGAAATGTCTGTGAAGATTCTCATTCTTCCAGGTGAGTTTATCTGGAAGTTGAGTCATGGCAACTGGATTTCTTTTTCTTGAGAGATCGAAACGTTTCGCTACTCATCCAAGCAGCTTCGTCAGTCTGCTTGGATGAGTAGCGAAACGTTTCGATCTCTCAAGGAAAGAAGTCCAGTTGCCATGACTCAACTTCCAGAGTACTGAGTGAATTTGGCCAACATTCTGAAAATAAGGGAGCTTTGTATTTCCATCTGTAACACGCTTGAAGAATGTGTTCCCTCTACCTTCGTGGTGAAACTGATGATCCACACATTTGAGACTAATATGTGCAATTATTCTTCAGGTCTCCCGTGGCTCTGAAAGGCGCAAGGTTATTATTGTCCCCAAACATGTCAAAATACATACAGAAGTGAATATTTTAGGATAAGCTGTGATTGCATTCTTTGAGAGAAAAGGGAAACAGAATGCTTTGTCATAATGAAGCGTTCAAGAAATGCAAGGGAGAGAGGGGCAAATAGCAACTCCCCTTCAACGGCCCAGTAGGACACAATTCTGAGATCTGTCATGTCATCCATTGCACCATGGGGAGTCTGCCAGAGTCCAGGGAACGCATAGCTAATTCAATTTCAGATAGGACACTGACCAAGTATATTTAGACTGGAGTTTTCAAGCTTAATTTTAAAAAGCACAAATTGATGTACAAATGGGACAGGCTGAATGTATGTACAGGACTTGAAAGGCTGCCATGCAGAGGTGGGGCCAGATCTGTTCTCGATCATCCCAGAGTGTGGGACACATCATAAGAAGGCCAGAGTTCGAATGGATTATCAGGAAAACCTTCCTAATTGCTAGATCAGCATAACGATGGAACCCATTCCCTCGAGAGGTGGCGAGTGCTCCGATCCTGGAGAGATCCAAGAGAAATCTAGGCAACCGCCTGGCAGGCAGCTGGACACAATGGCCTTATAGGCCCCATCCCATCTTCATGAGCATGGGTACAAAAATATGTGGAACCCACATAGACCAACCATATCCTAAGTTGTCTAATGCTACGTCTCTCCCCCTTTTTTTGGCATGTCCTTTGCCTTGAGACAAAGGTGGTTACTTCATGACTTTCTTTTTTCCGCTACTAGTTTTGTACCGTGACAGCATTGGTCACGATCACGGGGTTTTGTCCCTGTTTCAGTGTTCCCATGGTCGTGATAACTTGTCTCGTGACAAGTGTTACCTCACGGTCTTGTACAGTGACAAACATTGAATTTGTCTAGCTTCCTTTTTCCTTTTGTGGGGCGGGACGGCTTAAAAATTCTTTTTTTTTTGATATTTCGCTTCTGAAAAGTCAAAAAACAAACCTGGACACAGTTTTCTGAGAGAAACGAATGTTTTGTTGCGTGACAGTCGTTACTACACAGTGTCTTCTCCCGGAACAGAAAGCAGGGACAAAGAGTGACAAGGGAAACCCCTACCCCAGCACCAGGTAAGGTATTGTCACGCTTAGCACCCCGTTCCGAGGGCGTGGTCGAGACAAATTTCAGTACTTGCGCAACGGACGTGAAGTAACATTTTTTGGTACCACTCCTAAGCACAACACTAACAGAGACAAAATGGACGTGACGTAACCACCCAAGCAGACCTTGCTGGTACTCTGTAGCAACGCACTTGGTACTGGCCCAGAGAATCCTTTCTCAGCCTGACAGACCTGTGCAGCTTCTCGGCAAAAGGTGCACAAGAAGTTGGAAAGCCGAAGAAATGCTGGCAAAAAAAAAAAGAAAGAAAAAGCCATTGTGATCTTATTTTAGCAGCTGCCACGGAACTGGTCGGATCAAGGAGACAGCTTTTTTTTTCATAATTAGCCCCATGGCCCCCCTCCCCTACCTTCTTTGTTCAATAAACTGAATGAAACGAACGGAGACCTGAGCCGCCGCGTGTTCTCGGTTGAAGCTCCCCCCTCCCCCACCCCGTCCCTTTCCTCTCCCCTGGTTTCCTCCTGCCCCATTGAAGCCGTTCATTATTAATATGCGGTCTCCTGTAAGGAGGGTTTAACAGAAGTGCCGAGGGTGCAAAGCAGGATCTGCCTGTGACGTGTGGAGGCAAAGAAAAGGATTGAATGGTAATTGAGGGATGTTGCCACATAGTTAACCACTTGGAGCAAAACAAGATTAAAACGAGTAAAAAGAGGAGGGGAGGTTTGCTGAGTAGT
The DNA here is from genome assembly GCA_023846285.1 of Phrynocephalus versicolor. NCBI lineage: Eukaryota > Metazoa > Chordata > Lepidosauria > Squamata > Agamidae > Phrynocephalus > Phrynocephalus versicolor. The sequence goes on from JAHTLZ010000195.1 coordinate 2,659,154, forward strand.
CCGCTGTGGTCAGACAGCCAGGCGGGTTCAGGGCTGCTGAATCACAAATCTGTTTTTATCTTTGCTGCAGGAGGAGGAGATTCGAGCCCCTCCTCGTCTATCTCCTCTTGGCATTGAGCAGGATGGCCCAAGGGCCTCTTTCAGAGGAGATGCCCCCCCCATCCCGTATTGCAAGGGCCAATCCTAAAATCATAAAACTGTGGAATAACTGACTTTGGAAGGCCCCCATAAGGCAGTCGAGTTTTTTTTTTTAAACTATTCATTGCAGGAATCCAAATCAAGGCAAATGAGGATCCTTCTTTTTGAAGAGGGCCTGGATTTGAACAGCCACCTAATCAAAGTCTGAATTACAGATTGTAAATGCACACATACACACACACACAAGGAAGGAGATCATAAGAACATAAGAATAGCCTTGCTGGAAGAGGCCACAGCTCATCCAGTCCAGTATTCTGTCTCACACAGGGGCTCACCATTAGCTCGTGGCGCAGTGGTTAAATGCCTGTACTGCAGGTAAAACTGTGCTCACGACCTGGGTTCAATCCCCGGTAGCAGGCTCAAGGTACACTCAGCCTCCCATCCTTCCGAGGTCGGTAAAATGAGTACCCAGCTTACCGGGGGAGGGGGGGCAATGTGTAGCCTGCACACTGTACTTAAAAATTGTAAACTGCCCAGAGACTACTTAAAGTGGTATGGGGCGGTATATAAACAGAACACTTTCAGGGTATTCCCAAGCAGATGTCTTCACCTGCTTACAATTTCCCGCAAATGGCATTGAGAGATATTCTGCCTCTCCCTCCAACCCAGAATGATAGGCATGGACCTTGCAGTTGGCCATCCAAACATGTCTGTGTGTTCTGTGCTGGCACATTAGAACTGACTTATAGCTACCTTAATAGGGCTTTCACAGTAATATTTACCAGTTCTACTCCCCCAGTCAGTTTCCATGGCTGAGCAGGGATTTGAACCCTGCTATCCAGAATCCTAGTCCCTCGCTCTCTTCACTACACCACACTGGGAATTGTTCTGTCCATGTATAGCACCTGACACTATACCTAAGCACCTTGCAGTAGATTCAGCAGAGTCACCAACATCACCTGTTCACAGTCTTCCCCACTTAAGAAAGGAGCATCATAAAATTCTGCTTAAATAATGAAAGGCATTGCCCATTTTGCATGGAAATCACTTTATGTGTCTTTGTGCAGCTTAAATTGTTTACCCACCAGCTCCGGAGTTTACTGAAAATTAAGTGCAACCACGCCCACCTAAGCGCGTCCCAACGCACTTTTCATGTACCTGCTCTCCGAGGGTGAAAAATCTTAATGCGGATGTGCCGGGCTCTTCTCGCTTCTTTTTGTTGTTGTTTTTTGCTTCCCGCCCCTTTAAGAGAAGAAATCAGGAGGAGGACGGGGCTGGGGGCGGCGTCCACCAGCACCAGAGGTAAGCCTGCATTCTTTTGTCCCCTTTTTTCTCCCTCCCCTCACGCAGACAGGAGCAAGGAAGTGCGGAGGGGTGGGGACGCAGGAAGAGCGACAAACCCCTAAGATCTCTGGTCCGAATTGAAGTGGCCAGCCGATGTTAGGGGTCGTGTAAAAGCGCCCTTCGTGGGTTCTCTTATCTTACTTAGGGCCACCTAACCTTGTCCTGTATCACTAGTGATTCTCACTCCCTATCAGTCTTATTGTTAAACCTGTATTTTGGAGCGTCAAAACACTAGGATCTTCTGAAAGAACTGCTAGGTAGGTATCTGGCAGAGGTTAGGATTTCGATTCCCCACTGTGCCTCCTTGACAGGACCTGGACTGCCTAATCCATAGGGCCGCTTTCAGCTCTGCAGTGTTATGATGATGATTATTAGGGAATGGTTGGCAGGAAGCTTCGGACTGATGAACAGATGTGTATCTCCAGGCATCATATAATGCAGTTGCTGAGTTTTAAGTCTACTGTTTGGGACTTTCAACAAGACACTTCCCTATAACTGTCAAAGTTAGGGTACTTTTCTACTCACTTGCCCCCCCCCCAATGTTTAGGAAAAGTAACATAGAGGACAGTGTGCTCATGTCCATGGGTGAGAGGAGAGAAGGGCCCACAGACTAGTGGTATTGTCTATAGTGGGCATGAAGGTCTGAGTTCAATTCTCATGTAGCTGAGGAATGAGATAATAGTCTAGCCCATAATTAGGCCTACAGAAGGGCAATACATTTCCTTATACAAACCGTTGGACTGTAGCACCCACTGTCAGCGAATAGTGTAAGACAATGGGATTGGCAGCTTGACAACTTCTGGAAGAAGGCAAGGTGTCTACTCTTTGGTCTAGGAATTTGATTCATAACTTTTTCTTTGTTTATCTTGCAATAACCATGGTCTCCTTGCATTGTTCTTCCACTAATCAAGATCAGAGCATGACACAAACCTATCAAAAGAATTTTGACAACGCACATGTTATGGAGGAACTTATCATTGTCTTCCATTACCCTGCCTGTAGAACAGGGTTGGTCAACTGTAGCAAGCCAGGTGGACCAATTTTGATTATACCTCTCCAACAATCCTCTAGACCAGTGATGGCAAACCGAATGCCCAAACTGCAATTCAGAACCCACTAATTTCCCGCAAAGTGCCAGTACAGCCATTTAACCTGAATACAGGTGACTGTGAAAGGGTAATGTCGGGTACCCACAGAAAGGGCTCCAAATGCCACCTTTGGAACCCGTGCCATAGGTTTGCCAACACTGCTTTAGACTTTGCATGGACTACCAAAAATGAAAATGGAAAAACTGTGCTGCTTTTATACCACCCGATAGCACTTAAAGCACTCTAGGTGGTTTTTCACAATTTAACTATGCACTCCACACATTGCCTCCCTAGTGTGCTGGAGCTGGATACTAAATTTACCGATCTCCAAAGGATGGAAGGCTGCAATCAGACCTCAGAAGGATGGAAGGCCAGGTACCTGGGCCCATCGGGATCAAATAGAGGTTGGGAGGAGAGTCATGACTGCAGCACTACAGTTTAACCACTGTGCCACAGTGCTGCCAAAAGTAGCCACATATCTGCTTCCAATTTTAAAGCATCTGTGCTTGTGGTGGTGTGTATGCATGTGTAAAGCACTGCAGGGGAACCATGCAACCTGTTCAAAAATGAGATCATTGTTCTTCAAGGCATCATGGAGCATTAAAGCCCCCGTTCTTCTGGCAAAAGTAATTTTTGGAAGAGGGCAAGAGAAGTCTGATGGAAGTGTAGGGTACAAAAAACAGCTTCAGGAAGGGGCATAGATAGAGCAGATTGCCTTGATCACCCACATGCTACTTTGTGTTGCCTTTTGATTCCCTCTACCCTCTCAGCATCGCACAAACACATATATACAGTACCTTCAGGTAAACACCTCCCACGTCTCCGCTTGTCACGGTCGACTGCGAGACAAGCTTTAGCGTAAGATCCTTCCGAAGACAGAAAAGCTCTGCCTAGCTTTTTGGACCTATAAAGGTAAAGAAAGAAATATCAACCAGCAGCAATTGGGAAAGATTTACAATCGCACCAAAGCTCCAGGCACATCGTAAAAGGTAATATGGCAGTCAGCTTCAGCATAGCTAATAGGCGAAAGGGCTGCTGCAAATAACACATATATGTCTTCAGGGCACCGTAGGTACAAACCTTCACGGTGGCTTGATGCAGAAGGTTGACATCCCCACCAGTGCGGCACTCCCCGGTAACTATTACTGTAGTTTTATTGATTCGAAAAGGGGTGGGGAGGGAGAGTGCTGAACGGCCCTGCTAGGATCACTTAAGATAAACTCAGCAACAGCTTTATCCCCAGAATCCAAGTGGTTGCATTATGACCAGTATGTTGTCGGTCTCATGCTCATAACTAGAATCCAGTGGCTTGATGTGGGTCTCTTGGAAGAGTATATGTGGGGCTCCGGATGAAAAGTCTCAGGAAACTTCAGTGGGTCTAAAATGCAGCTGCCAGACTGCTGAATGGGGCGGGGTACAGAGATCACATTACACCCCTATTAAAACAGGTCCACTGGCTGCCAATCAGCTATCGGGCACAATTCAAGGTGCTGACCTTGACCTACAAAGCACTATATCACCTGGATCCTAGCTACCTCAAAGATTGAATCTCACAGTATGAACCAACTCGGGTGTTTCTCTCCATCCTGCCACCCTCACAGGTACGTCTCGTGGGAACCCATGAAAGAGCCTTCTCGACTGCTGTTCCCAGACTCTGGAACTCCCTCCCACTAGAGGCCAGGACTGCCTCATCTCTGTTGTCCTTCCGGAAACTTCTCTCTTTAGGCAAGCTTTCCCTGAATGATGGTCTACCATTATGTGTCTTTTATATGAATCTATAGGTTCACATAGACTTTGTGCTTTTAACTACTTATAACCTTGTAGCTTTAATGCAATGTTGTCTATCTCAATTCCTTGTTCTTCTTTGGAGGTTTTTAAGCAAAGGCTGGATGGCTATCTGTCGGGAGTCCTGTGATGGGGGTTCCTGCCTGGCAGAGGGTTGGACTAGATGGCTCTTGAGGTCTCTTCCAACTCTATGATTCTGTGACCCTATGGACCCTCAAGTCCAGCTGCTGTCAAGGAGGGTCCACAGCCAGATAGATACCTAAACCCCTGAGCTACCCAGCAGTTCTTATCGACAAGCAGCGATGCAGTACATAAATGTTCAAATCACCCAGGGCAACTCTGAACGGGGACCAAGTATTCTAGGCCATCACCATACCTCTACTGAATGAATAATGGCTGGTCCTAAAATAAAAAGAGTGCCGTATTTCATTGGCCTGATGGATTTCAACGAACTTTCCTGAGCTGCTTCTTCGGAAGACATGGGGTACTTTTGCAAAGTGGTTCTTTACTCTGGCTTAAAGTTACGCTTGCCTTGAGCTAAACAGTCTTCAATTGTTTGGAAATCTAGTTTCACTTAGTAAATATTTAACAAGGGGAAATGCCTCTAGCTTTGCTCTTTAACAGTATAGAAAACAAATTACTGTACTTTATTTTAACAACGGGGAATGTGTTCTAACCGATCCTTTTTCCTTACCTCTCTGGGTTTCTTACATTAGAGGACCATGAATGATTTACTAATGAAAGCAAAATGCCCAGGGCAAAGCTTCTTCCCTCAACAAAATATGTATAATGGCCTATTAAGCATTTACATATGCATTATTATCAAAGTGTATCTTGGCTTCCTTATACCGGTTAAGATACTGGCACCAATTCTAAAAAAGAAAAAGAAGAAAAATAGGAAAAATGTGTACTAACAATAGATACTAAACTCTCAAACCAGGGCAGTGCATAACCTTCTAGGACAAAGTGTTATGCTTGGTTATCAATACTGGGGGTATTTTCACCCTGCTCTTTCACCTCCAGTATTTAAGAATATAAGAACATAAGAAGAGCCATGCTGGATCAGGCCAACGGCCCATCTAGTCCAGCTTCCTATATCTCACAGTGGCCCCACCAGATGAGTCTGGGAGCACACGAGACTAAATATCTGTCTCCTGTTACCACTCCCCTGCATCTGGCCCTTGAAGTACCCTGGTTTTAAGCCTGGAGATTACACATCTCCATCATGGTTTGTAACCTGTGATGGACTTTTCCCCCAGGGATCTGTCAAATCCCCTTTTGAAGGCATCCAGGCTAGATGCCATCACCACCTCCTGTGGTCGGGAGTTCTACAGACTAACACGCTGGGTTTAAAAAAAAAATCTTTTGTCTGTTCTCACTCTGCTAACCCTCAATTTGGGGAGAAAGACGGCATAAAATAAAGTTATTATTAAAAAATAAAGTTATTAAATAAATATCCAATAGATTGGTCTCGTAAGTACATCTGATCTCATCTGATTTTGGAAGCTAAGCAGGGTCGGCCCTGGATGGGAGACCACCAGGGAATACCAGATGTTGTAGGTGCCTGGAGTAGGAACTGGCAAGCCACTTCAGTATTCCTACCAAGAAAACTCCATGGACATGGGGTCACGAAGAGTCGATCACGACTGTAATGACACAACACACACACACACACACACACACAAAGTTGTAAGTTCTTATTTCAGGGACAGGTGTACTTCCTTGGAGAGATTTGAACCCAAGAGTCATCTGGACATGTCCTGGAGACCTTGAGTGCCCAAAACATAAGGCATTTATTTCCTGCATTGTTAGACGCTCACATGACCTTCCAATCACAGGGATACAACAAAGGAGTTCACATTTTGCCCCTGAGCAAGCAAGCTTCTCCATTCAAGGAATGATCTCCTACTGTTTCCCATAAGAGCGCCAGGCTGCCTGGAGAAATAGAATAAAGCAGCGTTAAACACAACGGGCCCCATTCCAACCGCTGAAACAAATGAGAGTGTGTGACGGCTGATGCACACTGTCTGTTGGAACTATATGTTAATGCTTGCATTGGGCATTAATTCTGCTTTTCCCTACCCCTCTACCTCTTTTGCTGGGGCATTATACGCTCCATGGAGCATTCATTTCTGGCTCACTATTGCTATGTTTGCTTGTGTTTTGGGGCCGATTGCTTTTAAAAGTATGCCTTTGCATCCTCTTCTCGTTGTGCCATCTGTCATTGGTTACGGTACCTTCAAGACACTATGGAAGGCTTGATAAGTCATCTAGATCCGCTAGTCCATCACGTCTGGCTAATGGCCGGTGATGTAATAGAACCCCTAGTGCGATGACTGAGGCCCTCTCTGTACATGTAATTTCCTACTCTATTGACTATTTGCATTCACTCAGCTCCACCCAGGGAAGAGGGAGGCAGGGACAGGGAGCTTTAGGGGACAGCATCTCTCCCACCCACCCCCCGGGGCGTATCTGGGGGGGGCAGAAGGGTACATCTGCCCCTGGTGCAGAAATCTGGGGGCGCCTGGAGGGGGAGGAGGGGGAGAAAGCCCTGTGCCCTCCTGCCGCCGCATGCCAGGCAAGTGGCAAAGTAAGCAAGCAGGCAGGCGTGTGAGCACGGTGGCTGTGGTGCCCTCCTCCGCCGCCTCCAACTCTTTGGGTATTTGTACACGACCCCTAAACTCTGCCGCAAATGGCTGCCAGCTCCGGAGCTTACAATTGTTTCCCCACCAGCTCCGGAGTGTGCAGGAAATTAAGTGCGACCACGCCCACCTAAGTGTGTCCCAGCACATTTTTCATGTACCTGCTCTTGAAGGGTGAAAATCCCCAGATCCGAATGTAATATGGTGAGTGCCCGGCTCTCCTCGCTTCTGTTTGGGTTTTTTTTGCCTCCCGCCCCTTTAAGAGCTACTTAAGAGAATGGAATGCTGCTGGATGGATGGGGTTGGGGAGAGCAGGAGGGGTGCAAAAAAATTGTCCCCAGCTGTCACATGACTTTGGCATGTGACAGCTCATGCAACTAGCACACAATATGAATATAAACAGTAATATTTCTGTCCAAACTGTATATTTTAAAGCTATCTTTATGAAAGCCCCTTTACTCCAAAGAAAGCCTCTTTTTTAAAAAAGCAAAATATTTTAAAGACTAATCCCCTGCAGCCACTTCTCTTCTGAATTTCTTGTGCATGTTTCCATTTAATGGACTGTAAATTGAAAGCATCCAACAGGGAAGCTCTAATCAGAGAAACAAATTTAATGGGAAGCACCAAATGCTAACCCCTGTCCCCAAAACAAAACAAAAAATAAATGTCTTCGGAAGTAAAAACAAAACAAAAAAACATGGTCACAGATGTCGGGGTTGAATGTACAGGGAAAAGCTTTATGTCCCAGGGATGACAAAAAAAAAATACAAATATCATCAATGATTAATTAAGGACTGGCTGGCTGACCAACTATGCCCATTTCTAGAGTATTCAGTTCCACTTTTCCATTTGTTTCAACCAAAATTCAGTCAACAATATGTGTCCACTGAGGATGCTGAGTCACCATAGACGGACATTTTTAACCTTTCCTCATCGCTTTACATGACAGAACTCCCAAAGACATCAAAGTCTCCCCAGTATCAGTTGGGTGGGTGAGAGTCCTTGAAAACACAGCATAAGAGTTGTGTGAGATTTGCCTACACAAATGAATCTCCACCTGGATTACTGAGGAAGGTATGGGGCTTAATTTCTGCCCCACATTCCAGTGCGTGAGAGCTATGTTCTTACAAAGAGGTAAGGCTCCCCTACATTGAGTACTTAGTAATTTGAGTGTAGGGAAGCCTTTCTCTACTAGAGATGGGCACGAATCAAAAAAATGGCATTTCGTTTGTCGTTTGTCATTTGTCATGTCCGTTTCGGTTCATTTCCGTTTTTCGTGAATTTTTGCAAAAATCCGTTTTCGTTTTCGTTCATTTCGTTACCATTTATTTCAATTTTTTGTGATTTTTTTAGGATTTTAAGCAATTCACTCATATTGCAGTAACGGAAACGAAACGCACGACAAAATTTCCGGTGTTTCTGTTCGTTTCGTTTCATTTTAGAGACAAAATTCGTTTGTCATTTCGTTGCATAACGAAACGAAAATCGAAAACAGAAATGAAAAATTGTTCGTTTCGTGCCCATCTCTATTCTCTACCTAGTACCCTCCAGCTCAGTGGCTCTCAACCTGTGGGTTCCCAGATGTTCCTGGACTGCAACTCCCAGAAATTCCTTCCAGCACAGCAAGTGGTGGAGGCTTCTGGGAGTTGCAGTCCAGGAACATCTGGGGACCCACAGGTTGAGAACCACTGCTCCAGCTGCTTTGGACTAGAACCTGAGCCATATCATTCACAATGCTATATATAAATAAATAAATGCTAGCCAGACTTCAGCCTGTGGACCCTGCCGTCCGTCTGTCCGTCCGTCCGTCCATCCGTCTGTCTGTCCGTCCGTCTGTCTGTTTGTCTGTCTGTCTGTCTGTCTGTCTGTTAGGGTGCTTCTTTCCATGTATTGTGATGAAAGATAGAGGGTCCCCAAAATATCTAAAAGCCCAGTGGCCCAGCTATGGGTTAAAATAGCTCTAACCACTGAGCATGCTACTTTGGTGCCTGGTGGCAGCATTGTAGACCAACCGTTGAGATGCCTTCTGATGGGGAAACTCTGGAGTAAGGTACAAAAATGACAGCCATCTCAAGTGGAAGGAACACAGATTCCAGCTTCAAGAACTGAGGAGGTGAAGCTTGTTAGGTTTTTTGCTTTTAGTGTAGATTAGAGAGAGAGAGAGACTGTATGTGTCTATAGCTATTGATATAGATATACACTGCGTGTGTGAATTCTCAGCTTGGCACCAAAGGGGGAAAATGATATTTTCCTTTCCTGAAGCCCAAGCATTTGCAATTCCCATTGATGCTAATGGGACTTTGGCATTGGTATCAAGGGGGGGGGAGACCCCTACAGTCTATCAAAATAGGCAGATGACTGGTTTTTAATGAATGCAAAATGTAAAAACAAAAGAAGATTCACAGCCAAGAGGCTCAAGCAGAATATTAAAAAAAATAATCCATTAAAAAAGGAACGCATTGGGGGGAAAGGAACACATAAAAAAAAGAAAGCTCTCAAGCCTAGAGTTGTCCTTTAATACGTAACGGGCAATTGAGAACAGTGGGTTGCCCAAGCCATCATCATCATCATCATCATCATCACCATTGTACTGCAAATGCATATGGAAAACATGGCAGTATTCAATAGCTGTGTTCCCAAGCTGCTCCCTTGCCAGATTTTTAGGGCTAATATTTAAGCTTTTCCAGGGCTGCACTCATGTTTATACTGCTATATGTAAGACAGTGTATATTATATTGTAAATGATCTCCTTTAAAAAAAAATAAAGCAAAGTAGACTCTTTTTCATTTTCTTTTTAATGCATTGAGTGAGCGAATTCCTGGATATTGCCTGACTTCACTGGAATTATTTATTTATTTATTTATTTATTTATTTATTTAATCTTTATACTGCCCGTCTTCCCGAAGGAACTCTGGGTGGTTAACAATAGGGGTAACACAAAACAAATGTAAAACCCAATACAACCATCAACACAAAATCAAGAAAGAGATAAAAAGACAGAAGAATAAGAAAAAAGACAAGACAAGATAGGGCACTTTTACACGACCCCTAAAATCCGAGGCAAAGGGCTCCCAGATCCGGAGCTTTAAAATGTTTTCCCATGAGCTCTGGACTTTTAAAAAAATTAAGTACGATCACGCCCACCTAGGTGCGTCCCAGCGCAGTTTTCAAGTACCTGGCCTTCAGGAGGTAAAAAAATCTTCCGCTGCGAATTGTAGAGCTGTGAATACCGGGCTCCCTCGCCTTCTGTTTGTTTTTTTGTCCCCGCTGCCCCTTTAAGAGACAGGAATCACTACGGGGCTGCTTGGGGCTGCTTCCACTGGCAGAGCGGAGGTGAGCCTGCATTTTTTTCTCCCTTTCCCCCCCCCTCCCCTCACGCAGACAGGAATAGTGGAGTGCAGAGGGGTGGGAACACAGGATCTCTGGTCCGAATTTAAGTTGCCACCGGATTTTAGAGGTCGTGTAAAAGCGCCCATAGTAATTGAATGCCTTTATGTGATGTTGTGGATAGAATGACAGAACACAGTGCTAGAGACCTGGGTTCAAATCCCTGCTGAACCCTGGAAACTGGTGGGGATGTGTGTTTGGGACTGGTAAAACCTTCAATATCTCACTCAGCTTGAGATCCCTATTAAGGGTCACTTTGAATCAGTCCAGCTTGAAAGCACTAAACTTAACTGGACCTGCACTATATTGAGAACTTGTGCTGGAATTCGTGTTGAGAGTTAAATTTATGCATTTTGTATTTCTGGACACCACTGAAAACCTCACTTATCCACCTACTGCCAACTAGGTGGGGGAAACATGCAAAGAAGGTGCAATTTCTTGGTTTTGGGGTTTGCCCCAAACCAGCATGGAACCTTTTTTTTTAAGTCTTAATGGATAGCAGTGGGTGGAATAAAGAAAAAGTATGAGACACAAGCAATAAACTTCTTGGATCAGTTTTCTGTACCAACTCGTGTCTTACCTGCAAAAATAAAAAAATAAAGCGATACAAAGTAAAGGATGTCAGCTTTACGGATGTCATCATCTTTGGGGAGAAAGGCGGCATAAAAATAAAGTTATTATTATTATTTTATCATTATTATCGTGATGATCGGCCTTCCAGAGGAAACTGAGAGGCCACTGTGTGAGCAGAATGTTGGACTACATAGATCTCTGTTCTACTCTGGTTGCTCTGATGTTCTTGTATATATAGCCAGCAGGCACAACCTGATGTCCTAAGTAAAGCAAAGCAAAGCAAAACAGTGTGTGTCTCTGTGGGTGAAAATTATACCTCCCAATGCTGCACTGGAGGTATAATTTTGGGCAGGTCTTGGCATGGGTGGTGCTGCAGGTTTAGCCGTTGAGCCACTGAGTTTCTTCATCAAAAGGTTGGCAGTTCAAATCTGTGTGTCAGGGTCAGTTCCCATTACTTGCCCCAGCTCCTGCCACCCTAGCAGTTCAAAATCAGGTAAAAATGTGAGTAGATAAATAGGTACCTCTTCAGTGGGAAGGTAATGGCATTCCATAGGTTTGCGCTCTTAGTCATACCAGTCACATGACCACAGAAATATGTCTACGGACAAGCATGGGCTCTTTGGCTTACAAGCAGAGATGAGCATCAGACAAAATATTTTTTTAAACCCAGCGCGTTGTTAGTCTGTGGAACTCCCTGCCACAGGAGGTGGCGATGGCATCTGGCCTGGATGCCTTCCAAAGAGGATTGGACAGATTCTTGAAGGAAAAGTTCATAACAGGTTACAAACCGTGATGGAGATGTGTCATCTCCAGGGTTAAAACCAGGGTACTTCAAGGGCCAGATGCAGGGGACTGGTATCAAGAGACAGATATCTAGTCTTGTGCCCTCCCGGACACATTTGGTGGGGCCACTGTGAGATACAGGAACCTGGACTAGATGGGCCTTTGGCCTGATCCAGCATGGCTCTTCTTATGTTCTTAGCATCAGCCCTTAGAGTTGGAAACAACGGGACATAATTGCCAGGGGGAACATTTACCTTTTCTGAAAGAAAACATGACTCTGGAGGCCTAAAATTTCCCCCTCCCAGTGCATGAAGGTTAGTGTTCAAATAAATCTCTCCTTTTTATGCCCTATTATCAGGAGCACATACTAAACAAACAAAAAGAAAGAAAGAAATGGGGGGAAATGTGTGCATAGGGTTAGTGGAGACCCATCCGTTACGAACCATAACTCCAGCACTGTATATCTAAAATGAAAAATCGGGGTGGGACGGGAGAAGCGAGTCCCACCAGGCCTCTAAGAGGAATCTGAAGCACTTGCATAAATGGCATTAGAGTGCTAGTAGGGACATATATGACAATAACTTTGAAAATAAATGAGCTGCTACAGAATAAAGTACCTTGCGACAAAATGTACATGGGGGAGGTACAGAGTAAATTAAAAAACAGATTACAGCAACATCTGTATATTAACACCATCATAAAAAAGCAGAGTGCTAATACTGTGTGGTAGGCAAAGACATTATAAAATGATAATCCATTTGAGATCCTATGTCATTAAAGTAGTGGCAGCCAATAGATACATAAATTTGATCCCCCCCCCCCCGCAGTACTTAAGCACTGTAAAGTCTCACCTTGAAGATAGTGCAGTAGATAACTTAAACTCTTGATGGACAGTAATTTCTGTATTTTCCCATTGAAACTCAGATCTTTGTAGTCCAACATTCTACTCACCTTTGTTGTCTTCATTACATCTTCCAGCAGTGAATTCCACCATTTCACCATATACTCTGTGAAGAAGTCCTTCTTTAATTCAGGGTTGGTTCATGGACCAGAGCCAGGGCTGAAGCCTCACCTCATAATCTGAGGGGTGCATGTGACTTGCCTTGGTTGCAAGACACCACACATTAATCTGTTCAGGATTTCCTACCACTCATCTCCAGTGGATTCTGCATGGTCTTCATAGCATGCATAATTTCGTACAATGGCTCCAGTCGCTCGTCTTTTTCAAAAAGCTCGTTGTGACAGAAGAGAATTACATTATGAGCCTTGAAGTCAGAACTGATCTATATATCGGCAGTCTTAATTCGGTTTTCAATGTAAGTGAAATACAGAAGGAGTGGTTTTACCAGTTCTTCACACACCCAAGTGAGTTTCCCAAAGCTGAGCAGGAATTTGAACCTAGGTATCCTGAGTCCTGCACTGCCTAGATGCCCTAAGCACATCCGATCTCTCCTGATTTCAGAAGCTAAGCAGGGTCAGCCCTGGTTAGAACTTGGATGGGAGACCACCAGGGAATACCAGGTGCTGTAGGCGCCTGGAATAGGAAATGGCAAACCACTCCAGTATTCCTGCCAAGAAAACTCCATGGATGTGGGGTCACAAAGAGTCGGTCACGACTGTAATGACACAACACACACACATCCTGAGTCCTAGCCCATTGCTTTATCCATCACACTACAGTGAGTATGCAACTGCTGCTCTACCCCTTTGATTATTCTTGTCACCCCTTTTTCTATAGTCTCCTCTTTCCAGATGTGGCCATCCAGACAGTTTAATGCAAAGCAAAAAAGCAAAGTGTGTTCTGCTTTTATACCGCCCCATACCACTTCAAGTAGTCTCTGGGCGGTTTACAGTTTCATTACAGTATGCAGACTACACATTGCACCCCCCCCCCAGCAAGCTGGGTAGTCATTTTACCGAGCTCAGAAGGATGGAAGGCTGAGTCAACCAATATTCCAGATGTGGTCACAGTATGGATCCATTTAAAGGCATTTTGATGTTGCCAGTTTTATTTTCAGTTCTGTAGGACATTGCTGGGTTATATACCTTGGGATGGCGAGTCTGTGGATCAGTCCCCATGTGTTAGATGCCATTATCAAGGCATATCTGTGGAAGCTGTGGAAGCTGTGGAAGTCCTCGACGGGTGCCTGGGGGCCGTACTGGCTTGGACCGGGGCGAACAGGCTTAAGCTCAACCCCGAGAAGACGGAGGTCATGTTCTTCGGGAGCTCGCCGTCGGGGTACGGTGGCCCTCTCCCCTGTCTGGGGGGAGTTTCCCTCCAGCTTGCGGAGAGGGCGCGGAATCTGGGTGTGCTCCTGGACCCGGCGCTCACCTTGGAGGCCCAGGTGGCGTCGGTGACCAGGTCCGCCTACTACCATCTCCGTCGGATCGCCCAGATCCGACCGTACCTCGACGCGAACTCTCTGAGAACAGTGGTCCAAGCTCTGGTGATCTCGAGGCTGGACTACTGTAACGCCCTCTACATGGGGTTGCCCTTGACTCTTCTCCGGCGTCTGCAGCGGGTTCAGAATGCGGCGGCCAGGCTGGTGGCTGGTGTGCGTCGTTATGACCACATCACCCCAGTTCTGGCCCGCCTGCACTGGCTGCCCGTTGCAGCCCGGATTAGATTCAAGGTCTTGGTTTTAGTTTATAAAACCCTCCATGGCTTGGGACCGGACTACCTGGCAGAGCGTATCGCTCAGCGATCAACCTCGGCCCGTCCCGTTCGGCAGGCGCGAGCGCACACGCTTCGGGTCGCCACCCCTCGTGAAGCCCGGAGGACGAGTACTCGGACCCAGGCTTTCTCAGTGGCGGCCCCTAGCCTCTGGAATTCCATCCCCAGTGAAGTGCGCTCTGCAGAGTCCCTGCTGGCCTTCCGGAAGGCGTTAAAGACCTACCTTTTCCGGGAGGCCTTTGGCGATCTTTAACTGTTTTTTTTTTCTTTTTCCTCCGCCATCGTAAACTATTTTATCTATCATTGTCAGTTATTGAGGTGCCATTAGGTTTTAACTTTGCTTAGTGTTATTATTATTTGTTTTTTGTTTGTTTGTTTTTTTTTTTGTAATTTATGGCTATTGAGGCCCGATGTTTTGTAAGCCGCTTAGAGTATATATTGTAGATAAGCGGGGTATAAATGCAATAAATAAATAAATAATAAATATCCTATTTATTTATTGTTTTATTGTGTAAATCGCCCAGAATCCCCTCTGGGAAGATGGCCGTGACAGATCTAAATAAATTTTAAAAATTAATAAATAAAATATCATACACCAATTCATTGTCATTGTTTGGCTATTTTGGATTTAATTATGGTTTATTATGTTGATTTTTATTTAGATACATCTTGTACACTGTATTATATTGTGTGTTGTGTCATTGCAGTCATGACCGACTCTTCCTGACCCCATGTCCATGGAATCTTGGCAGGAATACTGGAGTAGTTTGCTTATAATATTACTTATGTTTAATTTTTGCACACCACCCAGAGTGACCTTAGGGCCAGATGGAGACATTTATTAAAAAGAGAAAGAAAGAAAGAAAGAAAGAAAGAAAGAAAGAAAGAAAGAAAGAAAGAAAGAAAGAAAGAAAGAAAGAAAGAAAGAAAGAAAGAAAG
>JAHTLZ010000195.1:2674516-2703570 GCA_023846285.1 Phrynocephalus versicolor
AAGAAAGAAAGAAAGAAAGAAAGAAAGAAAGAAAGAAAGAAAGAAAGGTAATTATCCAGGTTAAGACTTCAATCGTTAGAGAGAAATGTCAACGGTGGTTTCCAAATGAATGACTCGAGATGTTCATAGACTACAATTCCCAGATTCCTTTCCCAGCACAGCCAATGGTCAGAGCTAGTGGGAACAGTGCTCCAAAAACCCTGTGTTGGACATCGGCTGTGCTTGAAAGATTTTACCTAGGAAATAAAAATGGTAGCAAATGCTGTCTTGTTCTCTCATCGGGGTCTGAATACCATCTTTTTAGCTGGTAGTTTCCCCCCCACTCTTGTTTATGACAGCATTGTCATCTCATGGGAAATGTTTAATATAAACCACCTGCTTCTCAGTGCAACAACTCTGAACATCACATAATTATATAGAATAACTCTGCTGAAAGGGACCTCTAAGGACATTGAGCCCAACCCCCTGCTTGATGCAGGAATCCAAATCAATAGAGATCAGACAGAGGTTGGTCCAGTTTTCTCTTGAAACTCTGGAGCACTCTTGGGTCTCTGGAGCACTCACAGCCTCCTAAGGTCACTGCTTTCGTTGTCATACTGCTTTAACGGTTAAGATGTTTTGCCTGATATTCGGGATAAATCTTGTTTCCTGTAGTTTGAGCCCATTATTATATGTCCTGAACTCTGGGATGATCGCGAACAGATGATGCCTCTCCTCTGTATGTCTACTTTTCAAGGATTTGAAAAGTGTTTTCACATCTCCCTACAGTCTTCAATTCTCAAGGGTAAATATGCCCTGTTATTCCTCCAAGGGCTTGGTTTCCAGTCCCCTGATCATGCTTGTGGTCCTTCTCTGAACTTTGTTGGGTGCTCTGTGCCAAAGCTGGAAACCTGAGAGAAGAGGTAGCCATCAGCACATTTTTGATACTCACAAATTGCCATCACATAGCTGCACAGAATGGATTGAAGGCCCCACCCACCCAGGGTTGAGTCAGCTGATCTGGATACTCAGATGGATGCCAACTTCATCCCATGCTGTTCCATGTGTCATCCCTCCCAAAGTCGCTCATTGGGTTGAGAACATCCATTTGGTTTGACTGAAAGAGTGCACCATTCCTCAGGCAAGGGATATACAGTAGCCGTCCAGTTAGGTCTACAAGTCAAACATGTTGCATGGATTGATCTTGGCTCCGTCTGTAAATGTGATGAAAGTCATTGAAATCCTGGGGGGAACCTCAACAGCACCTCTTATCCATAAGTCTGGAAGAGGTATTTCAGGAGGACGTGGGAGAAGAAGCCTTACCTCACGGGCACTTGTCTCGAAATGAGAAGCGTGAGGAGCAGATTCCCGAGGCCAGGGAGGGGAATCTCTCATCCCGCTTAAATCACAGTTCAGGGGGCGTCATCGGGACGAACTCCCCTCGTCCCGCAATGGACGTGCAGTTAGATTACTTTGTACCGGTCCCAAGCGGGACCACGAACAGCGATGAGATGGACGTGAAGTATCAGCCATAATTGTCCAGCTGTCACACCCATATATGGTGATCAGAAAAGCAAGCGTAAATGCACTGTGTCCGTTTGTATAGGGCTCTGTTCTTCATCTACACCCCTCTGTTTTTATTTCCTGGGAATGGTTACTCGGGAGCCTACCCCACCAATTAAAAGCAGATTTAAAAATTCTGCCCCCAGAAACAAGAGGAAATGTTTCCTTTTGTTTCCCCCCCCCCTCCTTTAATCGCTCTCCTCCCAAGCCTTTGATTTGAAAGGATCACAAAGTTTTCTCCATCAGAGCATTGGGTATACATGATTCAATTAACCTTGCAGGTAACTCTGGAAGTTGGTAATGCAGGAGATCCTTTTGTTAATTGGCAGCCTGACACAGACAATTAAGTTTGATCAGATGAAAAGGGCATCAGGGACATCATTAGCATACGGTACTGAAGCCTGTGCGCTGTGTAAAAGTTGTTTAATTTCTGACGAGGAAGAAAAGAGGAGGGGGAGGGGACTGAGAGGTGGGGCCAGAGACATCTTGCTCAGTCTCCATTATTTTTGTTATTAAATACTTCAAATCTCTTGTGAAATATTTCTTCTCTCTCTCTCTCTCTTTCTCTTTCTCCCCCCCCCCATCTGCAAAGACCAATATGCAGTACTTCTGAAGTCCAAGTCAGACTCTCCATACCAGGGGCCAGAATTTCAGCAGAGCCACTCAGCTATATATCTAAACAGAGCTGTAATTCCCCCCCCCCCGGTTGGGATCCAATATCCCTAGGAGTTATTAGCATGAGATTCCGGGCCCACGTATTGAGATTCTGACCTGAGCTTCAGAGCAACTCCGATCAAACATTTGCTTCCCTTAGAGAACTCCGGCAAGTCAGCTCCTATACCAATGATATGATTGCTGGATGTGCAAAGGATTCTGGGTAGTGCTGTGGTTGGCTACATGGTTCAGGGGGTGTGCCAGGGCACCATCTGTGGCAGCACTCATTCGAGACCCACAAACATCCCCATAGGCAGCGGTGTGGGGTCCAGCTACAGCATAAAGTAGAAAAATTGTGTTTTGACCTATGACATTTTCACTCTGTATGAGGTTTTCTCCCCACTTGGGGACATTATAACTCCAGAAAGTGCTTTTTTTCCTTCAAAGGAACTACGCCCCTTCGGAAGATCCATGGTTCCTATGGGCTATAAATGCTTTGAAAAGCCTGCAGAAATGGTCTTTCAGTCGGTGTGAGTTTCATCCAGAGGGACAGAAGCAGCCTCTGAAGACCTCTAAGGGCAGAACCATGTCCCATCGACCCCAAGATATGGTCTGTCCTTCATGTACAATTCCACTCCGCCACTCAAACATCAGCCAGTTCTTCTTGGAAGGCCTGAATTAGAACCTAAGAAATCATTGCTGTGAGAAATCAGTGAAATAGCCACGCACTGAAATAGTGAAATAACCACCAAGAGGCAAATTGAGCCCTAATTTTCTCTGGAACCAAAAATGATAAAATTGAGATTGACTTTCTTTCTTTCTTTCTTTCTTTCTTTCTTTCTTTCTTTCTTTCTTTCTTTCTTCATTCATCCATTCCTGCCTGCCTGCCTGCCTGCATTCCTTCCTTCCTTCCTTTTTCTTTCTTTCTTTCTTCCTTCCTTCTTTCCTTCCTTCCTTCCTTCCTGCCTGCATTCCTTTCTTTCTTTCTTTCTTTCTTTCTTTCTTTCTTTCTTTCTTTCTTTCTTTCTTTCTTTCTTTCTTTCTTTCTTTCTTTCTTTCTTTCTTTCAGCTCCTGGCACAACTTACAACTATAAACATATAGGAAATATAGATAAACCCAAAACAAATCTGTCATGCTTTGGGCACATCATGAGAAAGCAAAGTGTTCTGCTTATATACCGCCCCATACCACTTTAAGTAGTCTCTGGGCGGTTTACAATTTTTAATTACAGTGTGCAGGCTACACATTGCCCCCCCCCAGCAAGCTGGGTACTCATTTTACCGACCTCGGAAGGATGGAAGGCTGAGTGAACCTTGAGCCTGCTACCAGGGATTGAACCCAGGTCGTGAGCACAGTTTTACCTGCAGTACAGGGATTTAACCACTGCGAGCAACGCTGGAAAAGTTGGTAGAAGGTGTATGGACTCCCTAAAACAACAGCCCTTGAGTTTGCAAGAGCTGAGCAGGGATGTTCAAGACAGAACATCTCAGAGGTCACTCATTCATGGTGTCACCATAAGCTAGAGATGACCTGATGGCATAGAACAACAACACTCATAGAACTCTAGTATGTACTCCGACTTCACAGATCAAAACAGTGCCTCTCAAGTAAGCATCCCAGACACCGACTCTTTCTCTCTCTTTCTCTCTGGCTTTAAAAAAAAATGTGTTCCCTTCGTTTTCGGTCCACCCATCCCTCCCCCTTCTGTCTCTGGCCAAAAAGCATAGCAATAATCCAAAAGGGTTTGCCTGTAACTGACACCATCTCCATGTGTGCAAACAGAAAGAGACACAACTGCCCCTCTAGCAAACTCCTGGAAGCTGATCTATTTATCAACGAAGGGAGCTTGCTAGATAGCCAGCGGGCACATTAATTAATTTCTATGCATATCATTGCCAGGATCGCTTACCGATCCAGGGAGCAAGATCAGAGATGTCACACCATAAATTGAGTCAGAGACTTCACCTCCCCGTGTTCCGCCTGCAATTTTACTCAGCGTTTGACAAAGTAGGTACCAGGAGGTACGAAAACGCTGCTTTTCCCGAAGGTGATGGACAGGAGAAATTGGCCCAATAAATTGTTCCCAGTAAAAAGCAATGCTTTCCTCATTAAAAGGCAGTGAATTCTCTATTGCTTTTCATTAGTTTTGGCCTTGCTAGACACCAGGTTTAATTGGCAGTGTGTTTACAGGAGGCCAACCCCAGAGGTGAAGGAGACACAAAGACCGAAAAAGAGATTCTTATTTATTAAGGAGAGGTGACAAGCAGCTGCTTAACAAGTTTTTGTTTGCTGGTCCTAAAGAGAAGTTACAAAGCTAGGAGGTAGCTTTTTTCTTTTTTCTTTTTCTTTTTTTTAAAGGCTACCCAAACCATATAAATAACCGCTTATTCACCATGGACTGTTTGAGTTATAGAAATCAAACAGACTGTCTCCTTGCGGACTTGCAGGGCCACAGTTTCTGTTGTTAGTCCTAAACAGAATAGATTCACTGACTCAATAGTGTTGACCTAGTGTGTTTTCATTGTTCCTTTGTTCCCATGCACTAGTTGGGACTAACAAATGAATTTAGCCCCTTTCCCCAGGATCAAACTGTGTGTCAAAAAATAGCAAGCTAAGAGTCAACATTACATTAGTGTTTGAGAGACATGATTCCAGCAGACTTTCATATCTTGCATGCACACTTGCAAACAGAGTCATCTCCCGATGGCTGATCAAAACAAAGAGAGAGAAAGCAAATTAATTTGCATTTATTGCGGCATATGAAATCAACTTGCCTGGTATAATGATGTCCCTAGAGTGGTCACATTTACCCACACAAAGATAAGTGATAACAAATCCTCACTCGGATGGGGATTTCTGGGTTTTATTGGGGAAGGGTCTCTGAAGACCCCCATCCCAAGATGAGCCCTTCCTCCCTAATCTAGCTTTCTACAAATTCAAGATGGGTCTTGATGGCCCTCAGTTATTAGCACTCCTTTGCCACATAGACCATATGAGCGATGGGCATGAACCTCGGTTTGAAGGTTTGTCCCAGTTCATACCAGTGGTGTAATGTGTTCTTTTCCCCTGCCTCCTCAGCTTATAAGCCTGAGTGTGCTCCTTTCATAGAATTATAGAATCACAGAGTTGGAAGAGACCTCAAGGGCCATCCAGTCCAACCCCCTGCCATGCAGGAACCCCCATCACAGGACTCTCGACAGATGGCCATCCAGCCTCTGCTTAAAAACCTCCAAAGAAGGAGACTCCACCACCCTCCGTGGCAACATATTCCACTGTGGAACAGCTCTAACCATCATGAAGTTCTTCCTAATGTTCAAATGGAATCTCTTTTCCTGTAGTATGAGACCAATGCCCCGTGTCCTAGTCTCTGAAGCCATGGAAAACAAACCTGTTCCCTCTTCAATATGGCATCCTTTCAAATATCTAAACATAGCTATCATATCCCCTCTCAGTCTTCTTTTTGAAAGGCTGAATATTCCCCGTTCCCTAAGCCGTTCCTCGTAAGACATTTCTTCCAGACCTTCAACCATCCTGGTCACCCTCCTCTATACCCACTCGAGGTTGTCAACATCATTTTTAAATTGAGGCGCGCAGAACTGGAAACAGGACTCCAGGTGGGAGCAAAGACTTTTGCTCCTCCTCCTCTGCTGTTCATCCAGTCCTGGCAGGAGCAGAATTCCAAGCATGTATTGCCAGTGACAAACGACTGTGGGACTGTGGTCCAAAACATCTGGAATGCCAAAGGTTCGCCGCCACTGACCTAGAGCCTTGATTCTCCAGATGTGCAGAGCCTTTGTGAGATGAAGAGGTGTCTCTCTCTCATCCAGAGAGTCACCTTTGGGAGTTGGTGGTGGTGGAGATGAAGATTGCCTCCATAGGGGTAAAGCTGAGTGAGCCTTCCTTTGCACACTTTTGATCCACGTGCTATTGATGCAGGAATACAAAGAAAGGTGTGGAATCCAGGCAGTTAGCATGTGTTCCAGGTGAGTAGGTTTCAGAATCACCCGAAGAGCTGTTACAGGCAGCACTACAAATTAAAGTCCTCCATTTTTTTTTAACTTCTAATTAAGGAAATACTTAAGAGTAAATTGCCCCTCTTCAGCATGGCACTCCAAGGCTTGTTGTGCCTACAAGATATACCGGCAAATTGGGAGCCTTAAAATTAAGTAGCATGGAGTGTCCAATAATTAATTGGACTTTATATCCATCGTTTATTTAATGCAACTTGAAAACTACTCCAAGGATAGGGGGAAGGAGCAGAGTTGTGTGAAAATGAGCTGGATGGGTTCCAGGCTGAGGCAAGGACCTATCACCAGCTCCGTTAATAAGTCTTTCTAGGCTGAAAAGCCCAGGAACAGGGAAAATATTTCATTAATAGTGTGGTCATTTGCTTCGCTGCACTGCTATGTAAACCTGCATCCTTTCAATCAGAAGGGAGAGGAGGTGCTGGGGTCGCAGGGATGGTGAATCCACTCTAGACTTGAGTTTTAATGTTAAGAGAACTATCCAGGGTGCTGAACCTGGCTTGGGGACCGATCTGTCCAAATACCTCTGGAGGTGACTGTGACAAAACCCTGGAAACAGGAGTAATGAATATACAAATCATCAGCCAATCCCAGCAGGAGGGCGGGGAATGGTATGATATAAAAAAGGGTGGAGCCTAGTCAGTTGAGGCAGTTCACTTGAGTTAAGTTGAGTTGAAGGTTTTGAGAGTGAGTGCTGGGAGAGAGCACTGCTCTGTGAGAGTTCTGTCAGGCAGTGAGGGCTATACTGTTTATTAGTTATTGAAGACAGGGAGGCTTGTAGAGCTGATTAAATCGATTACAGTATATGTTAAAGGCAACGCATACCATCCTCAGATATCGTTATATTTATTATATTCTCAATAAACTTTGTTATTATTTTTATATTATTCATCTGAGTCTGTCCCAATTCATGAGGCGACGAGTTTAAAAGGTGGCAGCATTATTAAGTGAATAAAAGGTGGCAGCAGTACCATTTCCATCACAGAATTCAGTGTGTAAAAGGGAGATGTTGTCACTATTTAGTGGCACAGCAGTGGGATGTCGAAATAAACCCTGCTGTGCCTTTTAAAACTCCAGTCTGTGAAAGGGGTGACATCACAGTGACATACCTGGCTGTGGAACTCTGAATCTCTGGCCTTGCAGACAGACACCTAAACTACCGAGCTATCTAGCCAGCATCCTGACTTTTTATACAACATTTTCAAATGTGCACAGTCAGGCACCCACTGTGCACTGTATCCGAAGAAAAGGGCCAACTTATGCCACCTTGGCCAAGCTGCACATGGTTCCCCCAGAAGAAGGCAGTGATAAATCATTTCCAGTCTCTACCTAGAAATCACTAGGAAGGGTCACCATTAGTCACAAATGATTTGATGACTCATCATCATTATTTATTATTCCTCCTCTTGGATAGTGCCTTTGATGTTGAGATGAAAAGCCAGAGAAAAATTCATTACTGTCTCTCCCGTAATCTCATAGTCACCAACCCCCACTTCATTTATAGTTGCTGTCTTCCATAATACATTGATTATGCTTCACCATGACTCACCATTCATAACCAGCAGTTGCACAGAGAGCTTGGGATAGCTGCTGTTCTTAATAACCCCAAAACATGGGTACTGTAGCCATCTTGGGCACAAGGCAAACTCAAATATCCTCTCTGTGGTTCTTAAACCAGGGAAGGAAAACATATGTGCAAGTTCTTGAGATTGTAGATCTTCAGGCATGATAAAATAAGAACATTCAGGAATGTGGGAAAGCATGGTAGACTACCAAAGAATCATAGAGTACTGAGTTGGAAAGAGCCTAATAAGCTATTAAGGACATAAGGACAGCCATGCTGGATCTGGCGAAAGGCCCAGCTAGACCAGCTTCTTGTATCTCATAGTAGCCCCACCAAATGTGTCTGGGAGCGTATGAGACTAGATATCTGTCTCCTGATACCACTCCCCTGCATCTGGCTCTTGAAGTACCCTGTTTTTAAGCCTGGAGATTACACATCTCCATCATGGTTTGTAGAACACATCTCCATCATGGTTTGTTTCAACATGTATTGAATCCAACCCCCTGCTTAATGCTAAATCCAAGGAGCCTGCAGGTTACTCCAATGTATAGTGACGAGGTAGGGACTGAGGTCAATCAACCTGAGCTAATCAGCTGTCGGATTTCCTCCTGAATGACCCCTAGGGTGAGTGAGCTGTTTGGTTTGGCCTGTGTGTGTTTGGTTTAGGGTTTTTTGGGGTACCATGGCCACGTTGGCCAAGAAATTCTAAAAACTGTACTCCAAAAGACAAGAGTCAGTTTCCAGATACTCCACAAACCAACTTTTCCAGGAAC
Source organism: Phrynocephalus versicolor (assembly GCA_023846285.1). NCBI lineage: Eukaryota > Metazoa > Chordata > Lepidosauria > Squamata > Agamidae > Phrynocephalus > Phrynocephalus versicolor. The sequence continues at coordinate 2,683,076 of JAHTLZ010000195.1, forward strand.
TCCAAGTGCTCATCGCTTTGAAACTTACTCTAATATTGGGTATCTTGAGAAGAGAGTGGAATCAGAAATGGCCTATCCGCCTACTCTCTCTGAGTGTTGCATCAGAATATTGGAGACAACATAAATAGCCATATTCCTTGAATACTCAGCTGCCAGTTGACCTATCGCCATTTCTGGTTGGAGCAGCTTCCAGTTTTAGAAGTCTTGGATCTTCTTCAGGGCAGGCAGTTCTCTGTCTGATGGCCTCCCAGGCAACCATTCTCCATTTCAGGTTGCTTCTGTTTCAAGAGCAGCTGAGTCCAGATTGGACTGAAAGCCACAGACTTATCCGCAGCGAGACCGAGGACTTTGTAGTAAGAGCATCTGGACAAGTAGGCTCAGCACAGACACTGATCGAGTGTTCATGTCATCCTCACCTGCGTGAGGTGTTTAATTAAATCATATTTCTGGGTTTGCCTCATTAGGCAGAAATTAGCAGATGCAATTGTATGCAAGTCCCGGTCATCTGGTGTCCTCCTTAAGGTGCCATAAGTGGCCACCACATTCACAGCTCATGGCTTATCAGCCATCAACTGTGACTCAGAAAGTTAGAGTTCTTGCGAGCTAATCCAGCCTGAGATGTTATAACTGCAGCGCTAAATGCTGTGAGACAGCTGGGTGATCAAGGTAGAAGTGGAAAGTTGGAAGCTGTTCACAGCAGCTGGAGCAAACACCCCCCTTTCTCTCGACTGTAGTTTACCTTCTGTATCCTGCCACCTGCTGTTATCCTAGCCAGCCAAGGAGCCAGGTGGTTACACCCACCTGTAACCTTAGGACTTAAGGCGCTTTTACACGACCCCTAAGATCCGCTGGCCACTTAAATTTGGACCAGAGATCTTCGGGGTTTGTCGCTCTTCCTGTGTTCCCACCCCTCCGCACGCCATTGCTCCCATCTGCATGAGGGGAAGGAGAAAAAAAGGGAGAAAAAATGCAGGCTCACCCCCATCTGCTGGGTTGCAGCCCCGGAAGCAAGCATTCCAGTCTCTTAAGGTCTCTTAAAGGGGTGGGGGGCAAAACAAACAAACAAACACAAGGCGAGGAGAGCCCGACACTCACTGCTTTACATCCGCATCAGAAAAATTTCACCTTAGGAGACCAGGTACTTGGAAAATGCGCTGGGACGCACTTAGGTGGATGTGGTCACACTTAATTTTCTTTAAAGTCCGGAGCTGGTGGGAAAACAATTTAAAGCTCCGCATCTAGGAGCCCTTTGCCTCGGATTTTAGGGGTCATGTAAAAGCACCCTTACTTGTTCTAGCTGCACTTGTTCTAGCTGCACATTCTCTGGTGTGTATTTAGAGAAGAACCTGGGAAAGCTCCCAAAATACTTCAATCTATTGCTACCAGCAGCAAGTATATTGTTTAGTTCTGAGCAGGGGGTTGGATTTATATGCCCTTTCCAACTCAATTATTCTATGATTCTATAACCCCCTGCCATCACTGATTTCACCAAAACACTTTCCACGTTTCAGAAAGATAGTGCACTAGAGGGATCATAGACCCATAGAGTTGGAAGAGACCTCAAGGGCCATCCAGTCCAACCCCTTGCCATGCAGGAACCCCCATCACAGGACTCCGGACAGATGGCCATCCAGCCTCTGCTTAAAAACCTCCAAAGGAGGAGAAGCCACTACCTTCTGTGGCATCATATTCCACTGCTGGACAGCTCTAACCATCAGGAAGTTCTTCCTAACGTTTAAATTGAATCTCTTTTCCTGTAATTTGAAGAATTGTTTTAAAAAATAAAAGGACCATGCTAAACTGCAATTAATTCACAACCCTACAAATCTGGAGAGATTTCAGAATTACTTTTTCTTTTCTTTTTGAGTATATCTCCTTATGGCTGCTGTCTGCTTGTTTTTCACAGAGGAATCTTTACTGGACATAGGTGGAATGTTGCGCTAGAACAGAGGTAGGGAACCTTCAGCCTTCCAGGTGTTTTGGACTGGAACTCCTGGAATTCTGAACCTATAATGCCGATGATAAAGGACTGTGGAAGCTGTGTCAGGTTCTGGCTGTTCAAGAAGCAACAGGAAGAAGAGGCAGTCTTTGAAGACACTGAGTACTCCACCACTGGAGCCAATCAAGAAAAACTTAGACAACCGCCTAGCACAGGCATGTCCAAACTTCGGCCCTCCTGATGTTTTGGGCCACAACTCCCAGAATTCCAAGCCTGTATTTCCATTGGCAAAGGACTGTGGGAGCTGTGGTCCAAAACATCTGGAGGGCCAAAATTTGGACATGCCTGGCCTAGCAGATAGCTTTTGATTTGTATTCCTGAACTGAGCAGCGGGGTGGACTCAATAGTGTTATAGTCTCTTTCCAACTTCACAATTCTAGGAAGGGAGGAGGAGAGAGAGAAACCAACAAACACACAAAGACAGGAAGGAAGGAAGGAAGGAAGGAAGGAAGGAAGGAAGGAAGGGTGATTGGGGTCTTCAGAGCCCACTTCTGAGCTGATCCTGAGAGAGAAGGATGACAGACTGGAAAACCCAGAGCAGCAATTCACACACAGAGTGGGCAATATCCTCAGAGAAGGAGACATCCCACTGCACCTAAAGTGGCTGACAGATCCAAGCCCATCTAATACAGAATTGCACAGACCCCATAGGACAGTGGTGGCGAACCTTTGGCACTCCAGATGTTTTGGACCACAACTCCCAGAATTCCAAGCCTGTATTGCCAGTGACAACGGACTGTGGGAGTTGTGGTCCAAACCATCTGGAGTGCCAAGGGTTTGCCACCACTGCCATAGGACAATGACCAAAAAGAGATTAGATCAGAAATAGCAGAACAAAGAGAGATAATGTAGAGCAGGATGCCTCCTCCTTGGATAGGTACCTGAGACCAACGGGAATCTCAACAGCTGGATTCATTTTCCCCCTCTCTGGACTGGCACTAAAGCCTTTTTTTCTCTCTCCATGGGATGCCAAGGGGACCTGGCCCACAGTTTGGGAATTGCTCCTTTAATCGACACATGGAGTAAGGGAAGCCCCCCGGTAGCTCAGAGATGTTATGACACTGTGGCAAACTCATTTCAAGACCCACTTTTCCATCAGAGAGCTGAAATCACTTTCTACTTCTCCATTTCTACATCTGGCTTAACAAACAGAGTTGCAGCATGGATGGGGGAAATGTTGAAAAGCATGTTAACATAACAATTACAGGAGAAGAGGCCTGTTGCCACCATTAATGAAATCTTGGCTGCCATTGCCTGCACAAAGTCTGTTTAACCCTTCTGGTGCCACAGTCTTTTTTCGGTTCTTCTCCAAGAGGGAAGTAGTGGGGGTGGGGGAGATGGAGAGGGGCCCGTGATGGAAAACAAGCTCCATGCATGGTTCACGGAGCTGCAGAATTGAGAGCTATTAAATACTAAAAAGACAAGGTGAGAAACAATTTGCAAACATCTCCTCTTTTTATAGACTGCAGCGATTGAGAAAAATTGAGTGAATTCCCTAGCTGCCCAGACGGCAGTCTCTTTCAAGATTCCATCAATTTTTTACGGTACAGTCAATATTTATGAATCCCCAAAGATCACCGGGAAACAGAAATATAGCGATACGTTGGCAGTTTTTGTTGTGTTGTTTTGATTTGCTTCTTTAGATATATAAAAATGAGGAGCCTGCGTTTTTATCCCAAAGACATAATACAAGGACCTAAATAACTTTTAAAATCATCTCACTGACAATTGAAGGGCCCAGTGTAATCAATATGCTTTAATGTCAGCAGTTATATTAATGTTACTCAAAAAGAATAAACAAGGACATGAAGGGATGGTCGAAAATGAACATTTGCAAGGCAGTGTTTCTACTAAAGAAGGCATTTTATAACCCTTAAGTAGTCTGTAATTTTCCACTTAAAAATTCAAGGAAAATACTATATTGAAAAGGCATTTTTGCACTTCTAATGCTTGAATTCATTAATACAAGTCACATCATGCTAGCAATGGATTCTTTCTTCCTTTTTCCACCCTCCAACCAGCTGGGAAGCAGAAAGATTTCTTTTTAAAAAAAAACTGAACAAACAAATCTACGTTCCTTTAATGGCTACTTTCGGTTTAATATCCAAACTTATTTAAATAACTCTGAACCCTCCTGCTGAGAAATATTGAAACTAATGGATTCCTGTGAGTGCAATCTCCATTTAAATGTAGAGTTTAATTTCCCTCTGGGCTAAACCTGTATAAAACTTGACTTGAAATGTCCCTCTGTAAAAACATGATGTTTAGGGAGAGAGATGCCTTTGATTTTATTTAAAATGTATTTTGTACATTACAAGCAAACAGCAAAGTCTCAGATGAACTCCTCGGATTGCAGTTGTATAACTGCCAACTTTACAATTGTCACTGAGGGTGGAGAAAAATTTAGAGCGGGAAAAAAATATACAGTCTAGAGGGCCGATCCTGCTTCACCGGGAAGAATTGTGAAGACACTGTGAAAAACAAAAATTTTGAAACTTTTGGACCAGTTCCGAAAGTCAACAATATGTCCCAATTGGTCCCCATACTGAGAAAAGCAAGCTGCTTTTCACCCCGTTTAAAAATACCCAGCCATTCCCGAGATATTGAGGGAAATGCGAGCCCCCCTCCTCATGGCCAGAAAAGCCTGGAGAAGTCTTGCCAGACGACGGCAGTTTGAAGATGGCAGCTTTGCTAGGCTGGCAGAGGTGGTTGGGACCTCCATCGCCACCAGGGTTTTCACCACGTATCTCAGCAGCTGTTCCCCAGAGATCAACATTTCCGCTTACCACTGAAAAACTAATCCTCGCCAGGTGATGCCGCTGTGGAAAGCCCTCAGCCGCTGAGGTCAATCAGATAGACTGCTCCTCCCCCACCTTATCCTGTCCCAATGCATTCCTATGAGCAATGCTTCTTCATATTTGATAGTAGAAGCAAGCCGCTTTTCGAACTCTTAGCAAATTGAACGGCTTATGACTGGGGCTCCAAGCAGGTCTCCCCAGGATCCATTAACCCTTTCCTGCTTGTCTCCTTAACCCTTTATCTATCTTCCTTTTAACCCTTCCCTGTCCATTTCTGTGGGGTTTTCTTACAGTGCATTAACTCTTTCGTCTCCCCCTCTCTGCCTGACTTTTACTCATCTTTCCTAAGCTTCCAACCTTTCTGCTGACTTTGCCCTGCCATTTAACTCATGTCTTGCCCCCACAGTAACCCTCTCCCCACTTTTTCTTCCCTTCCAAAGCCCCAAAAGCGTCCACAAAAGCCCAGTTGAGACTCTGTCCCTTCCCTGCTCTACTTGGGAAGGAGAAGGGTCACCAACCTCATTCCCCAGAGCCATAGGACCTACCCACCCTCACAGACCCAGTCCCACTGCCCACGCCTGGCACCAGCCAGAAAGAAAAAGGGCTTCCCTCTTCGCCCCTCCCTTCCTCTCCTTCCCTTCTCTCTCCCTTCTTCAATTCCTACTTTCTGTTCATTTTCACACTACCCCTCCATCATGAACTCTGTTCCCTGGCCATTACACTTTCTCGTTTGGGGCAAAAGAGGACAAAGGCTTAAAGGCAGAAAATGGCGACTTCACTAGCTGGCAGAAGTGTCTGGAACCTTCACCAGTATCCCAGCAGCTACTCTCCAGAGAATCAACATTTCTGTCTACCACTCCAGATTGTCATCAAAGCCTGAGGACACTCTCCATTGTTTCATTTACACCTGGGAAGGACTTGTATGCTCATGTTTACAGTTTCTGTAACCACCAAAACACTCATATGCAATTCCATAAGAGTTTACATCCTTGTGCCTTTACACCCCTTGTATCTTTCAATGTAACCTTACAATGGACTATATCTCCGTGCACCCAAATTCATTATGTTTCCTCTGATGCTTATCTGCAGTTCCAACAACCCTTCCTGGCCCCCCACTGGTTCTGATAATTGTCTCCTCTCCCCTGTTATTGACTTATCGATTTCCCTCAGATTACCTGTATCCAAAGGACAATGCTTTGCTCCCTGGTCCTATTGTGCTACCTTACCTGAACCCATTAGCATTTGCATGGGCTCTGGCCCTGCTGCCAGGGACCACCCAGGACTGCCCCCAACTCACCCCCAAACCCTTCTGATTGGAACATTTGAACTTCCTTCAGCCAATCTCTGGACAGGCGCCGTCCTGAGATGGGTGGGAGGGAGAAACCATAAAAGTAGGAATTCTCCATGTGCTCAGGGTCGACATCTTAGCCCGGTTGGAAGGCGGATGTCCACCTGCTGATTTCATTGGTACCAAATAAAATCAGTATTCCTCGGATTTCTCGCGTTGGATCTTTATTGGCTTCTTGTGGGATTCAGCGAGCCTCAGAGGGACTAGCCCATCTGAAAATAATTTTTAAAACCCTATTTTGGGACATAACAGAATGGTGTAAAATGAGGGAAAAGCCAACAGCAGCAGGGAGCTGGGTGTGACATAAGAGTGCAACCCAACAGAAATCTGTGATAGAAATTGTACTGTGCTAAATTACAGTTTTAGTAAGTAGAGAGCAGGGAAAAGCAAATCAAAACTGTTTATATACCACCCCATAATACTTAAAGCACTCTCTGAGCAGTTTACAATTTATTTCTGCAGGCTGCACATTGCCCTCGTCCATCGGTGAACAGGTTTCTCAATCTACAGACCTTGGAAGGATAGAAGGCTGAGTGAACCTTGAGCCCGCTACCTGGGATTGAACCCCAGGTTGTGAGCAACAGTTATAGCTGCAGTAAAATTGTTTAACTACTGCGCCACGAGAAACAACCAAAGACGAAGGAGGAGAATGAAGCATGGAACTTCCCTCTGACTGCAAAGTGAAGGACAGGACCATAGATTTGAGGTGCAAGGCTTGAAACTAGGGGTAGCCTGCACCCATGTGTGTGTCCATGAAGAGCGAACAGACCATATGGATCCCTGCATCGTCCCTTAAATAAAGCATGTTCGTGCTCAGCGATTGAGCATCAATGCCAGAAAGGAATAAGTGAAAGCTAATTGTTCCCGTACGTTCCAAATTTCATCTCCTCCAAATCTGAACTCCTCCACTCACTCTCCACTAGGTTTCCCTGCTTGGAAACTAGGAGAAGCACAGCAATGGTCATGTGGCTTGAGAAAGCATACCCACTTGGGAAGCCTGTTTTATTTTGACTTCAAAGTGTGGCCAGGTGCTGCTTTGAAGCCTTATTCAGTTGTGAGGACATGACTCAGCCAGCTCCTGAAATACCTGCCAATCGTGCCAGCGTCCTTCAAACCTCATTTTTCCCTCTCTTATGTGTCATCAATGCACTTCGGACTTAAGTCCACTCTGCGCCATCATAGCGCTAACAGCCCGGGCCAGGTTTTGCAAGCTCAAGGGCATGTTTTGGACCACAACTCCCATAGTCCTTTGTTATTGGCAATATAAGCTTGGAATTCTGGGAGTTGTGGTTTAAAACATCTGGAGGGGTGAAGTTTGGACACCCCTGCTTTATGGAATGGATCCATCTCATGTTTTATCTTCCTCTTTTCCTGGTGCCTTCAACCTTTCCCAGCAGGAAACAGACCATAGCTTGAGATTTCAGAACTACCTGAATGAGAACCTTGTTGCTCTGTTGCCTAGCTGTGTTTCTTCCACACCTTCCCTGTCCAGGCTGTTGCCTCTGCTCTTGTCATGTGCCAACAAGTTGTTCCCAACTTGTGGCAACCTGATGGATAAGTGGCTTCTGAAATATCCCGTCATGAACAGCCTTGCTTAGCTGTTACAAGCCCATGCCTGTGGCCTCCTTTATAGAGTCATTCCATCACCTGTTCAGTCTTCGGTTGTCCTGTCATTTCAGTTTTTCTTAGCATTATTGCCTTTTTCAATTGAGTCCTTCTATGAAGTCCAAAGTAAGAGAGCCTCAGTTTTGTCACTTGATCTTCTACAAAGAGTTCAGGTTTGATTTGATCTCAGACTGACTTTGTCTTTCTACCCATCCAGGGTTTCTGTGTGCTATACCATCATTAGTTCATTCGTTCATTCGTTCGTTACATTTATGGTTTGTTTTTCTTCCAGCTCCCTTCTTCCCCACACTGGCCACACAACTACCTGCTCTACCTGATCTGTCAGCTAAATCAGGCTGATTGGCCCAACGTCACCCAATAATGTTCTTCAAGCAGGGATTTGAACCCAGATCTTCCTAGTCTAGTCTAACAATCTAATCCCTACACCAGAGCGCCCGCCTGCACATCACACTGGTATTTCATCCTAATAGTAATAAAGTACCATAAAATGTAAGACTAAGTAAAGGATAATGATATGGAAAGTCTACCAAGAACAGAGCAACAGAGAGTTCTCTAGAGATGACCTAAGCAGCAGCTGAGAACAATCCGTTAGCTGGACTACAGCATCCATCCTCAGCCAAATAACAGCTTTGGAAATCATAGTCCAGAACAGCAACTTTCCTCGGATCTGGCTCTAGGAGAAAGAAGCAGGTACAGAATGGTGCACTAGAGTTTTGAAAAAGTCAACAATAGCATCTTCAAATGGAAGCCTCAAACATGGAAGATGGAGAACCGATCTTTCAGCTAAATATCAGGAAAAACTTTCTAACTGTTAGAGCAGTAAGGCAGTGGAACCAATTGTCTCGAGAGGTGATGATTGTTCCAACACTGGAGGCATCCAAGAGACATCTTGACAACCACTTGTCAGGTATCTCTAGAACTGGATTTTTGACCTTACAGGCTCCTTTCAACTTCACTATTCAATGATTCCGTGATTATAGGAAGCCATCTTGTTTTCTCCTATTCTAGAGAGCATGTATCCCAGTGATGAGAAAGACCACTCCTGGTGAATATTAGGAAGAATTTCCTGACAGCAAGAGCTGTTGGACATTGAAATGGACTACCTTGATGGACTCTCCTTCACTGATAGTCATTTCTTGCAAATGTGGGGTTTTTTGTATCAGCAAGACGGTGGACTGAATGACCCTGGGTCTCCTTGCAACTCTACATATCAATGATTCCATGAAAGTCTATAACAGTGATGGCGAGTCTTTTAGAGACTGTGCCCAAACTGCTGCAATTCAAAACCCAGTAATTTTTCGCAACTTAACCTGAATACAGGTGGCTGTGAAGGGGCGATGTCAGGTGCCCACAGAAAGGGCTCCAAGTGCCACCTTTAGCACCCATGCCATCGGTTCACCAACACTGGTCTATAACCATCAATATCCATTTCAATATGCGAAAATAGTTAATAGGAGCAAAAGGTTAGTGCATGTTGTTGTTTCTTTTGGAATAAGTGAGGTCATTATGTTTAAATTAAAAATAATAATAATACAATTAAAAATAATAATAACCTGAAGTGATTATGTTTCTGCATCATCCAGATTTAAAATGTGTAACTATGGTCTCAAAGAACATTTGATGCAGGAAAAACAGCTGACCGTGTCTAATAACTGGTGACTCTGGACAGAGTGTTGGAAAATTACAGTAATGCCTTGTAAGACGAATGCCCCTTAAGACAAAAAAACCTGTAAAATTAATGAAATGTCTGGGAGTAAGAAAACTTCATAAGATGCATTTTCCTATGAGATGCTTCACAGACAAATTCAATGCATATCTATGGGAATCCGCATTAAACCGTACTTCTCAGGATGAATTTTTTGTAGGACGAATTGACCCGTAGAATGAATTAAATTCGTCTTAACAGGTACCACTGTACTTTAAAAAAACAACTCCCCCAGCTTTCCAGGTTACATGACCAATGGAAGGTGAGGGGATTGTGGTAGTGGTGATTTTACAAACAAAGAACTTTGCCAAAGCCTGGCTGTGGTTGGGGGGGGTGGACCTTGAAAGACTCATCAGAGTTGTGTGAGTCGGAACAGCGTTGGAACTAGGAAACTCGGGAACTCTGCCACCTTGCCCTTCTCTTTCTTCAGATTTAGGTTCAAGCAGATCCCCCACAAAGAGCAGAATAAAGTTTTAGATCAAGGCTAAAATTCTGGAATATTGACCAGAACTGTGTTTCCTATCCACCCAATTATCAAACTCATCAGGTGACCACGGGCCAGTCACCCTCTCTCAACCTAAATTCCCTCACCGGGCTTTTTTGAGGAGAAAACTCAGAAAAAAAGTAAAACCTCCATCACCACTTTGAACTCCTCAGAGGAGAGATGAGATACAAATATAATCAACTTGATTTCAAAATAAAAATTCCATGATCAGTGTAATCATAATCAGAATTATTTGCTCAGGAACTATCTCACTCAGTTTTCGTTTAAGCGGTCATATTCTGCATGTTTTTTTTAAAAAAATAGTAGGATTCCACAACACAAGAAAACTGTGCTGCAATTAATTATCAAAGATTACGCTCTCCTTTAGCTACCTTTGCAACATTAGCAAACACCCCATACAGGCCAGCAAGAAGCTGATGTATTTGCAGATTGCTTTTAGTGAGGTTTATTTGTTCCAATTTAATCAGCCGAGTCAGAATGCCAGCTATTTATATGTCTAGTTTAAGTGTTGCTCCCGGGTGAGTATCCTACCCCCTGCCCAGCATTTACCAAGGTATCTCAGTTAATTCAGCCTCTTTTTCTTGCCTAGATATCCCATTCAAGGGAATCTCTATAGGCTGGTCTGTGCTGGATCTTATTTCTATATTTAATGACACATTTCTTCATGAGGGAATACTTTATTGAACCATCTCTGCTGAAATTGTACTTTTTTTTCCACAGTGCCAAGCCAGGAAAGTGCTATATGTTCTTGAAAGACGTAGGTAGGGGTGTGTGTGTGTGCAAGGTGTGTGTCTGTGTCTGTTTGTCTGTCTGTCTAGTCTGTCTATCTGTGTGTGTTTGCAAACAAAGAATAAAGGACCTGTCAAGAGAGTCTGAAACACAGGCAGACTTTCTCCTGGGTTATCAGTAAGGAGGTAAATGCGTGCCTAGATAATACCATTATGTTAGTGGTTCACCTAATTAAATGCTGCTGGAAAGAAAGAAAGAAAGAAAGAAAGAAAGAAAGAAAGAAAGAAAGAAAGAAAGAAAGAAAGAAAGAAAGAAAGAAAGAAAGCCATTTTTGACAGTTGTTCAATTGTTTCTGTTTTGCTTCGTGAGTGTCTATCTCTTCTAAACATAATTCCACATTGTGGTCTTCATGGTTGATCAGGGCCTTTAAACTATGCCCACAGATACAAAGGCAAGCCATAGGATTTTGCAAGGGCCAGCTGTGCCCACCTCTGAGCAGATCCTGAGGGAAAGTAGTTGAAGAAAGAAATGTGGAAAACTCAAAGAGATGATGGCCTTTTGTATGAAACCTGCCAAAGTGCCACCAGTACATATGTTTTAAAAGTCATGTTAACAATGTTTTTTACTCCTTAGGCATTATTATACCTTGATTCAGCCTCTGAGGAGGACATGTATGTATGTACAGTAGTACCTTGTATAAAGGAATTAATTCGTTCCAAATGAAATTATGTTAAGCAAATTTCCCTTTATACAAATTTCCCATCGGAATGCATTGAAAACGGAGTAATCCCTAATCGCGGCCATTTTTATGTTGTATGGATTCGCCCCATAGGTGATTCTGTTAAGCAAATTTCCCCTATCTCCGGAATATTTTTTTCACCCAGCGCGTTGTTAGTCTGTGGAACTCCCTGCCACAGGATGTGGTGATGGCATCTGGCCTGGATGCCTTCAAAAGGGGATTGGACAGATTCCTAGAGGAAAAGTCCATCACAGGTTCCAAACCATGATGGAGATGTGTAATCCCCAGTCTTAAAACCGGGGTACTTCAAGGGCCAGATGCAGGGGAGTGGTATCAGGAGACAGATATCTAGTCTCATGCACTCCCAAACGCATCTGGTTTGGCCACTCTGAGATACAGGAAGCTGGACTAGATGGGCCTTTGGCCTGATCCAGCATGGCTCTTCTTATGTTCTTATGTACTCATGTAATGTTTTATGTTGTACAGATTTTATGTCATACAAACTGTTTGTTATACGGTCCACTGTACATTCCTGTCTCTGAAAATGAAGCAGCCGACAGCTTCCCTCCACCACCACCACCAAAACAAAGACCACCTCTAAAGGCAGCAATGTCCATTTTGGGTCCCACCTGTTTCATGTGGAAATTCCCAAGAGGCCTAGCCAACCCAGGCAGTGGTCAGAGTTTCTTGGAAAGGTTGTGCAAGGTCCTGGGAGTCCAAGTTCAGGAACCACAATCCGATGCAAGACCTGGAAAATCTATGCTCCGAAATATGACTGAGAGCTGAGGGAAACCTGAGCTCCAAAACCCAGATACTCATGCCAGAAGCAAACTACAGAGGCACTTAGCTCACTGTTCCACCCACTCTATTAGGGACCCAACAGTTCGATCCTGAAGATAGCAATCGGGCAACATTTTTGCTGGACTGAACCAGCCCATCTCCCGGAGCAGTCCTATCTGTACCGTTCTGGTTCTTTCCAGAGGCTTCTTCTATTTTACTGGTCTGCTCCCAGCATATGTGACCACTGGGAAGAAACCAAAGAAAGCTACTTCACAATAGTGGCAAATTAAATACCATACCTCCTCAGCTCCATGGAGGGACTGAGGGAAGGAGGAAAAAAATTAAGTGTGCACTAGAACACTGTGTACTATGTACTGCATCATTTTAAAAACTAATACTCATACCTCACTCATACTACACAGATGTAATGCTGTTTTCAAAGTGATGCATCACATTTTACTACTCTAATGTGCTATTTCACTCCCTCAGTCCCTCCACAAAGCTGAGGAAGTGTTTAATTTAATAATATTGTGAAGTGGCTCCCTTCCTAAGCTACTTCATCACCAAATATGGTCACCTGAGGTCTGGATGTCACCTGGATGTGAACATTGCACCACGTGGAATACCAGACTTCCTAGTGACCCCATTTTTCCCAATCCATCCCATCCCAATAGCCATATATTGACAAGCTCTCAGATCACAGAAACAGGTTCCTAAGAGCCTTTTCACACGACCCTTAAGATCCGCTGGCCACTTAAATTCGGACCAGAGATCTTGGGGGCTTGTCGCTGTTCCTGTGTTCCCACCCCCTCCACATTCCTGGCTGCTGGCTGCGTGAGGGGAGGGAGAAAAAAAGGAAGAAAAGAACGTGGCTCACCTCGGTTCTGCCGTCTCGCTCTTGCCCCCGCAGCATTCCATTCTCTTAAGTAGCTCTTAAAGAGGCAGGGGGCCAAAAAAAACCAAACAGAAGCGAGGAGAGCCTGGCACTCTTAAGTTATATCCGCATCAGGAATTCTTCAGCCCTGGAGAGCAGGTACTTGAAAAGTGCGCTGGGACAAGCTTAGGTGGGCGTGGTCGCACTTAATTTTCTGTAAACTCCAGAGCTAGTAGGGAAACAATTTTAAGCTCCGGAGCTGGGAGCCACTTGCTGCGGAGTTTAGGGGTCGTGTGAACAGGCTCTACTACACCTAACATCTTAAAAGGAGAGTGCCAGAACTGATACTGGGTTCCAGTAGCCCATAGATGGTTTAGCTTGAGAAACGCTGTTAGAAATTTGGATGTGAAGCAAGACCCGGCTGTCGTGGATGTTCCTTGGGAGGTGAACAAACATGATCCATCCCGTCAGGATAGTTCTTGTCATAAAATACCGGTGAAGATCTTTCCTGCTCTAAAATAAAAGTGGTTGATTTTTTAAAAAATAAATAAATGAATAAACATGGTGTTCACTGTATCTTAATTGAAGTCAAAAGACAAATCTTTTAATTTGGAGTGCATGAAACAGAAAGAAAAACCATAATGGATAGAGAGGAAGTGATGATAGCACTAGAACTTTAAAGGTAAGTGAGAGGTTTAAGGAGTAGATTTAGCAGTTTCACACTCTCCGTGATTTTCTGTGACTGAGCAGGTCTTTGAACCTGGGCCTCTTGAATTCTAGCCTACCAATCCATCCACATTACACAACAAGGGGTATCACATTCTCTGTTACTCTTACACACAACCCTATCAAAGATAATAGTTTTTCATTTAATTACTGGTAATGCAAAAAGCATTAAAAGGCGGACACATAAGTGAGAAAAGAGGTATAAACAGATACACGTGTACGCGCGCACGCGCGCGCGCACACACACACACACACACACACAGAGTTAAAAAAGATTCTACTCTACAGAATATTAAACAACAATAAATCTGGATATCCTTTTGAGAAACATAAATTTTCTGCACATATGAAAACTCGGGTGCTCACAAACCAGTTTATTTATTGGAACATAAGTCCTCAATCTTACAGAAGTTATTTATAATTCGGTTTGCCTTACTGGGGAAAAGCTAATGGCTTTTGATGTCATATACTCCAAAAAAAAAAAAAAGAAAATTCAGAGAGAGATAAACCAATTGGTCTATAAATTAGGATCAACATCATTTTTCACCCTCTGAGATAATACGAGAATGTGGATCAGCCCACCGAGAATAACTGACTATACTATTGGTTCAAAGCATACCAAAATAAAAAGCATTCTAGCCCTATTCAGGCATGTAGAAAACTTCTGAAGCGTCACTGCATGATTTTCTTCCACGTGTAGGAAACAGACTAGCTACACGGACGTTTAACCTCCTGTTCGATTCACTGCACGGATTTGGTAATTCACTCCTAAAAATAGTGATCAGGGGAGTAAACCAGGCTGCCCCCCTGTTTGCACCTTTCTGCCCCTGTCAGGGGGTCTCCTTTTTTGTGTCAGGAGGCTTGCTTTGACTCAAATCATTTTCAGCACATGTAATCCCTGGAGACAGACCAAAAGTGAGCCTTGAACTTTCGAATTGCCAGTATCCTGAAATGGCTTAAGAAGACAGCCACTTCAGGACATTGGCAAATTAAGCATTTAATCAGCTCCTTCGAGAGGCTGAGGAGGTGTGGGGGAGGTGCATTAGGGTAGTAGATACACATTGCATCACATAAATAAATAAATAAATAAATAAATAAATAAATAAATAAATAAATAAATCCCAAAGTGGGAGGACACAGGAGGGGGCAAAGAGGATAACTTTTCTTACTTTTTCTCTTAAAAGTCCTGTTGAGAAACTGCTCCATTTGATATCGGGGGGAGTGGGAGTTGTTTAAGAGCAAAATAAAGAAAAAAAATCCATCTTCTTACCCCTGCATGTCTCCTCTCATTTTGGATTTTTTAAGGGACAGAGCACACATGCCCTACTCTAATACTCTAACACACTTTATTTCTTTTAAAAATCACTTCCTTAACCTCTCCATGGAGCTGAGGAAGTATTCAATTTGCTGATATCCTGAAGTGGCCGTCTCCTGAAGCCACTTCTTGGTCTTGGCAAATTGACAGCAGTCTGCTGTGGAACAGATGGGGTCACGTGGGGTCTGCAGGGCACATTGGACCTCCTAGTGACTCTCAGGCCCACAAGAAGAGTAGATATGGATTCCACCCGCCCACAACCCCAGCAGGGTGGTGGTGGAATAGTACAAAGTAGAGATGGGCACGAAATGAACAATTTTTCGTTTCTGTTTTTGTTTTTTCGTTTTGTTATGCAACGAAGCGACAAACGAATTTGGTCTCTAAAATGAAACGAAACGAACAGAAACACCAGAAATTTTGTCGTGCGTTTTGTTTTAGTTACTGCAATACAAGTGATCTGCTTTAAATGCTTAAAAAAATCACAAAAAAATCAAAATAAATGGTAACAAAATGGTAATGAAACGAACGAAAACGAAAACAATTTTTTTGCAAAAATTCATGAAAAACAGAAACGAACTGAAACGGACCCCCTAAACGATAAACGACAAACGAAACACCATTTTTTTTATTCGTGCCCATCTCTAGTTCAAAGTACAAACACTGTTTTGTCCTTTTGGCACACACACCCAGCAGGGCACTCAGGAAACATGTCCCACCTGCCTCCTGCCTCCAGGATATGGCCCTGGCCGCCCTATTTAGCCCAATCCAACCCATACTTTTGAAACGGTGTCGACAAACTCTAATTCTGTGAAGAGAGTGAGTCTAGAGGTAGGTCTAGAACTTGGTTCACACATTCCTGAATGCCTGGATAGGGGTACAGTCTTGCAACCAATCAGTGAATATGCAGAATTTATTTATTTATTTATTTATACAATTTATATGCCACCGACTACCCAAAGGTTTCTGGTTGGCTTACAATTAAAATGAACAGAATTTATTGATACAAGGTGTGAAATGGCCACCGAATTTGAGGATTTTCTCCCATAGTGTTTAGAAAACATCATGGAAGGTGGGTCAGTCAATGGCAATGGGCCATCAATGGGCCATAAGGATAAACTGGGAGCTCCTCACCTCCACATTTTCTGATAACAACCCTAAATGAAATGACAGCTGTCCTTTATTATTCACTTTTCTCTAATTCTGTGACAAAATTCTATAAGTATAAAAACATTTCAATTAGGGGACATGCACCAAATCTGCTCAGATGGGGGGGGTGTCCCATAAAATGCACTGCACTGAGGACAACAATGTACAAAAGAAAATCCAAGCATTTAGGGAAAACACCAGCAAAAAAGAGATATATTAAGAACATAAGAACATAAGAAGAGTCGTACTGGATCAGGCCAAAAGCCCATCTAGTCCAGCTTCCTGTATCTCACAATGGCCCCACCAAATATGTCTGGAGCACATGAGACTAGATATCTGTCTCCTGATACCACTCCTCTGCATCTGGCCCTTGAAGTACCCTGGTTTTAAGTCTGGAGATTACACATCTCCCTCATGGTTTGTAACCTGTGATGGACTTTTCCTCCAGGAATCTGTCCAATCCACTTTTGAAGGCCTCCAGGCCAGATGCCATCACCACATCCTGTAGCAGGGAGTTCCACAGACTAACAATGTGCTGGGTGAAAAAAATATTTTCTTTTGTCTGTTCTCACTCTCCCAACCCTCAGTTTAAGTGGATGTCCCCTAGTTCTGGTAATTTGTGTGTAAGATAAGAGCATTCCTCTATCCACGTTATCTACATATTGATGTAATCACCTTTAAAAATTATGGACATGGGACAAAACAGATTTAAGACTAGGCTAAAAAAGTGGAGGGAAACTAAAATCAGTTGAAACTGACAAGTTTAGCCCTGCCTCTTTACACAGAAGAGTTGTATAAGCCAAGATTCGTATTAATGAGTTTGCCAATAGTATATATCTCTTTATCTTTCAATCCATTTGTCACACACAACAACAACAACCAAAACAAGAGTCCAAACAAAAGAAAACAATCAATGCCCCCAATTCGTGGTTTTGTTTGACTGCGAGTAATATTCATGTCTGCATGAGCATGGCATGTAATTAACATGTCATAATCAAAATGACTAAGTTTGACACATTATAATCACTGCATGGAGATTATAGCATAGCCACGGGCGATCAGAACAGCCTATCTTAATATCATTTGCATAATGAAAGCATGGTGTCAGTAATAGCTTCCCCCCCACACACACACACTTGTTATCATAATTTCACCCAGGGCTGCAAAGGGCTTTTCGGGATTGTCAAATGGCGCCTGTTAAAAGCTTGAAGATTTTAGTCTCGATCGAGGGTGGGCAGACTCCTGTTTTCTGAAGTCAGCTACAGCCCTTGTCAGTTCACTATATTCTGAACAGGCCATTCATACATTTCTAATTTACAAAGCAACGGTGCCAGCGGACTCCCCAGGTATCTGTCCATTTGGCTCAGATTAAATCTCAAAGGAAAAACAATCTCCACACTAAGGACTGAAATAGACATTATAGACAGCTCGTAATTAGAAACAGGAATTCCGTAACTGCTTGAAAGCACGTGGAAACATAATCAGAGCTTTTTTTCCACTCACATTATTTGCAAATAAGCTTACTTTTCTAAAGACTGATCTTCAAGGGTTGAGTCCAGGATTGCCCTGATGTCCAGATTCTTACATATGAAAGATTCCTCAGTGACATAAATGTCCTCTCAGCACTTACCATATATTAAGTATCACATCACCTTCTCTCCCACCTTCTACCTTGATTTATTTTGTCCTGTTCTTCGTAAATGACTGAGCCCCGTGGCACAGGGGTTAAATGCCTGTACTGCAGGTAAAACTGTGCTCACGACCTGGGGTTCAATCCCAGGTAGCAGGCTCAAGGTTCACTCAGCCTTCCATCCTTCTGAGGTGGGTAAAATGAGTCCCCAGCTTGCTGGGGGTTGGGGCAATGTGTAGCCTGCATACTGTAATTAAAAACTGTAAACTGCCCAGAGACTACTTTAAGTGGTATGGGGAGGAATATAAGCAGAACACTTTGCTTTGCTTTGCTTTGCTTTCTTGATAAACAGAGATCCTTCTATCCAGAGCATGGGAGCGATGGGGTATAAGCTGGAATTTTCCCTGCAGACACTCTAATTTTTTGTAGCAGTGGGCTCATGATGACAGTTTTTGCATTTGACTACAACACATCATAGTTTTTTTTTATGCTGCTGGTAATGTTTATTATTTTTTTAAAAATTGGATAATTTTTCCATTTTTAATGTTTCAAAACAATTGGTTTAAGAATAAAGCATCGTTCACAAAATAATAGTTAACATAACATTAATACAAAATATAAATATATTAGAAAATTTAAATGTTCATGGTCCTCATTACAGTACTTTTAAAATTTGTGATACAAAGGCTGATAAAATAGGGAAATTATTTACAAAATACTCGTGAAATTGGAACTAATATTAAGATAAATGCATTGGATGTTTCAAAAGTCTTTCTTTTTTTACTTGAAATATAAATTCTAAGCTCTGCCATTATCCATACTATCTTCTTTTTGGGGGGGATAAGTGGTAGATCATCTTGAGCATCAGTGGGGTTCTCCCCATGAAAGCACCTAAAGACAGGTCTCTGTATCGCTCAACCCTTTAGAAACATCCTGGGATGTCAACAAAGAGATTTGTATGACAAAAGATATGGCCACCCCAGCAGCTCTAACAATCCAATCAAAAGAAAAATTCTGTAATGACTGGCAACGCTCACTTTACATTCCAATCCTCAAGGAAGGAGAACCCAAGGATTGCAGCAACAATAAGTCCATTGCTCCAATGATGGTCAAGCTTCTATGGGCCAAGAACTGCCTGACATTCAAGCTGGATTTTGAAAAGGAAGATGCCCATGAGATCATATTGCAAATTTCAACTAGCTTAGTGTTTCTCAACCTGTGGGTCCCCCGAGGTTCCTGGACTGCAACTCAGCTAGTGATGAAGACTTTTGGGAGTTGCACTCCAGGAACATCTGGGGACCCACAGGTTGAAAACCACTGCACTAGGTACTGGGGAGCACCAAAGATGTCACACAAGGGTGCATTTTATCCCCTTATCTGTTCATCTGTACATAGAATATACAGTATCACATGGAAAGCTAGACTGGATTCAGATGGAGGCAGAGTGGAAACTGGTAGAAGAAACATCAATAATTTAAGATCAACCGATGGCCCAATCTTGCTGGTAGCAAAGCAGCAATGACTTGGCAGGACTGTTAGGGAAAGGAAAAGAAGAAAGTGTCAAAGCACGAATGCAGATGAAAACAAGGAAGACGACACTCAATGACTACAGAAGAACTACACTACTTCGATGCCGACAATGAAGAAATTGAAATTGTTGGAGATTTTGTATATCTCTTGTTCAATCACCAATCCAAATGGAGACTGCAACCAAGAAATCAGAAGAAGGCTGAGATAAGGAAGGACAGCAATGAAGGCATTTGAAAAGATCCAGTGTAAGGATGTGTCACTGGAGACCGTGCCCGAGATCATACACAGTCTTGTATTTCTGATCATGGTATGAAAGCTGAACAGTTAAGATAAGTGACAGGAAAAAAAATGATTCCTTTGAAATGTGGTGCTGGAGGAGAGAGCATTGTGGATGCATTGGATGGCTAGAAAGGTGAGCAAGTGGGTCGTACATCAGATCATGCCTGAACTATCTCTATCTGCTGCTGCTGCTGCTGCTGCTGCTGCTGCTGCTGCTGCTGTTACTACTACTACTACTACTACTACTACTACTACTACTACTACTACTATTTGTGGCACAGTGGTTAAATGCCTGTATTGCAGGTAAAACTGTGCTCACAATCTGGGGTTCAATCCCAGGTAGCAGGCTCATATTTGACTCAGCCTTCCATCCTTCCGAGGTTGGTAAAATGAGTACCCTGCTTGCTGGGGGGGGGCAATGTGTAGCAAAGCCAATGCAAAGTGTTCTGCTTATATACTGCCCCATACCCCTTCAGGCAGTCACTGGGCGGTTTACAGTTTAACAATAGTATGCAGGCTACACATTGTCTTCCGTCCTCCCCCGCCACAAGCTGGGTACTCATTTTACTGACCTCGGAAGGATGGAAGGCTGAGTCAACCATGAGCCTGCTCCCTGGGATCTAGCCTGCAAAATTAAATTGTAAACTGCCCAGAGAGTACTATAAGCACTATGGGGCGGTATATAAGCAGAACACTTTGCTTTGCTTTTACTACTACTACTACTACTACTACTACTACTACTACTACTACTACTACTACTACTACT